>JAQGDQ010000621.1:44177-114177 GCA_030141605.1 Tubiluchus corallicola | reverse complement strand
TATTAACTAACAACTTACCCGGGTGTATTGGTTTTCCATCTTTCTGCCAAGTGACAGGAATGTCTTTGGTGAGCTCACATTTAAATGTAGCCGTGCTGTAGAATTCTGTCACAGTGTAATCTTCAGGCTCCTGTACAAACTTCACTGTCTCCTCTGCAAATCAAGCAGCGTACAATTAAAACACTATTCTTAAAATCTCATTAGTACCTTCTTACCAGTGGCAGCTCGAAGATAAAATTAGTGGGGGTGCTGCAAAATTAAAAATTTTTAGCCATTGTTTTAATACTGTGTAAAACGAGACAAATATATGTAATTTTAATGTCGTAATTGTAATTTTAAACAAACAAACTAATTATACACAAACTTGATAAACTCCTAAAGAAAAAATATTATTTTCTTACGAATTGTCTAAATTGTCGCAGTTTAGGAATATACCGATATATGACTTTTAAACACGTGACAACTGACAACACGTGTTTTAGTGAGCGACAGTAGTCTTTCTACTTAAAGTACAGCATCTTATCGCAGACATGTGTGCATGGCCGCATGCGCATAACAGCCAAACACTGCTCTGCTTGGGCTGTGAAGCAAATTGTACTTCTCTCACGTGCTCTGGTTCTGCACAAGTATAAAGAAAGAACAAAAGAAAAAAGACTTATATTGAATATTATCGATAATACTGAGTGAAAATAGGGGGTGCTGCAGTTGCACAGTACCTATACACGAGCCGCCACTGCTTGTAATGCTTCCTTGTTATTTTCTTAATAGATGGAGACACATGCTTTGCATAATGCTGAAGTGTTTACAGACTGCGAAACTATTGTAGTTCCATTTTTTATAAGTTTAGTTATTAGACAAGAAATCCTATATAGGAGCAGCAGTGGCTAACAACTGGGTGTTCACATTATGTTCTTAGCATTTAAAGTTAAGATAGTCAAACCTGATAAAGAAATGGATGGATGATTGTGAGAAAAACCGCTTCTGCTTCCGTACAATTATAAAGAAAGAACTAAAGAAAAAAGACTTATTATGTTGAATATTTATCGATGATAATGAGTGAAAATAGTGGGGTGCTACAGTACCACAGTACCTATAGACAAACCGTCACTGCTTCTTAGACATGTCTAAATGGTAAGTTGTAGTTGCATGCAGTATCAAATCATCAGTACACGCAAAATGATGTACCTTGTACGAACAATTTTGCCGTAGTCGAAGCCGGTTTGCAGACACAAGTGTATGGCACCTGATCATCATCGACTGGACAGTCTGTGAGCACAAGTCTACGTACAGGACCATCAGAGATGAACTTGACGCTCTCGCTAGGCTTCAGCTCTTTTTTGTTGCGAAGCCATTTAACTTTCTTGCGCGGATTCGACAACGTGCATTCAAATGTGGCCGTCTGATTCTCGGTAACCGTCACATCGGTCAGTGGCTTAACAAATTCCGCCGGCGCTTCTGAAATAATGAACATTGGCTGTTGTGAATAAAATAATGATGATAGTTGCATGTGCGTATCCTGGAAAGCGTTAAAACCATAGCAAAACTTTAAGAAGCTACAGCCTGAAGTAGAGAATTTATTAAAACAATTAAATGAAAAAGTAGAATCCTACTTATAAAGTATCTTCAAATGAAAAACAAAGTAATTGAAATGGGGTAATTATTTTGTTAATTTTCCTTGTGTTGTCCATTTTACTCAAATTTATAAAAAGCAAGTATAGGTAATCGAGCAGTCGACAAGTCTGAACATGTTACCATTGACTTCAAAAGACAAGAAAACATTCTTCGTAAATAAAGCTTAAAAAATTCATCTTGAAATTCTGTATCACCTACATGCTGTCATATTGCATACAGAGCTTGTATTTGCAGTAACGCTGCATGAAACATGAAAATATAAACTCTTCCTTCCGATTATCATTACTAGAAGCCATTATGATGGTAAGTTGTTTGAAACAAGTTTAGAAAACATTGTATAAACTTTAAAAAAATAGAGTATTTGTATCATACTCTTTAACTTCATTAACTACATATATATAATTTAATTTGATAATTTAAAATGTGCATTATTTATTTTATTGAGAATATAAAGTAATTTATACTTTTGCTTATATATATATATAAGCAAAAGTATAAATTACTTTATATTGTCAATAAAATAAATAATGCGCATTTTAAATTATTAAATTTTATTTTCCAAATACATAAGTATTTGAAACAGGTAAGCGTAATATTTAGTAATATAACTTTGTATGAACAGTTTTTGGCATGTACTTCAAATTTCCTTTTCCTAAACTTTAATGTCATTTGGCTATAAAACAAACAATCTAATGACAGATGAAACAACACAAATAATGCCGTGTCATTTGGGATGCAAAGCACCAGTTTTGTCTTGCTTAAATCAAGACACTGGACAATTCTAACTCACCGACAACAGTAAGTTTGGCAGTCGTCTTATCCGTCTTGCTTGTACAAGTGTATGTGGCTTCATCATCAGGTTGCACATCATTTATAATCAAAGTTTTCACTGGACCCTCATCGGTAGGTTTCAGCCTGTCTGACGGAGTAATCGGCTTCTCGTTCTTATGCCAGGTGACGGGCGACAACGGCTTGCTGACCGTGCACTGAAACGTGGCCGTCTGTTTCTCGGTTACGGTCAAATCTTCCAGCGGCTTGACAAACTTAACTGGTAGTTCTGCAATTCATAAAGTGTCCATTAGAGAGTGCAATTGTTATGGGCGAATCACACAATTACCCATATAATTTGTTTTTTATTTTTCCCGCATGAGGGAGCCAAAAACTAAAGAGGTACAATTGCTGGCAGACTCGACTGGTTATTGCACAGACTTACTTGTAATTGGTGGATAATGCAAATTTTTATATGAGAAATTTAATGTCATGCTTCATAAACCATAAACAGTGTGCTTTCTCTAGCCGAATGAAGTAAGTGATTTTTGTAAATCTAAGTTTATTAATTAGATAGCAATTTTCTGTGTAATTTTTTTGTTCAAATTTCTGTAGTTTTGTTCATTACATTACTGCAAATTTTATGTATTTTTTTTTTTTTCTCCTTCTTTAGAAAATAAAGACTGCAGAAACACCTTATGGAATGGAAACAACTTTCGTGTTTGTTGTGTTAACAGCAATGAATTCAAAATGATATAAATTTGAACAAACTTTATGAAAATGGATGAACTGGTAGAGTAGTCGCCTCTTAATAAAACCACAGATGATAAAACCAGTTGCATTTTAGAACCACTTAGCCACTGTCCAGAACTACACTCACAGAAATTATTGCAGTTGAAATTCGAATCCCGCTTCCTGAATTGACCGCTTCTTAATCACAGTTGTTTTGCTTAATCACACAGAAAGTTAAAGTGGATTGTTGTTGAATGAACTTGAATCACCCACTGTACACTTGAGCCACCATTCTGTAGGCATGTCAGTGAGCTGACTGCCTCATGTTTAAAATATTAGCTAGGGTGCTGTACTTTGCCAAATACACGTCGGAAAATCTGCTTTAAACCAATCCTGGCTTCCTTGGTGGCCTTACAATATTATTTAGATTGTATGCTTCGTCCATGCATGTATAACCACGCGTTTAGTTAACCTTGCCTATAAAAAGGAAGTGTCATCGCTGATCAGTGACCACCTATCAGCAGGTACCACAAGGTGGTAGCCCCTTTTTCTTGTTTTTTATATGGCCCTGTATGTGAGATTACTCATTTAGAGTGCTGTGAATTATGTGATTATTTTTGGTATGATTTGTAACTTAATTTGAAATGTAAAGTGTAACAGTTAAATTTGAATTTTGTCAATAAAGTGTATTATTAGTGTGGCCACAATTTATACAAATCGTTCGTTATGTTTCTCTAATGACTATGTTTGACTGGATTATTTTCATAGCACAATTAATGCAAAATCACAGGCAAGAACAAATCAATCAATACCCACTAAGGTTTAAGCATAACGCAACCTTTCTGACTGCAATAAATTAGACATAAATTAGTGTTAACAGTGTATGATCAGGACAGGCTCTCTCCCTCTCTTTAAAGCTATTTGGCATCAAATTCAATTTTTTCGATAAAACATGCTTTCAGCTGCATAACAGAATGGCAGTTTATTAAGACCACTTAATGCTGGTCCTGTAACGGTTTTATTAACTGGCAATTGTTGTAGTATTTGCTGACTATTGTAAAACAGCTATCCCGCCACTATCCTTACCTACAACAGTCAACTGCGAAGTGGTTTCTTCGTCTTGGACTTTACAAGTGACTTTACCCGTGTCCTCAGGCTTGGTGTTACGGATCACAAGTTTCTTGGTCGGTCCTTCGTCGACAAGCTCATTATTCTGATCTGGTTTGATCTCCACTTCATTCTTGAACCACTTCACTGGTTTGTCTTTGCTAAGCACCACGTCTAGCGTGGCGGTTTCGCTTTCTGTAACTTTCACGTCTTTCAGAGTCTTGACAAAGGTGGTCTTGGATTCTGCAAATAATAGCAGCCATTTCGTAATTTGTGAGCAATTTTTAGCATATTCTGGACACACCGTTAAAAATTTCATATTGAAATCAATCTCAAGAATGTAGTTTTGTTTTGTATACTTCGGCAAATTGGACACAAGTGCAGGGCTTTACTCAAAGAGATGCTTCTGGTGTGAGCGAAGTTTGACCATCATTATCAAGAATAACTCTCTAAAATGAAACAGTGAATGAGCAGAGGTGTCTATACTGTACACTGTATCTCTCTTACAGGTAAAGCCAAAATTTATGAATGATATTGGCCAGAGTGAGTATCGAACCCGCGTCATTCCTACAAATAATCTCCTCATGAGGTAAAGGCAGGGTTTGCGAATAATACTGCAAAGAGGAAGTATCGAATCCATGTCATTCCTAAGGATAATGTATTCTTGCGGTATAGCTAAGGTTTATGATTGGTACCGCCCATAGCGAGTATTGAAGTCACATCATTTCCACAAATAATCTCTCCATGAGGTACAGCCAAGGTCTATAAATGACATTGTCTCGAGAGAATATCGAAACAACATCGTTTCCATGAAACACGAGCACCTTATCCACCTAGCCACTACCTCGTTATAAACTTACCAGCGATACAAACACAGCATTCATTGACAGCACAATCAGTTTCTGTGAGTCATATCATTCAAAAAACTCTACCGCAATCATACCTACCTTTGATAACGACCTCACAAGTAGACTGCTTGCTACCGACGATGACCTGATAGATGCCATCGTCGCGTATCGTCGTATGGGATATGATCAACTTGTGCACGTTTTCTTCCACGATGATCGTGTGAGTGTCGTCTTCGATGATTTCCTGAAATCAAAACATGTCAAAGTCAAACTGAGTTGTAATCCGCGCTTTGGGTCAAATCAGCAGTGCTAGCATACACTTAGTATTGAACATACAGGTAGTCGTCAACTTACAATAACAAAAAGCTCCAGTTGATTGGTCATAAGATAAGTTGGACACAAGTCAGGCCACTATATTAAAGCGCAGTGCCCCCACACTCAAGACATTGTGTGCACATGAACTACGCACTTTGTGACCAGACGGTTTAGTCTAGTGGTAATGCGTCTGGTTTCCGTTTGGGAGGGTCATACCAAAGACTTTAAAAATGATACCCTGCCTGACGCGTGGTATTTAGGGTAAAAGTGGGGTAATAATAGTCTCTGCTATGTAGGTGTAGGTTGTTATTTACAGTCAGCGATAATAGCTCTTTGAGCTAATGCTCATTGTTGACCCAAAAGCCGACTTTAAATAAAGATTATTATTACTATTATTGTTATTATTATTATTATTATTATTATTATTATTATTATTATTATTATTATAAGCATCTCAGCACCTACGATGACTTTATCGAAACATGTGGTGATTTAAAGTCAATTTATTTATTACTTTAAAGCCATGAAGTAAAAAATAGAAAAAAATATGAGTTAAAATTGGGGTTTTGTACATTTTGTATAATTAACTAAGTAAGTTTTGATTGGATTGTAAAGTTGAACATTTGTAAGTCAACGATTACCTGTATTTAACAAATAAAGTACGCATATCAAAAAGTGTTGAAGGATTACAATGGGTAATTTTTTATTTTTTACAACAATCCTAAGGTCAAGATTATTCTTATTGCCAACCCATAATTAATTAAGTTTTGTTATTAAACCTTGAAATGTGAAAAAGTTGGGCTACAGCCTGGATTTGAACTAGGGATCTTCTGCTTATATTGCAGATGGCTTAACCATTAGGCCAAAGCATCTTACAGTGGTCAAGATGGTGTTATAGCTGGTCAACTAAATTTCAGCATTTCCAGTGTTGGATCACTCACACTAATAAGATACTAACTAATTAAATTAATTAGGTTAAGGCATCCATGATATGGGCAATAGGGTACACCCTTTGCATTATGTGACGATAAATTTAATGAACAAAAGTTGCTGTAGCTGACAAATCATTTAAAATTCAAAGAAGCCAAGTTTCACAACAGTCCTACCTCGCCATTTTTGAGCCAAATGATATCAGCTGGACTCTTTGTCAGTTTAATGATCAGTATCAGTTGGTCCTCTTCATCGACTTCCTCGTCTTGTAGCTGTACGATGAAGTCAGCTTCTATTTCTAATGAGATAGGAAACAAATAGTCAGCAAATATTAGTAAAATTTTCATTAGAATAGAAAAGTAAAAAAGTAAAAAAAATATCACTATTTGAGCAGAATAACTTAATACATTATTATTATTATTATTATTATTATTATTATTATTATTATTATTATTATTATTATTATTATTATTGTTATTATTATTATTATTATATATTAATACATTATTATTAAAACATTGACAATTTCATAAAAGTTATGAAATGTACTTTTTTTCATTCAAAACTCATCACCTGCTGATTTGACAGTGAACTGAATAACTGAATGAACCTAGTACCTTCGACCACCAACTCAGCAGAGGACTT
The DNA here is from genome assembly GCA_030141605.1 of Tubiluchus corallicola. Taxonomy (NCBI): domain Eukaryota; kingdom Metazoa; phylum Priapulida; class Priapulimorpha; order Priapulimorphida; family Tubiluchidae; genus Tubiluchus; species Tubiluchus corallicola. The sequence goes on along the minus strand of JAQGDQ010000621.1, from coordinate 107,200 downwards.
CTGATTGCCGACAACGAGAGTATAGACGGCGCTGTCGTCAGGAGTGGCATCTTTGATCTTCAACGTGAGCTTCGTACCATCTTCCACGATCTCATACTTCTTGCCAGGCTCAATAGGTTTACCTTAAAAATAATTAGACAATATAACTTTTGAAAAATCAATAATTAGTTGTCAAAATGTTCACTAATGCCTGAAAGTGGCAACAATCATATGCTTGCAATGCTTTTGTAACCTAAACCAAGATGGCAGACAAAAAATGACTCAGTCACCATAACAATGCCAAGTTTGCCAATGTCCGGTCTGCACTGTATGGTTAGAAGGTACAGCAGGGGGACTGCACTGACTGTACTCGGGAGGGGGGGATGCACGTAACAGAAAAAATGGCAACCTCTTTCTGCTGATAAAATTTCCAGGGACAAAATCGACCACTTGTATAAATAGAATAGTCCAGTTGGATATTTGTTTAGCTGTTTGAAGATGCTGACTGTTTTTGTTTAAGTGTTGAGATAATTTAACTATAAAAGAAAAGTCTGCCAATACCTCATGAAAAATGATTCAGTTACTGTGTAAAAGAGCATAAAACATTTGATGAATTTGCTCAAAATGCATAAACCTCAATATAGATTTTGGCATGAATGGCTGTGACCATTCCAGTTATTAGGAGCCCATCTTAATAATCCTATTTTTTCTTGCAAATACTCACTGTAACAAAATTAATGAATATTGTGCAAAAAGCAAAAGTTTTAATGTCTAACAATAAAACCTGTAATTGCACTATTTGCAGTCATACGTAAACTTGCTATATGTGTCATAGTACAGGCCTTCTGATGATAAACTGCTGGGCAAAGTAGGGAACTTTTGTTCAATTATATGTACGAAGGAAAAAGGATTATTACGTAGAGTTTTAAATAACAGGGAGGCATTTGCAGAATGACTCCTATATAAACATATTTGTATTTCAGCGTAAAATTATCTATTTTAGAAAAAAATGATTACGTTTTTTCGTTGTCGATAAAGTTAGTCAACATATACATGACCCTCGTTATAAACATTAACTTGGATTTCTGATTTTTGAAATGGTTGGTGCGTGTATCTGCTTGTTTTAAATGCAAAACCAGAAAATTACTAAACATATGCGATAGCAGGCCTATTTCAAACATTTATTGGTGCTTAATATGGTCAATTTTAATCACATTGGTAATAAAAATGACATACTCATAATTACAGCCATAGCAACATACAACCGATAAATCTGTTTTCACGCTACATTCCAAATCTTTTAGTTTCTACTCCATAAATGATAACAGTTACCATTTTTCAGCCATTTTACAGGCATGGCTTTTGTAACAACAGCTTCAAACATAACATCGTCATTTTCTTTAGCCGTTTTGTTCTTCAGTGGGACGGTAAATTCAGCATCAATTTCTGCAAAATAACGTTTATCAATTATGTGATTATTGCTTATCTAGTCAAATGCAACATTGATTTTTGAATATGTACACTACTTGAAGACCATAACAGTTTGCTGCATTTCGCACGGGTTCATGAAAAACTGCTCACTAAGCAGCAATTACATTATTTGATAATTTTTGCAATTTTCTACTGCACACTAGCAAAATTATAATGAAAAGCATTTGCTTACCTTAGACAAATTAAAAATTGGTTTTTGAAGAAAAAATTTAAAAAGCTTTTATTTCAGTGTTTAGACCGAAACAAAGTTCTGTATCGCTTGTGTGAAATTGGCTAATGCATAAAATTTCAACTATCCAAACACAACACTCTGATACACTTTAGTCTCAAGTGTACTCTATTTTTAATGTGAAATTCCTGTTAAAAGATGAAACGACTTTAATTTCTCCTTGGCTGACCGGTTAGCTTTTTCTGAAGCTCTGAACAGCAGACAATTCTCTTGGGCTGCAGCAAGCAGGCGATCGATAAAATAGTGTGTAGGAATGCGCAAGTGTACACCAGACTAAGGTACTCCATAGACTAAGTTGGAGTGTCTGAAAAGGGCATTTTTCTTAATTTTGACCAATTAAATTGCTTATAAATTGTTAAACAAGTAGCTTAATTAGATACCCGAGATTCTCCTGAATAGAATTTGTAATCATTTAGTTATGCCTGTTATTTCTGTTTAGTTCTGCTCATACAGTAGCAGAAAAGTCATGTTTTATAACACCTATTTTGAATGGTGCAGTCCTGAAGGTGCTGCATTTGTATGTGTTATGAGAGAAGCAAAATTAATCAATAGGTACCAGCTAACACAGCACAAACAATTACAGACACAATTAGTTTATTAGTCTCCAGAGTGATACTGCTCATAAGTTTCCAGATTTAATTACTATGTTTTACTTTCATTGAAGTTTGTTTTAAGTAACCTCATCACTTTTCATTTGTTACGCTCACTTTATCACATGTTACAAAATTTCCAATTTCTTACCTTCGACTGTCAGCTCAGCAGAAGTCTTTTTGTCGCCTACTATGCACGTATACACCGCTGTGTCATCTGGTTTGGCATCCTTTATTATCAGCTTATGAGTAACACCATCATCAACGATCTATGAAAATAATTATTAAAATAAAGTAGTTCCAAATTTCTTTAGTTAAAAAGTGTGCAAAATTAATAGTAAATGCCAACGTCTGGCTTTTTAAAATTAACGCTAGGCTTCTTAAAAATAAGAGCAAGCTAAACTATAAAATACTTAACTTATTAGATAGACATAAAGTGTTATGGCAGTCACAGTTAAAATCAACAAATTGTTAAACAAAATGGCACAACAAAAAATATGACATGATTTTGGAAACTAATCTTAAAAGGAAAATCTTGAGTCATACTCATCATTCTTCCTCGGGGTTTTAATTTTACAACATTTACAGCTTGTAATGCCCACAGACAGATAACAGAAAATGTGACTGGTCTTCTTAGCAACAATAAAATGGTACTAACTGAATATCTTTTGTCTTTTGGCAAAGGTTTCCCATCTTTCTGCCACGTGACAGTTGTGGGTTTTGTTACCGTCACTTCCATGGTGATTGTTTCCTTTTCTTTGACAGTCTTGTCCTTGAGTAACACGGTAAAGTCGACAGGTGCTTCTGCAATAATTGCTGATGATTAGCGTCATTCAAGAACTGGTAACAAACAATTTATAATACTGAAATTTGTTCAGGAAATCTGATTCGTTTGCTTAGCGTCACCGGGATGCTTGTGATATAGGCACAACAATTAATAAGTTTTTGCAAACTGTGACAAAAAAGTGACAAACATATTTTTGCACTTGTCAGCTATATAAGGTAATCAAAGCACAGAAAACATTTATAAATTTTAATTCTGTAAAATTTTATGAGTGTTCTTTTTATTCAGTATTATGATGGAATTGTGCACAAGCAGCCAACGGCTAGAGGGCGGAGGAGATCAAGTGACCCAACTGCCATGTGTAGAGGAGTAAACCTTCCAAATCTGGAGTGGAGCCCCGGAGGCGGACCAATGCAGCATGCTCACTGACTCCGGCAGCTCCTGCAGCCAACTTAGTGCCAAACGTATCGCTCTGCTTTCCTTTGGACTACACCAGGGAGGAAGAGAGGGGGTTCCTGTTGTCTGGGCAACTCAGGACCTCCATACACCTTGCCCAGGCATGCGCCCTGGAGAGACCGCTCCAGTGGTTCAAGGATTGGACTGCTCAGCCACAGTCGATGCTGCAGCTCCATTAATCTGATCAATAACTGACTCTCTTGGCGCACACCCCATTGTCTTCCGAGACAGAAGCATGCCAACAATTATAGAATGTAACAGCACACATGAATAAGTAATGACTTTGATTAGTGAAGTTTCCATAAATGAAATTTTACTTATTGCTGTGTATGAAGATCTTGCAGCATCGTGGTTATTCCAACAATTTTATGAACTTTTAAACAATATACTGCAAAAAGTGTGTTAAGACGTACTAGGAGTTGCGTTACTATGACGCTCAATCAAGGTCATGATGCTGAGACTATAATTATTGTTTTTTGATGTGATTATAAGAATTATATGCGAAGATAACCAAGAACTGGGGAAAAATACACATTGCACAAAAGTGCAGACGTCAAAAATCAAAAAAAGGATAGCTTATTCCGAAATACTGTTTTAGATAATAACTATGATTTTGTAAGTGAACGAAGAATACGTTCTAGAAAACAAAACGTGAAAAATAGCATAAATATCATAGGATTAACAAATACACTATTACATACCATCCACAGTCAAAGGTGCGGAGCTGGTCTTATCCTTCACCTTAACTGTGTAAGTACCAGCATCTTCCAGCGTCGTTTTCTTCACCTTCAGTATGTGGGTATTTTTCTTTATCGTATACTCGTATTTAGTCTCGTCTGCAGGAATGGGCTTGTCATCCTTAAACCATTGTACCTCCTCGACCGGTTTTGTCAACTGTAAAAAGTGCAAGGATCCCTGTAAAGCTTCAATAATTTCCTTTCCCTGTTATCTTTGGGATTTGGGAGCATTCTTTTAGTAAAATAATCATAAGTGACACTTAATCATATCTCTGAGAGGTCTTAATTTTTTATGTCTCAATAACATGAACAATATCCATAAACAGGAGAATTCCAAATGTTTCCATTGCCGCTAGCCGCCATTTTCTAGACATAAATAAGCAAGAAAATCTTGATTGCCCGAAGACGACTGCTAATGTGCAATGGAAATGCACGATTTTCCCAGTAAATATGTAATATAAAATTTATTATTACATTGGATTGTTTATGAAACTGGAAATCACTATTTTTTTCTGCCACGAAAGCTACACAGGGATTTGCAACGTGTCCGATTTTTTTTGTATATATTTGACAAAGATTACATCAGTTACCACAGCTCATACAACCATTACAACCAATATTTGAAGATGGCATACTATAAAACTGAAAAAATAATTACTATAATAATTGTATTAACAAATTAAATACTGTGCTGTAGCAGAAAATCATGATTATGCTCATAAAGTTTTTCATGTCGCTTTACCTTGCAGGTAAACACAGCATCTTCCTCTTCCGTTGTTTTAATTGGCGTCGGTTTAATGACAAAGTCTGCTTCGGCCTCTGCAAAACAAATGTGGCAACATTCACTTTAACAGCTATTCGTGCCACAACAACTAAATTTTAAAACTGCAGCCTAATTGCAGGTACACTGATACTGGTGCAACATCAGAACAAAAAGAGAATACAAGCAGTTAGAAAGTAGAAGTTCCAATCTTACCCTCGATGTCGACTTGCGAACTTGTTTTCTTATTGCCGACGACGCAAGTGAACTCTGCAGAGTCTTTAGGTCTACAGTCCTTGATGACGAGCGTGTGTGTGTTATCCTCAGTGACAAACTTCACCCTGTCCGACTCTTTGATGCGGTGTCCGTTCCGAAGCCACTTCACCTGGAAAAAACATGTTTTGTTAACTTACCTGTTCCGCAGTAATGTTGTAACAAGCGTAAGTAAATTTAAGAGATGTAAATAAATTTGCAGATGGTAAAGTAACACAAAAGAAATGCACTGCTAGGGTTACCAGACGCCCCTTATATTTGGGACATGTAGCGTATTTGTTAATTTTGTCCCCTGTCCCGCACTTATATGTCAGAGATATCCAAATGTCTTGTATTTAGCTCATTTTCAAATTTCGTAATAAAAATATATTTCTACTACCATCTTGAGGTTCTTAGTCATAACTTCATAAGTAATTAGACCTTGTTCTCTCAGTTTCTCTTGATGAAAATAACCCAAATGTAAGAAAACTAGTGTTATTAGAAGTTTACACAAAACTAATACGTTTGCTGCCTGTTTTCAACTTGTTGCTATGGCTACCATTTTGCTCTCCGGCTTAAATAAATTTTTAGTTTATTTTCTGTACTGTTTGTATTAAATAAAAATATTATTTTCCTTTACATTTTTATATTGTCTGTATTGAATAAAAATTTTACAATGATTTTACTCTCATAGAATTTATTTTAGTTATCTATATTGCATGAATTAAACAAGAATAATATTCCTCTCTTTTCTGTATTTAATAAATATTTTCAAATGTTTTCACTTTTACAGATTTTTTTAGCTTGTATTAAGTAATTTTCAAATAATTTTGTTTTCCTCACAACCCATTAAAATCCTTTTTATCCTATATCTCTACTTTTACATGATATATTAAACTGGGTGTCTAGACATGTATTCTTTTATACAGTGTTCCCTCACTTATCGTGGGTGTTCCGTTCCAGGCCCACCCGCGATGAGTGAATTTCCGCGAAGTAGGGACACTATACCTACTTTAGTAGTCTCACATCGGCAAGTGGCATCTCGAGCGGGCGCAAGTACTACATTTCGTTTTTGGTGTGTATTCATCCGCCGAATAAATACACTATTTACTGTAAATGGTAATTTTTTATGATTTATAATATTCTTTTAATGCTAGAAGTAATATTTTTTATATTTTTATGCATTTTGTGACTTTTTATGCAAAATTAATCAAATCTATACATTACCGTACATTACATACTACGTATGTGCAAAAATACTTTAAAGGGAGTACCGCAAAAAGCCGCGAAACAGCGAAAATACTGTGATAAATATTTCACATTAATATTTTTGAAAACCCGCAAAACATCGAGTCCGCGATAAACGAACCGTGAAGTAGCGAGGGGGCACTGTACATTATAACAATGTATCGAGAAAGATTTTAAATAATTCTCGTATTTCTAATTTTCTAATCTGGCAACCCTACTCACTACTAATCTGGTATAAAAGAAAGTAAAGAAGATAAAGACAAAACAACAAACTACCAAAGTGTGAAAAACACATGACTACTAGAAACACATTTGTACAAGTCTTCTTTACCTGGTAGATCTCATTAAGAGAATAAGAAAAATCACTTTGAGAATAAGAAAAATCACTTAGAGAATAAGAAATATCACTTAGAGTAAGAAATACCACTTAGAGTAAGAAAAATCACTTAGAGAATAAGAAATATCACTTAGAGAATAAGAAATATCACTTAGAGTAAGAAAAATCACTTAGAGAATAAGAAAAATCACTTAGAGAATAAGAAATATCACTTAGAGAATAAGAAATATCACTTTGAGAATAAGAAATATCACTTAGAGAATGAGAAAAATCACTTGAGAATAAGAAAAATCACATAGAGAATAAGAAATATCACTTAGAGAATAAGAAATATCACTTTGAGAATAAGAAATATCACTTAGAGAATAAGAAAAATCACTTGAGAATAAGAAAAATCACTTAAAGAATAAGAAAAATCTCTTAGAGAATAAGAAAAATCACTTAGAGAATAAGAAAAATCACTTAGAGAATAAGAAAAATCAATCAGGCGAGTGACATTATTTTACAATATTGCTTTTGAGTTAGCAAATAATACAAACCTTCACGTCTTTTTGTGAAACTTCGCAGACAAGTTTGACCGTTTCAAACTCCTTAGCCTTGATGTCTTTCAGCGGCTTCGTGATATCTGGCTTCACTGTAACAATAAAAGCAGTGTATATATGTGTGCTTGCAAACCAAAACCACACATAAGTCGGCATAGTTAAAACTGCGTTATAATGCTTCAAAGTAGAATGACCAAAAATTTTGGTCTAATCTTAATTTTTTGTTTTTTTATGAAAACGAACGGTAAATATATTGGGATTTTATATTCTAGCATCAAATTATCAAGAAAATGTCCAAAAAATACTAAAAATAAAAATTTATAACCGTGTGCCCACTTCTCTGTCTAGAAACTAGTACTGCAAAAAAACTTGGATTTTCAGACTCTGATAGTAGCTCGTGGAAGCAGTGATTTTGCTTTGGGTTTTTTCTGTTGACAAACTCAAATGTTCGTCAGAAAGAGCCATCTATTGGACTTAAACATAATTTCAGTGTGCTCTTGAAAAGTCCATAGCAACCACACTATCGTGCACATGCTAGGTGTTTTGTAGAGATTCGACAAAAAAGAATGGCTAACTTTCACAGTGATTTTCTCAAGATTATTTTCTCGAAATGATCCTCATGAAATGTAGATTTATTGTATGCAATGGAGAATTACTGAATTATGGACGATTTTACTATGCAAGTACACATATACCTGCAACATTTACATAATGAAACAGACATGGAACATTCTTACAACACATAGTAATCAAAATTCATGTATTGTATCCAAGAGCAAGGAGAAAGGTCTTTGACCACATGATTAAGTCACAGAAGCTCATTTTATTGATGACAGGTAAATAAACAGGCGTTTTACCTTTAAGAACCATTTCAACCTCCTCTTCCTCTTCCTCTGATTCTGTTTCTACCAGCATCACCTCCTCCTCAACCCCTATTAGCAAATGTCAGTGTTAATTAAAACGAAACAACATGAAAATAAGTTTGGACATCGAAATCAAGAATCGCATACCGATTTTTTTAATTCAGTGTCAACAATGTAAAAGTCAGCAAAGTGTAAATATCTTGAAAACATTTTTGATGCAAATTGAAATAAAGCAATGCTTATATTAATTATATTATATTAATTAAAATAAATTATAAAATTTTTAATTTAGGTACGTTTCTGCCAAGTCTATAAACTGTAGACGAAGGGTAATGTTATAATGGAAGCGACAGTGGCAGCTCATTTATAGGTACTGCAGAACTGCAGCACCCCCTATTTTTACTCAATATTATTGATAGCATTCAATAATATAATACGTCTCTTTTCTTTAATTCTTTCTTTATACTTGTACGGAACCAGAGCATGTGGGGTAGTACTGTTTGCTTCACAACCACCCAGTGCCCCTCCAGCAATGTGGTGTTTAGTTGTTGTACACAGGCGGTCATGCACACATGTCTGTGGCCAGGTAGAGAAAGTACTGTCGCTCACACAGTTTGTTATCGGTTGTCACGTGCTTACCGTGAATGGTGAACTGTGACAATTTAGGCTATTAGTAAGGAAAATATATTTTTTGCTTAGGATTTTATCAAGTTTATGCATGAAATTTGATATGTTTGTTTATTTAAAATTACAACATTAAAATTACATATGTTCCTTTCATTTTACACAGTATTAAAAAGAGTGGCTTGGCTAAAAATTTTGGAAGCAGCACCCCCAGTAATTTTAGCTGCTAGCTGCCACTGTACACGGATATCTTTTGCGTATCTGTGGCAATGTTAGTGTCATAGTTGACAAAATTCATGCAGAAAATGTAAAAATTGTAGGTAAATTTGTTGCATGAGAATACAAAAAACAAGGTAAAAGGATCATTATAGTTTAGCGACCTAAAAATAAATTAATGACCGTTAAGGCGTACGTTCTAATTTGTTCTAGCGAAGAAATCTTTTTGAAGCTGTAGGTTGTCATAATTGCCATGCATTTTTTCCACATGCTAAGCAAGAAGGATACAAGAAACAAACAGTATGCGTTTGGGATACAGGGTAAGTGACAAAACGGGACAAACAGGACATTTGGATGCAATTGCAAATGGATAAAAAATGGTAATAATGAAACTCAAATCGGTTTCAGCATACAGGATTACACCCAAAATATATAAACCACAAAAATGAAAAATGATTAATTTCACGTGCTGCCATCTATCAAATGAATAGGAAAATTTTCACAGCACGCGTAGGTAATAAAGGGGAATGAACCACCGACTTCATACCTTCCCACCAAGCCTCTTCTTCCACAGGTTTGGGTTTTAGAGTGATGGCCTCCGCTATTTCTTCCACCTCTCCCGTCTCTCGGATTATCTGGCGCAGTATTTGTGTGGTTGTTGCTATGATTCAAGTGTCATACAGTTAAATAGCATGCAAGGCACAGTACAGTCAGTCAATAGCTGCAGAGTGATCTACTCGTGATCTTGTACAAAATGGCCGAAGATTATCATTTTTCGTAGATTCAAATGCAGTAACGTAAACGACACTAAGTTCTCGCTTAACGACTCTAATGCGTTCCAGCAAACACAACTTTAATTCCAGAAAAGTCGCCAAACAAAAAATGCTTTCCGTAAATAGTCTAGGTGATTTGCTTAGCTGTGTCTGACTCGGGCATATCAAGACTTTACGACACCCTAGGATGATAGTTCTGTCCCACTGTTGTGTATTGTGAATTTTTGGTTGTTTATGTAATGAGCAGATGAAACAAATGATGAAGCAGATGATTTTTGGTCCATGGCACTTGTTTTTGTGTGACTCCTTGCACCTGTTCATTATGTGGCACTTAGCTGTTCTTAGTAATTGCCTGTGGTGTATTATAAAACGTGCCCTTTACATGAATATGAAAATATATGCATTTTCGAGGAGAATAAGAATTTTATCTAAAATGTGACATCTCTTGTACTTTGGCACCCTAGGCTATAGCCTAGCTAGCCTATTGGTTAATACGTCCCTGGTCTGACTGCCTGCTATCACTTGGGTAAATTATTAACCACATATGATAACATGATTTGGATTAAGTAATGAGCTTCATTTATACAGCTCTATAAACAAGATTTAGTTCTTAAAATTAAGGCGAGAAAATCATCGTCAAAACGAAAAATATGCGACGTTAGTGAAAAAAGTTGTCAAAAGAGTAGTGTCATTAAAACGAACATCGCTAAGTGGGGCGTCGTTAAGCGAGAACTTACAGCTTATTGTGTTGTGACACAGAACTTCCATCTTGTATTAAAATGCATGTGAAACTTTATGGCTGCAGCATTTATGGAATTTCATTTTAACGTCCATTTTGTGCAAGAATGAGTAAAAATCCTCAACCTTTTTGATATTTTTAGTGTAAGTTTACTAGTGTTTATCAATAGACTTTATAGATACGTAGTGGTCTGCGTAATAACCTTGCAAGTCTATGTGTAAAGAAGCAACAATGCTTTCATGCACTTAACGTTAAACGACTGTTTCAAACTTTCATCCCACCTTATAGAATATACTAGACCTACCGTTAGGCAGTTTAGATGTTAAACTGAATCTAGCAATTAAATTCAAAGAATTTATTCATATTTTTCTGTTTCCCTACCTGAATAAAGCCAATGTTAGTGGTGTAATTACATTTTAAAAATGCGTGTTCATTCGAATCCATCAAGTTACTATATTTTACTAACAAAGCAAAGATTATAGACAGAATTACAGACATTATAATAAACACAACCACGTTTTTATTTTCTAGAGAACACGTGTTTCCCAGGCAATTATTGGTTGCTTTCTCAATGAAAACATTAATATAAATGTGTTATATATTTTTTGAAGAGTGTTGCGTATTGCTAATGTTCACACTGAAGAAGCTACCCACAATGGGCTATGAAATGCCTCTTTATTAGCGAATATTTTTTTATTATAACATTCGCTATTTCGTCTATAATCTTTGTTTCATTAATATTTTCAATAATGAGTCATTTTCTTTTCTATGTATCTTTCTTCGGTACAAAAGTACTGAAACAGAGTGAATGCACACGCATTTTTCAAATTCCCACGAAGCTCAAATTGCAATGTGCTCGAAATAGTCACAGCGATAGATTGTTTGCATAGAGAAATTGTAAGCTGCAGTTATTTTTAAGAAGTTGCAAAGAAATAAGAAAAAAGAATTAATATAAGGTGTCGCGAGAACATGAAGATGACCATCTGGACATCTCGGCTCAGAGGAGACTCACCTTCAACTGGCTCCTGTTCTTTTGGTCCCAAATCTGTTAAAGTGAAACCCTCTTCTTCTAATTCTTCAACAACGGGTTTTTTCTTAGGCACGGCAACCACTTCTGCAAAATTATTGTTCACGCACATTGTCAGTGGCACTAGACTAGTTACTCTTTCTTCCATTTACAGGCTGTACAGTGATAAATTTTTAATGTCGATCCACTGTGCAACATAACAGTGCACACTGAGACTATTTTGCAAGCATCTAAAAACTTTTGTTTTAGCCAAACAAAAACCTGTTGCGAGCTGAAGCTCCCTTTGAAATTCTTTTTCCATTTTTTCATTTCCCTATGAAATTCATTTAACATTACCCCTGCTGTGATGGAGAGTTTTTATCGTGCAGTAATTGAAAGCATCTTAACAACATCCCTCACTCTTTGGTATGGCGCTACCACGCAGGGAGATCGCAATGCTCTTGATCAACTTGCTAAATCCGCCTCAAAAATCATAGGAGTTGAACAGCAATCTATGGCATATTTGTATGAAACTAGGGTCGCAGAGAGAGAGCGCAAGTTATCATGAAAGATGAATTCCATCCAGGTAATAAATATTTTGAAATGCTCCCATCTGGTCGTAGATTCTGCACAGTTAATGCTAAAACCTCAAGAACCTTATAAATTCCTTCTATCCCATTGCAGTTCGTACCACAAAGAGTAAATTTCAGTAAATATCCAGGATTAATTCTCTATGTCACTGAACAACAGACTGAATTATTTGTGTTAATACCTTGTTGTTTCCATAAGATTCTATGCTATAGTGACAATAAATTGCTTACCTACTTACTTAAATTGATGTCTTTAAACTTGACGTAGACAAAACATAAGTTTCTAATATCTTTGCCATATTACTAGCTTTATTAATACTTACAAAGGAAGGATTTTTGCAAAGCAAGCACAGATGCTGTACTTAGTTCTTAACTTCTTTCTGTTTCCTATAATCAGGCACAATTTCTCTAGTAGAAATGGGAACTAGAAGTTCTATTATAGTGTCAGTAAAATATAGCACAGTAAATAATTTCTATCATAATTTTTTTTCCGAAAAGTGAAAAAAATCGTGAAAATCAAAGTGTAAAAGTATCAAACTCCAAACATCATTCCTATTCGTATGGATTGCTTAAATTTCGTTTTTTCTTTTATATTTACATTGAACATCAGTTTGCGTTTTGTTCTTTAAACTTTCCGACTTACAAAACCGACCGAAAGCTCGGTTCCTCTTTTCATACCTTCTATAACCTTTGCAACAAGGGTGGCTTCTTCTGAAATTTCTTCAACCTTTTTGGGCTTCTCGAGCTTCTCTGGTGCCGTGATTTCAACTTCTGCGAATAAGAATTTCGAATGAGAAACAAAAAGTTTCGAAAACCACAGCACGACAAAAGAAAAGTAGTAAAAACATAAAAAAAAAATTACTAGAAGAAAGAAGAATCCACCAAAAATTATTTAGTTGTATTTACTTTCAGAGACATCAAGCGGCACTTCTTCTTCTTCCGGTTTCTTCCGTTGAACAACCACCGTTTCTTCGGAAACTTCTTTCACGTCTTGCACTTCCTTTATGATGGTTGGTTTTAGCTTTGCTGTGACTTCTGTAAGTGCAAAAACCATTGCAAGTTTGCTCATCTAATCTCACATAACACCAACAACAATTTCACAGCTTGTTCACTAATATTTTTGTTCTTGCAAACTCTAATATTTGTGTTAAACTGGTATATCCTGTCCTTTTAACAGACAGTAATGGTTGTTAAAACAATTGAGCTAACTTGAATGTTACTGTAGTAATCACTGCTAGTGAAAATATATTATAACCCTCTCTGAAATATACTATTTATTCTTATCATCATATATACAATCGTTAGTGACATACCTCGATAAGTTACTGATAAGGTTGCAACCCACAGCTGCCATGCGTTTAAACGCTATTGCAAAATGTTTTTCATTGATACCTACACTGATTTTTGTCACATACGTAATTGTTACATATGCTGTCTTTATGGCACTATGTGAGTTGATACAAATTTCGTCAGTTCAGCTTTAAATTTATTAATGGTGATAATGATTTATGATTATTTTATTATTAATATCGTTGTCATCGTTGATTGTCACAACACCGGTTTTCACATCAACATACGCTGTCTGTTTCTCTGTCTTTCTTCCCTTTCGTTCTTTTAATCCATTCCTCTCTTTTTCCTTTTCCATTTCTTCCTGAGGTGGCCTTTAATTTATGTGGCTATTTTGTCATCTTAAGTCTCCTGTGCCACACAGCTTTATTATTTGTACTTTAATATTATTATGTGACACTGCCCAACAACAGGTCCAAACACCCAGCCTCACCTGTGCCAAATGCCAAAGAAGTTTCCAGGCTAGAATTGGCCTAGTCAGTCACCTTCGAACTCATCAAAGGAATGACAACCCCCCAAACTGACCTTTTATCCCTGTCACTATAGTCATCTTCGATTCGAAGGACGAACATCATCGTCATCAAGTATACTAATTTTTCTTGTTGTTTTTTCTTCTATGTTGTAAATTTCTATTTGTAAATTGTATTTTGTTGCGTGAAAATAAACTAACTTGAACTTGAACTGGTGGAATGGTTAATTGGGGAGCAAAGGGAGCAACTGCTTGTTTCCCTTAGTCACATTTTTCAGAATTGGTGCCTTTTCAGCAACCTGCCACATTACTTTAATTGACTAACCTGCTTCCCGTGTTTTCAAAATGAGCGTGCATTTATGCGACTGACTGGACCGATGATCAAGTTACCCCTAATACAGTTATTATAATACATATTCTTGTCACATGCTGATACTGTATGTTGTCACATAGACAAACACGTCATGTTTCACGGGTCATGGCACGTTTTTAGTACGTGTCGTGACGCTTTATTTTTTGTGTTTGCACCCCTAAATTTTAGAACCTGACTAGGCCCCTGATCCCTGCTTAACTTGTCAGATCCTATCCATTTATGTGATTAACGTTATGCGCTACATCATTTTAACTGTTATAATTGCCTTATTCCATATTAGCAAAAACTCTAGATAGGTCTTTGTGGGAAAGGCTCCCTTCTTAATTTTCCCTTAATCCTCAACTGAGTAAACCGGTTTCTACAGACAGGTGGAGGTGTGGTATCACCTGTGTTCTTGATAGATGCATGTTTAAGCTATCAGCAAATGTAATGGCAATTACAAGTTTAACTCATAACTATAAATAGTGCCTGTGATCGAATTTTGAAAGTACGTTGGTTATTGCTAAAGCTCAAGGCAACAGCCATGTTGTCTCGTTTGCAATCTGATGAATGCTAGTGAAGGTAAACTGCAGGTAAGCCATGTACAGGACTTTAAAGAAGGCAACTTGGTTTCCTTTTATGCTCATACTCAAATTATCTGGCGGGAGTAAGTCTGTTTAGACAGACTTAGTGCCCACATGAAGCGTACCAGAAACGTGATTCTTTGCAGAAACTGAGGTGAGACTGTCTAGCTATACCTATGTCACGGCTATATCAATGTAGATTTTCAAAATGGGACTTCAAACCTTTTCGGACACAAAGTCAGCTGCTGCTTTATTCCTGTGGAAGGAGGTTAATGATTCATGAGCTAATAAGTCCCATCAAATTTCAATTACTATTTTCTCTTTCACATATAATCTTGCAACTGGTGCCATTTCAGCAATAAACTTTACTGTTTTCATTACTTAAAAATGCCTTTTCATAATGATTCAGGTTTTGATATTGAACTCCCTTTAATTGACGTAAATGTGTGTAGCTGTACAATATACTGTCACTAGCCCCCATTCATGTTTTCCTTCCATAAACTCTCAGTACTTCATATGGTACATTCGATTGTATCATGTGGCATCATGTCTTGTGTCTTTCCCAACATCCAGACGACCCACCCATTAATTATGCAATAACAAACACTATGCCACAACAATTATTACTTAGCCATTTAGCACATAAAGTAGTTAGATTAAATACCTTCTGCCACAGTTTCCGGTTTTTCTTCTGATGGTTTCACATGGACAACCTCTTCCACTTCTTCCAAATGTTCTTTAACAGGTTTGCGAGCTAATCCAACTGTCACTGGATTACGAATGATAAGGAAATACGAATGAGGGTTATGAATAATAATCCTTCACACATTTCTACCTAGGCTAGTTACCCAGTATAAGAAGTCATTTTACTCCATCAAGAAGAATTGGTTAGTAAATTGGTTAACTGAAACCCACCACACCACTTGTCTTGCCGTGTGGTGAAAAATGAAAAAGCCAACAGTTTTAACGACAGTATGAGTGTGATATACGACAACAAGAACGCCTAGTAGTCTATAACAGGTGGTCCTAGTGGTTTTGTCTGCAGCTGATCAGAATAGCATCAGGCACTGAAATTGTTTCTCACGATTGCTGTTTGTTGAAATTTTTTTATTATTTTTGTTCATGGGTTGATCAAACTTAAGTTTATTTACATTTCTATACGGCACTATTAAGTCGCGCATTTTAGAACGCTTTACAATAATTACAATTCAAATACCACACTCTGAGATACTATTGCGAAATTACGTAAAGTTATAAAATAAAGTCAAGACAAGTAAGCTATCTTTTAATAAAAATTGTGAAATGCTTTACTACATGAATCTACAAAAAGGTGCAAAACATTTCTGACTGAGAAATACCAACGTAAGAAGGTCCCACTATAAAACAAAATGAAAAAATGCAATTCAATTTTATATTTTGTATATTTCTTCCTTGCCAACACAAAAATGTTTTATACAGTAAACTTTGCGTAACTCAGAATCGCATAACTCAAATTTTCACCTAACTCAAAGAGTTTCAGCAGAAAGAACGAAATCCTCCGCTGTCCCACAAAAAACACGGTTAACTCAAAATATATAACTCAAAATCTTGCCTAACTCAATAAAAAATTATGGACCATTTAATTAAAATTACATGTAATTTACTTCACCTAACTCAAAAATGGAATTTGTACCGTGGAAAAATAAAAAGTTTTGCACAACTCAAAAACATAATCATCTTTCCACAAAATTCCGATGTGTTAGAAGTTGCACCCCCCCTGATTATTGGATGCACATACTGAACCACAGTACGCAAGACATTGTTAGCACGACTGCCACATTGCTGTAACAGTGTTGTGTACGTGTCCTTTTGTAACATAAAATAATCGTGTTTCACTACATAATTTATTATTCTTGATGTAATTGTCATCAAATCTCGTCGTTTATGCATAGAAGGGTTGACTTTCTGCTTTCTATTTAGCTCGCCATCTAGAGGAGGGGTTTAGAGTTTCTATTCTAAAAAATGATTAACATTGCCTAACTTAATGTTTTTTCGGTCTGGTTGGATTTGAGTTACGCCAAGTTTACTGTATTATGAAAAGAAAGTTCACCATACCTTCTTCTGGTGCAATTTCTTCTAATTTTGGCTTTTTCATTGTGATTTCTTCAGCTACCTCTTCTGCAGGGAGTTCTGGCTTCTTACGAATGAGAATAGCTTCTTCTTCGGGCACCTCTTCTGTAACCACCTCTTGTTTCATTTCTATACTCACTAGAGAAAAAGATTTTCATCTTGGACGTCTTGGATTTTCATCAAAATGGACTAACAATTTCTAGTATTTGCCTATGTCAGTGGGTCCTGTGTTTTTCAGTTATTTTCTCACTGTCATACATCGTAGCATTTTTAAATTTTATGTATGCTGTTAAGTTATCCTCACTTCAGCAACTTTGCCTTTCCAGTTTCTTTTAATGGAATTTATTCTGCCATTTTCTGAGTTCATGGCTCGAAGTTGTCAAACCTAATTTAGCATCATGTTTTTCTAATATTATGATCAGTGTTTCCTGGCTCCTAATTATGCAAAATTCATTTGAAATTTGCTACTCTGAGCACAAATTTGGGAAACAGTGATCTAGATAAATTTCAACTACTTAAGCTAATCACAATATTTTAACTTTTATTCTTACATTTGTGAACTTATTTCTTGTCCTTCTCAGTTTCTTATCCATATTCTTAATTATCTATATTCTGAACCATACGTGTTGCTCTTTTATCATTTTTATCCGTGTTAAGTTTATATCGTTCATGCATTCTTAGTCTATTATAATTGTTTGTTTTGTCATTGTTACATTTCTTTACAAGATCTGGAACTGCATCTTAAATAAGTAAAAAATCGGTTATTTAATTACCATCTTCTGCCAAGATCTCTTCAGCTTTCGGAGCCTCCTCAACAGGTCTGGTCACAGTTACAGCTTCAGCCACTTCTTCAGTTGGAACTCCCGGCTTCTTTGGAATAGCAAGAACTTCCTCAACCTCCTCAGGTGCCTCCTCAATGACGGGAACTTGTTTCACATCAATACTCACTACAAAACAACAAGTGCCTTAGTTGCAAAACAAAAAATACCTCTAAGGTGAAGTAAAAGTAAAGTAAATACCTCAACGAATATAAATATATATATAAGAAATTGATGCTCAAAATCAGGTCATTTACCATCCTCAATAGGTGCCTCTTCAGTTTTTGGAGCTTCTTCAACAGGCTTGGTAATGGTAACGGCCTCTGCTACTTCTTCTGTTGGAGCTTCTGGCTTCTTTGGAAGCACAAGAGCTTCCTCAACTTCTTGAGGTGCTTCTTCAGTAACCAGAACTTGTTTGACATCAATACTCACTGCAACAAGAAAATGTTTTTCTCCTAAAAACTTGGAAACCTAATTTAATGCAGAAAAAATCCTTCCGATATCGTTTTAATAAAGCAAAAAATCAAAACAGCATAAATATCATCTAATTTCAGATCAATTTACTAACCATCTTCTTCTGGCTTCTCTTCAACTTTGGGAGCTTCTTCAACTGGTTTACTGACAGTAACAGCCTCTGCGACTTCTTCTGTTGGAGCTTCTGGCTTCTTTTGAAGCACAAGAGCTTCCTCAACTTCTTGAGGTGCTTCTTCAGTAACTGGAACTTGTTTGACATCAATACTCACTGTAACAAGAAAATAATTTTCACATAAAAACTTGGAAAACTAATTTAATGTTGACTAAACTCTTCCAACATCTTGTTAATAAAGCAAAAATCAAAATAGAATAAACAACATCTTTTGAATCAATTTACTAACCATCTTCTTCTGGCTTCTCTTCAACTTTAGGAGCTTCCTCAACTGGTTTACTAATGGTAACAGCCTCTGCTACTTCTTCTGTTGGAGCTTCTGGCTTCTTTGGCAGTACAAGAGCTTCCTCAACTTCTTGAGGTGCTTCTTCAGTAACAGGAACTTGTCTGACATCAATACTCACTGCAACAAAAAATGTTTTCTTCATAAAAATTTGGATACCCAATTTACTGTTGTCTAAACTCTTCTGATATCATTCTTCTAAAGTGAAAATCAAAACGGCATAAATATCATCATGAATCTTTACAACCATCTTTTCAACTTTGCATTTGTTTTTGTTGGAGTTTGGTTCTTTGGAGTACAAGAGTTCTTCAACTTCTTGAGGTGCTTCTTCAGTAACAGGAACTTGTTTGACATCAATACTCACTGTCACGGGAAAATGATTTTCACATAAAAACTTTGAAACTTAATTTAATTTTGACTAGATTCTTTTGCTGTCATGTTAATAAAAATAAAATCAAAATAAAATAAGTAACGTCTTCCTTTGTATCACAAGAATACAAAATGCTAAGAAATTGATGCTCAAAATCAGGTCATTTACCATCTTCAATAGGCGCCTCCTCAGTTTTTGGAGCTTCTTCGACAGGTTTGGTAATGGTAACTGCCTCTGCTACTTCTTCTGTTGGAGCTTCTGGTTTCTTTTGAAGCACAAGAGCTTCCTCAACTTCTAGAGGTGCTTCTTCAGTAACAGGAACTTGTTTGACATCAATACTCACTGTAACAAGAAAACGTTTTCCTCAAAAAACCGGAAATCTAATTTAATGATGATCAAGATTTTCTTATACCATGTTAATATAAAAAGAAAATCAAAATAGAATAAATAACATCATCTTTTGAATCAATTTACTAACCATCTTCTTCTGGCTTCTCTTCAACTTTGGGAGCTTCCTCAACCGGTTTACTGATGGTAACGGCCTCTGCCACTTCTTCTGTTGGAGCTTCAGGCTTCTTTGGAAGCACAAGAGCTTCCTCAATTTCTTGAGGTGCTTCTTCAGTAACCGGAACTTGTTTGACATCTATACTCACTGTAACAAGAAAATAATTTTTACATAAGAACTTGGAAATCTAATTTAATGCTGACTAGATTCTTCCAATATTATTTTAATAAAGTGAAAATCAAAACAGAATAAATAACATTTTGAATCAATTTACTAACCATCTTCTTCCGGCTTCTCTTCAACTTTAGGAGCCTCCTCAACTGGTTTACTAACAGTAACAGCCTCTGCCACTTCTTCTGTTGGAGCTTCAGGCTTCTTTGGAAGCACAAGAGCTTCCTCAATTTCTTGAGGTGCTTCTTCAGTAACCGGAACTTGTTTGACATCAATACTCACTGCAACAAGAAAACATTTGTCTCTGAAAAAAGTGAGAAAACTAGAATTTTGGAGTTTTTGGTTTCTTGAGAATTGCAGGAGCTTCCTCAAGCTTTTTGGGTGTTTCTTCAACAAGTGATGCTTGCTTT
This sequence comes from Tubiluchus corallicola, assembly GCA_030141605.1. Taxonomy (NCBI): domain Eukaryota; kingdom Metazoa; phylum Priapulida; class Priapulimorpha; order Priapulimorphida; family Tubiluchidae; genus Tubiluchus; species Tubiluchus corallicola. Next base: position 86,920 of record JAQGDQ010000621.1, on the reverse strand, counting down.
ACATCTATGCTCACTGAACAGCAAATTAATGTAAACAGGAAAATTGCAGGTAAAAAAATATGAGAACAAAGCAGAAATTTGTAGAAAATAAAAATACCTGCCAGTGCTACTTCTGTGACTGGAACTTTTTAACATTAATGTTTACTAAACAGAAAGTTTAACAAGTTAAAAAATTCTAAATCACAAGTTTATAAGCCAAATTAAGAGTAAAAAATGAACAATGATATTATCATACTACTTACGGTAAAGGAGAATTATGCAGATGCAGAAATACATACCATCTTCCATGGGCGCGGCTTCCACCTTTGGAGCCTCCTCCACTGGTTTAATGACAGTGACAGCTTCTGCAACTTCTTCTGTGGGAGCCTCAGGTTTTGTAGGTATGACAGTGGTTTCTTCGGCTTCTTCAGGTGGTTGTTCTACAATTGGGGCTTCTTTCATGTCTAACACTATTAAAGAACATAAAATTTCCATAAAAACAGTAATTTGCACCTCACTTCAAAAGTATAGAACAAAATAAAGACCAGAAGAGAACAACATTCGCAGTGTGAAAGCCAAAAATACACAATGCATGATGAATTTTGAATGTACCTTCTATCGGAATTTCTTCAACAACTTTAGGTTTAGTAGTTATCACTGCTTCTTCACTAATTTCTTCCGGTGCTTCCTCTTTTGGTACAAGCACCACGCCTTCGGTTATCACCTCCTCGGGAAGTTTCTCTGCTAGTTTAACCTCCTGTTGGACGTCTTCTACCAAAATTTCTTCCTTAACGACTTTCTTTGCAAGAACAACCTCTTCTTCAAATATCTCTTGAACTTCTGGTTTCACTTTCTGCACAAGTTCAGTTGAAACTGCAGCAGAAGAAAAAGAAAAGTAGAAGCACACCCCGTTAAAGTGCAGGATACCTGGCAGAACTGGCAAGTGCTGGTACCTAGCACTTGACATGTGCTTAACTTAACTCACACTTACGCTTGTGATAGCTGAAACTTAGCTCTTTATTCAGGATAATTCCCTGATATTATAAGATGAGTCACTGAACTGGCAGAGGTGTGCTAACCACATTCGGTTGTATGAGCTCTTTCCTCAGTGAGAAATAACAGCCTGGGTTCTGGGACAAACAAAGCACTCTAGAAACAGTTTTCTGATGAGTCACCTATTCATTCAAGCTCGGCATACAATTGCTTAACTTCCTGCCTAATAAATACTAACTGATTTCTCAACTCCAGTAAAAGCAATTGGAGGAAAGGAAATCAAGTAAATAAGGTCAGTGATGCCAGCCAGTTTAAAAATGGATATAACAACAACATAAAAAGTCACGTTCTTTCTGAAGAAAATGGTAAGTGTACCTTCTACATCTTCAGTTTTTAATCGAGGTGCCGCGAGCATCACGTCTTCTGCAACTTCTTCAGGAACCTCTTCCTTCTCGACTTCTGTGAAACAGCAAACACACAGAATTTCTTTAAAACGAAACAAGCAGCCACAATCAAGGGACAACTTGTTTGTTTTACAGTTCAAACAAAATGCTGCAGCAAAATATGAAACACAAAAACAGTCACAATAATCGCAATTTATCCCAAACAAAAACTGTATTTGGTTGCAAAATCACTGAATTTTATAAGAACTAACGTTTACAAGGCACACAGATGCAAAAAAGCAAGAAACTTCGTTTTGCAAAAGATGCAAAAGCATAAAACGAGTGATTCTTAGGTTTGTTTTCCTTAAATTAGGCGATATTATCAATGAAGATACTTGATAAAACAGACGCTTAGAACCTAACAATACCAGTTTGTTAACAAACCTGCAGGGATCGCCTCAATCACTTTGGGCTTGGTTGTTATCACCGCTTCCTCGGAAATCTCTTCGGGTGCTTCTTCCTTTTTCACCACTACAACATCTTCGGCCATCACTTCTTCTGGTAACTTAGGTGCCAAGGCAACTTCCTGCTCAACTTCCTCAATAAGAACACCTTCCTTTACTACTTTCAAGCCCAAAGTGACTTCTTCTTCTAATGTTTCGGCAACTTCTGGTTGGACCTTTTGGACGAGTTCCGTAGATACTGTACACAGGAATGGTAAAACCAATAAGCAAAGTGTAGACAAACACAATAAACATAAAACGAATGAGAGTAATATTGAATTCTAAACTAACAAATTGCTATTTAATAGACTTCATGAAACCAATGAGTAGAAATTGGAAGCTGGGCAACGTAAGCATACCTTCAACATCCTCTTCAATTTTGCGAGGTACAGCAAGGGTGACATCTTCTGGAACTTCCACAGGTACCTCTTTTTCTAAACATATATTTACCTTTTTAGGAAACGTTCAAATTAAGAGAAACAGACGGCAAATTATTAACTCTTTTTCAAATCCTAATCAAACTTCTTGGTTGAATAATATTGCCTTAAATTATTTAATTTTCTAAACAATCGTTACCTTTTAGAATAAAGCCAGTCAAAGACCTTGACAGTTTATGCAATAAGGTCCTATTAAGGACCTTATGAGTTGAATAAGACTTGAATTACAGAGGAAAGGTCTAGTGGAGTTAATGCACACTACTCTGATGGCATTGGTTGTTTGACTATTCGTAAAATGATAAATCATTTTAATTGCTTTCACGATTTTGCATAATATACTATATGTTTTAAATCTTTTGTTAAAATTACTTATATATGCAAATGTAGCGCTTGCCTTTCAAACAATTGGTAAATAAAACAACTTCAAGTTTCAGGCTTTTAAGTGTAACTTAATGAAATGTCACAGCTCTGGTAAATGTTGTCAAATGTGTTGAATGACGTATGATGTCCTGCTATGTAATGCATTATTTGATATTTCAAATTTCTACTGAAACTGACTACATATGGAAAAACTGCTCTACATGATAAAATTAAAGAGCGGGGAAGGGTATTAAAAATATTTCAGGGTGAAGTGGTAAAAATATAATAAATACCAAAGCAAAATAAAAAGCTTTGTAGGAGAATTCTGTATATTAAAAATTGATAGCATTGTCAACGGCAATAACATGTCACATTGTCACATCAGAAAATCTAGACATACTCACCGAGTTTCTCATTAACTTTAGTTTCTTTGGGCTTTGGTTTTTTCTTTTTCTTTTTTGGCTTAGCAACTACTAATTCAGCTTCTTCAACTAGTTGCTCTGTTGTGATGTCAAGTTTAGCTTCTTTAACAGTAGCTGTAGGCACTTCATATTCTACTTCCTTTAATGTATCAGATGGAAGACTCACAGTAGCCTCACTAGGAATGACAACTGGTACTTCATATTCAGTTTCAGTAACCACTTCTAATGGTACTTCAGTTCCTGCTTCTCTTGCAGCTACAGCAGGTACTTCGAAATCGGCTTCTTTCGTGATTTCAGTTGAAATATCAGCAGCTGCTTCACTTGGAGTAATGCTGGGTACTTCAAATCCAGTTTCCTTCAAGTCTTCAGTAACAATTTCTATAACGGCTTCAGTAGGTACAGCTACAGGTATTTCAAATTCAGTTTCCTTCAGGTCTTCAGTAACAATTTCTATAACAGCTTCAGTAGGTACAGCTACAGGTATTTCAAATTCAGTTTCTGTAACTGCTTCTGTTGGAATTTCCACTCCTGCTTCTTTTGCAGTAACAAGTGGTACTTCATATTCTGTTTCCTTTATTTCTTCAATTTCAATATCAGCAGCTGCTTCACTTGGAATAATGCTGGGTACTTCAAATCCAGTTTCCTTCAGGTCTTCAGTAAGAACTTCTATAACGGCTTCAGTAGGTACAGCTACAGGTATTTCAAATTCAGTTTCTGTAACTGCTTCTGTTGGAATTTCCAATCCAGCTTCTTTTACAGTAACAAGTGGTACTTCATATTCTGTTTCTTTCATATCTTCAAGTCCAATATCAGCAGCTGCTTCACTTGGAGTAATGCTGGGTACTTCAAATCCAGTTTCCTTCAAGTCTTCAGTAACAATTTCTATAACGGCTTCAGTAGGTACAGCTACAGGTATTTCAAATTCAGTTTCTATAACTGCTTCTGTTGGAATTTCCAATCCAGCTTCTTTTACAGTAACAAGTGGTACTTCATATTCTGTTTCTTTCATATCTTCAAGTCCAATATCAGCAGCTGCTTCACTTGGAGTAATGCTGGGTACTTCAAATCCAGTTTCCTTCAAGTCTTCTGTAACAATTTCTATAACGGCTTCAGTAGGTACAGCTACAGGTATTTCAAATTCAGTTTCTGCAACTGCTTCTGTAGGAATTTCCAATCCAGCTTCTTTTACAGTAACAAGTGGTACTTCATATTCTGCTTCTTTCATATCTTCAAATCCAATATCAACAGCTGCTTCACTTGGAGTAATGCTAGGTACTTCAAATCCAGTTTCCTTTAGATCTTCAGTAGGAATTTCTATAAAAGCTTCAGTAGGTACAGCTAAAGGTATTTCATATTCAGTTTCTGTAACTGCTTCTGTTGGAATTTCCACTCCTGCTTCTTTTACTGTAACAAGAGGCACTTCATATTCTGCCTCCTTTATCACTTCAGTTGCAATATCTGCAGCTGCTTCACTTGGAGTAATGCTGGGTAGTTCAAATTCAGTTTCCTTTAAGTCTTCAGTAGGAATTTCTGCAACAACTTCACTAGGTACAGCTAAAGGTATTTCATATTCAGTCTCTGTAACTGCTTCTGTTGAAATTTCCATTCCTGTTTCTTTTGCTGTAACAAGAGGTACTTCATATTCTGTCTCCTTTATCACTTCAGTTACAATATCTGCAGCTGCTTCACTTGGAGTAATGCTGGGTAGTTCAAATTCAGTTTCCTTTAAGTCTTCAGTAGGAATTTCTGCAACAACTTCACTAGGTACAGCTAAAGGTATTTCATATTCAGTCTCTGTAACTGCTTCTGTTGAAATTTCCATTCCTGTTTCTTTTGCTGTAACAAGAGGTACTTCATATTCTGTCTCCTTTATCACTTCAGTTACAATATCTGCAGCTGCTTCACTTGGAGTAATGCTGGGTAGTTCAAATTCAGTTTCCTTTAAGTCTTCAGTAGGAATTTCTGCAACAACTTCACTAGGTACAGCTAAAGGTATTTCATATTCAGTCTCTGTAACTGCTTCTGTTGAAATTTCCATTCCTGTTTCTTTTGCTGTAACAAGAGGTACTTCATATTCTGTCTCCTTTATCACTTCAGTTACAATATCTGCAGCTGCTTCACTTGGAGTAATGCTGGGTAGTTCAAATTCAGTTTCCTTTAAGTCTTCAGTAGGAATTTCTGCAACAACTTCACTAGGTACAGCTAAAGGTATTTCATATTCAGTCTCTGTAACTGCTTCTGTTGAAATTTCCATTCCTGTTTCTTTTGCTGTAACAAGAGGTACTTCATATTCTGTCTCCTTTATCACTTCAGTTACAATATCTGCAGCTGCTTCACTTGGAGTAATGCTGGGTAGTTCAAATTCAGTTTCCTTTAAGTCTTCAGTAGGAATTTCTGCAACAACTTCACTAGGTACAGCTAAAGGTATTTCATATTCAGTTTCTGTAACTGCTTCTGTTGAAATTTCCATTCCTGTTTCTTTTGCTGTAACAAGAGGTACTTCATATTCTGTCTCCTTTATCACTTCAGTTACAATATCTGCAGCTGCTTCACTTGGAGTAATGCTGGGTAGTTCAAATTCAGTTTCCTTTAAGTCTTCAGTAGGAATTTCTGCAACAACTTCACTAGGTACAGCTAAAGGTATTTCATATTCAGTTTCTGTAACTGCTTCTGTTGAAATTTCCATTCCTGCTTCTTTTGCTGTAAGAAGAGGAATTTCAAACTCTATTTCTCTTGTTGTCTCAGTTGAAATATCAGCAGCCACTTTATCCGGAGTGACAACAGAAACTTCAAAGCCAGTTTCTTTCCATTCTTCAGTACCAAGTTCAGCGGTAATTCTGTCTGGTGCCACTGCTGGCAATTCATATTCAGTTTGCGCAATTATTTCAGTTGGAACTACAACTTCTGTTTCATCAACAGTTACAAGAGGTACTTCGAAGTCGACCATTTTTGTTACTTCTGTAGAAATTTCGATAGATCTTTCTTTTGGGGCAACTGTGGGAACCTCAAATGCAGCTTCTTTCTTTTCTTCAGTTAATATGTCTGTCTCAGTTTCAACTGGAACATATACAGGTACCAAGTCATAATCCAAATGTTCAGCTACTTTGGTAAGCTTTTTTATTATTGACTTAGTTACAACAAAGTCATGATACACAGCAGTGAGAAATGGCAATGCAATGCTGATTATAAACATCAGACCAATGCACAGCATTAGTTATTCGCCACCAACGAAAGTTTTCCAATGAAATTCTTATTGGTTAGCTTTAAGCAAGGCATATTTAACAATTCAACAGGCACCTGTAGTATTTTTACAGAAATCACTTTTATGGCTCCACGAAATCTGCAGTTTTGCATACCCAGAAAAGCACCTGCGCTGGCAACGAAACTTTCTACGGCAGCAGCAATGAAGCAATCTAGCGTTTCTTTCAGAAGTACAGCAGTCAAATGTCAATGTCACAAGCTGTTAAGCACTGTACGAGTGAAAGTGGTTATGGTTACACATTGCCGTATTAGTTCAGTCACTACGAGCTAAGATTATTAAGTATTACTTACCATGTTAGAATTCAAGCGTATCTGTTTTAAAGATGCCTTCAGCATAACATACTGTACTTATTTGTTACTGAATCATGTCTTGCAAAAATATTTTTATGTTAATAGTAGCTTAAAGTTTAGCATTATGCTTAAGCAAAATAAAACATGATGCTTGCATAAAATCAATGTGATTAACGTATGAACATAATAGTTGTTTAGCGTTATGCTTAAGCAAAATAAAACGTGATGCTTGCATGATATCAAAGTGATTAAAGTATGAACATAATAGTTGTTTAACATTATGCTTAAGCAAAATGAAACATGATTCCTGCATGATATCAATGTGGTCAATGCTAAGAACTGACAACACATGTAGCTACCTGAAGTGTGCTGTAATGTTTGTATATAATGAATAATTTATTGTGCTTATTTTTTATAAATGTGTAATAATTTATTAAAATTAACGTGCTATAGATCTCGCATTCCACATTGTTTTTTATATTAACACCAAAAATAAATTTTAACTGTTCATAAAGAGAGAATAAAAGCAAAACTAGCCATTAAAATGAGCAAACAAACACTTAGATATGTTGAAGTAGTTGATGAGCCAATAGGGTTTGAATTAAGAGCAGTCTTGATCTGAAGTAAGTGTATGTTTTATTAGTTAAAGACTCCCTTCATTAATTTCAAGCTGTTCTATATTCTATACCTTTCTTTTCCACATTTCCCTCTTCAGATAAAAAATTGGTAATTGAATTGTTGGTTGACTCCATTATTAAGTTATAGTCTTGTGATAATTATTATTTAGTACCTTATAATATTAATTATTCAGACAAATTTTAAGCTTTAAGTGATTTTAAAAAACCATTTATCTGGTTAATAGTTACTCTAAAGCGAGTAAACCAACACTTTAAAACATTGCAATGTTGGAGCTTTGAGGACTGAATATGACCTGTATTTATCATGACTACGACCTATAAAAGCCTCTGGTTCAAATCTAAATTAAGGCCCGACTTTTGAACATTTAATTTTTTTCTATCAAATCTTGTTACAAGAATTTAAAAAGAATTATGTGTTCACTCCATCACTAATTGACTACTTTTGAATTAATACTAAAAATACATAAAAGCATTGCACTTCCTACAGTTTGTAAGGCTTTGATAAATGTTTGAAAGTGGAACTAAAAACAGTAAGAAACACACACAAAAAGTGTCCATTGTGTATGAATTCTGTAAAAAACATCCACCACATAATTGTACTGTCCATGTGATTAGAACCTAACTTTAGAACCTAAAATGGCAACATTATTGCACTATAGTAACAATGAGATGATACTGTTACGTTGGCCATATCAGAACAGCAATGTTAAATTTGGTTAAAATGTAAACGTTATATTATTATCATTGTAACAAGCTGATGTTATGCATAAATCATATAATTAGGAAAATTATGTAAGTTTATCTTGATATTCAATAAAGCTAATGAAGGGTTAAAAGTATGTTAAATAAAGCATTAAAATTAAAGACATCCCTGTACAAAGAAAACTCTCAGTTAAATAATAGTGTGCAAGTTATAACTATTATATCATAGCACATGCCAAAGCACCAGTTAAAATGCTCAAAAATGTAATACATAGAGAAATTTTGTTCTTTATGTCTTTGGTAATTATAATAAAAATTATCGCCTTTACAATGGAGCAAAATTATGACCGTCAGTAACATTAGGAGATTTCCATCCTTAAGCTGCAGCCAAAATGATGAAAAAAATGAAAAAGTAAACAGAAATAGCTAAAAGCATAACAGTTGCTAAAATAAGTAGTGTAAAAAAAGATGAGGATTCTGGTAGCTTAACAACAATGGTCAAAGTATACACGAAGGAAAAAACAACTGGGATTTCAAAACTAAGATAAATGTTGCAGCAAAATTATAATTGAATTGACCAGCAGGTTTACAAAAAAAGAAAATTGAAAGAAAAAAGGAATAATAAAATCTTACCAGGTTCCTTTACTTTTTCATCAAATACAATCTTTTCCGTAACTTCCTCGGTTACAATTTCTTCTTCCACAACAGGTTTCCTTTCTACTATTAGTTCTTGAACCACGTCTGTGCTCACTGTAGGCATTATTGGTTTCTCGGGAAGTACTGCACTCTCAAGGACAACATCAAAAAAATCAGCTTCTGGAACAGTTTCAGGAGCAACTGGAGCCATAACAATGTCTTCAATTATCTCCTCGATTTCTTCGGGTGCAGTTGGTGCAACTCTCATTACAACTTCTTCCTCAGCTTCCTTTGTGACAGTTAGTTGTTTAGGTGCCTCAACGGTTACTTCAGTCGATTCCTTCACTATCTCCAGAGTAGTTTCTTTTGTTTTCAGTTCAACCGGCACATCAACAACAGTTTCCGTTGGTTCAATGGGTGCTAACTCAAATTCAGCTTCTTTAGGTGCACCAACAAATGGCACAGCCGCTTCAACTTCTTCTGGTTGTTCAATAGGAACTTCAAATTCTGCCTGTTTGCTTTCTACTGTTTCTACACCAACTGTCACTTCTATTGGAACAGTAGGCATCATTTCAAACTCTGCTACTTCCTTAGATATTTCAGTTGTGATTTCAAGCTGAGCTTCAACCGGTTTAGCTTCAGGAACTTCTTCTTTTACCTCTTCTTTCTTTTCCTTCTTTTTCTTCTTTTCGGTTTTGACTTCAGGTTTAGGAGCTATGATAACTTCTTCTGTGACTAAATTTAAATAAAGGGTTTCAAATAAATGAAAGCAACAATGTGCAAAAAACAACTGGGTATAATAAAATATGCTGATAACAGATACCAAGAAACTATCTAAACGGATAAAAAAACACAAAAAGAGGATTCAGAAAACTCAATTACAAAAGATCTAACAGCAGGAAATGAGGAACGCATGTGAAAATAATGTTTGCATAATTAAAACAATTTGTGATAAAATAAATTGAAATTGAATGAAACAAAAACCTATAGATAAGATTAAACAGAAAAATGGTATATCAGAAACAACTGGAAAGTTTAAAAAATGCAAATGGCAGAAGAAACACAAAGACTGTACATTTATCCATTTCATAAACATGAACAAAAAAGAGTAAAAACCTTACCCTGCTTCTCTTCCTCTTTTATAGTTTCCACCACTTTTTGTTCTACCACAATCTCCTGTGTAATTTCCTCTGTAACAATTTCTTCCTCGACGGCAGGTTTAGTTGTGACTATCAATTCTTCTACAACATCTTCTGATACCGTCTCAACTTCTTCTGGTTTTTCAGGAAGTGCCACAGTTTTTTCTAGAACCACACTCTCCTCAAAGTCAGTCACCGGTAGTCCCTCTGGCACCATCGGTGCCAAAATAATATCTTCTGTGATATCTTCAGCTTTCTCGAGAGCTGTTGGTACCACCTTCATAACAACATCCTCTTCAACTTCTTCTGTAACAATTACCTCTTGTGGAGTTTCCATAGTTATTTCAGTCAACTCTCTTTCTATCTGCAAAGTTGTTTCTGGAACCTCAGCTTCGACTGGCATATCAATGGCAGCTTCTTTAGGCTCAATGGATTTTAGCTCAAACTCAGCTTCTTTGCCTATTCCAACAAAAGGCATGGCAGCTTCAACAGCTTTCGGTTGCATTACAGAAATTTCAAATTCGGCTTCCTTGCTCTCCAGAGTCTCAATGTCGACTCTAGCTTCAGACGGAATGGCAGGGATAATCTCAAAATCAGCCACTTCCCTCGAAACTTCTGTTTCAATTTCTAATTGAGTTTCAACAGGAAGAGGCTCTTCAGTAATTTTCTCAACAGGCTCCTTAGCTATAACAACTTCTTCTTCGGCTAAATTAAAATAAAATAACACGAATAAATTAAAGTAAAATAGAAAAATCCAAACTAAATTTAAGATATAAGAGTAACTGAAACAATAGAAAGCAGCAAAAATATCATGCAAGGCTTGACTACTAAAATGATAGAAAATAAGTAAATAAAACACATAGAAGACAGAATGAGAATAAAAGAATAAGAAAGCTAGTTTTTATCAAATGTTTAAAAATATGGGTAAAAATTATTAGGAAATAATTGTCCTACCACGCTTTTCTTCACGTTCAACAATTTCTTCTATTTTGTGCTCAAAGACGATCTCTTGTGTAACTTCTTCAGTTATAACTTCTTCTTCTACAGTGGGTTTTGTTGGTACAATTAGTTCCTGCACTACTTCTTTTGCTTCTTCCGTCAAGTCTTTTGGTTGTTCAGGTATGGCGACACTCTCAAAAACGACGTCTACAAATTCAGTTTCAGGGACAGTTTCAGGAGCCACTGGTGCCAAAACAACATCTTCTGTAATATCCTCAGCTTCCTCTGGAGCAGCTGGTGCAATTTTCATGACAATTTCTTCTTCTTCTTCGTCTTTTGCGATAATAATTTCTTTTGGAGTTTCGATAGTTACTTCAGGAGATTTCAGTTCGATTGCTAAAGTAGTTTCTTTAGCAGGTATTACTGTCGGTACATCCACAGCTACTTCTTTTGGTTGGACAGTTGTTAGTTCAAATTCCACTTCTTCAGTCGTGCCATGGTATGGAATATCAAGTTCAGTAATGTCAGGTTGTTTTGCAAGAATCTTAAATTCTGTCTCTCTACTTTCGGCTGTCTCAAAAGCAACAACAGCTTCAGAGGGAACAACAGAAACCATTTCAAACTCAGCAATCTCTTTTGAAACTTCAATTTCAACAAGTATTTCAGCTTCAGCAGGTTTCTGTTCTTCAACGATTTCCTCAACTGGTTCCTTCTTTTTCTTTTTCTTCTTCTTTTTCTCTTTAACTTCAACTATGACTTCTTCTTGTGTAGGCTGCACAGCAACGATCACATCTTCTGTGACTATGAAACAAAATATTTCAAAGAAAGCTGCATATAAATAAAACCAAAGTCAAGGAAAGATCTAAGAAGTACTAAGGGTTAAGAAATTATAACAGAATTTAAAAAGCTGCAAAATGGGAGGCACAACACATGCAGAAATTCTACTTAAAAGAAGAAATAAGAATTTCATTAATTGTTTAAGAAAAGGACTTTCCACGACATAATTTATAAATTCCTTTCATGGCATAATTTATAGATTGATGGGCCATGCAGTGATGCTTTTTGTAAGAAAGATTGTCAGTAAATAGATTACCATGCTTTTCTTCTTCCTCAACAATTTTCTCCACCTTTTCTTCGAACACAATTTCTTCTGTAACTTCTTCTGTTGTGATTTCTTCTACAATATCAGGCTTAGTCACCACTACCAGTTCTTCTACCACAGTTTCTGTAACCTCGGGCAGTTCTTCTGGTTTTTTGATAACTGCCATACTCTCCAAGGTAACATCTATAACCTCGGGTTCTGGTTTCATCTCGGGTACTAATGGAACCAAGGTAACATCCTCAATTGTTTCAATTTCATCCTCTACTTTCTCTGTGACTCTTACTTCTTCTACAGTTATTTCTTGCACGTTCAAAGCAACTTCCTGTACTTCTGTTTCAGCTGGAATTTCAATGCTAGTTTCCTGTGGCTCAATAGGTGTGATCTCAAATTTGGCCTCCTTGCCAACTCCTACAAAAGGAATCTCAGTTTCAACGGTCTCAGGTTGCTTCACCATTATTTCGTATTCAGTTTCTTTGCTCTCAGCTGTCTCAAGACTGATTTCAATCTCAGATGGAACAGTTGGCACAATTTCAAATGAAGTTATTTCTGTTGTTATCTCAGTTTTTATTTCCAACTGAGTTTCAACTGGAGCTACTTCTGAAATTTCTTCTTCGACAACTTTCTTCTTTTTCTTCTTTTTCTTTTCCTTAACTTCAATCACAATTTGTTCTGGTTCAGGTTTAGCAACAATAACTACATCTTCAGCAACTAAATAAAGAAAAATGCACGAACTATATGAGCTAACTAAAACTAAAAGGATGGTAGAAAATGAACAACTACGAATTTGACAAGTACATTACAATATAAAAACACAATAAATACATTAATGTTAGCATTTGTACTACGAATGATGACTTATATTGTAATACACTTGACAAATTATTTAGGGATCTGTATCGTGTCAACATAACGAAAACATTAAATAAGTAATTAAATAACTGAATAAATAGACTATTGTTGAAAGAAAGCTTCAGAAAAAGTATAAAGTAACTCACTATAATAAAAATCAATTAGGTTTTTAACAAGGGTGTCACATAAAGAATACAAGATACAGTAAAGAGACAGAACATAGCACAGTGACATTGCTTACCAGATACTGAATAACAGTCCGCCTTACCGTATTTTTCTTCTTCTTCAACTTCTTTGACCATTTTTTGCTCAAAAACTATCTCTTCCGTAATTTCTTCAGTCACGATCTCTTCGTCAACTTCAGGTTTAGTTGTTACTATTAGTTCCTCTATTACATCTTCTGTTACCACTGTTGGTGCTTCTGGTTTTTCGAGGATGACAGCACTTTCAAGAGTTACATCTACAGTATCAACATCTGGTACGATCTCTGGTGTTACAGGAGCCAGCATGATGTCTTCAATTACGTCTTCGGCTTCTTCAGAACCAGCTGGTACTACTTTCATGACAACTTCTTCTTCCACCTCATGTGTGACTGTAACTTCTTTAGGCGTCTCAACTGTTACCTCAGTTGACTCTCTCTGAACTTCTAATGTTGTTTCTCCAGTTGTAATTTCAACTGGTATTTCGATAGCAGTTTCTTGTGGTTCGTGAGCCATTATTTCAAATTCTGTTTCTTTGATAACTTCAGAAGGTACTTCTACCACAACCTTTTCAGGTTCTTTTAATGGAACTTCAAACTCGGTTTCTTTGCTTTCAATAATATCTAATTCAACTGCAACTTCAGACGGCACAGAAGGTATCAGTTCAAGCTCTGCTGCTTCTCTTGAAACTACAGTTTCAACTTCTATCTGAGTTTCAACTGGTTTAACTTCACTAACTTCTTCTTTGACAGGTTCCTTCTTTTTCTTCTTCTTTTTCTCAGGCTTGACTTCAGGTTGAGGAACAATAACAACTTCTTCAGTAACTGTATGTTAAGAAAATGATTTGAATACAAATTGACAAACAAGTAGGTTGGGATGATTTCAAAATCAAAATACTAAAAAACCATTTTAAAGAAATCAAAAAGTGAAGTGAAAAGTTCATTAGTAAATCAAGTTCTGTTTCTGATTTAAGATTGTTTTGGATAAAAAAATCATAGAAGTAGAATTTACCTTTGTTGAAACAAAAAGACAAAATAAAGTGAAGTAGAAATGATGATTACTTGTTCGTTGCAGAACTTGAATAATACCCTTACCTGGTTTTTCTTCCTGCTCAATAATCTCTTCTTTGGCCTTAAAAACAATCTCTTCTGTAACTTCTTCAGTTATAACTTCTTCCTCTTCAACTGTAGGCTTTATTTCCACAACTAGTTGTTGAATAACGTCTTCAACAACATCAGGAATCTCTTCTGGCTTTTCTGGAAGTAGTGTGCCGTCAATGGTGACATCTACAACTTCTGTTTCTAACAGTTCCTCTGCAGGCACTTGTTCAAAAACTATATCTTCTATCACAGCTTCAATTTCCTCTGGTCCGAAAGGTGCAACTGTCATGACAACTTCTTCTTCTATCTCTTTTGTGATAATCACTGGCTTTGGAGCTTCAACTATCATCTCTACTTCTTTCTCCACTGCCAATGTAGTTTCTGGTTTTTCCACCTCAGTTTGTAAATCAATGACAATTTCCTTTGCTTCAAGTGGCACTACTTCTAGTTCAACTTCTTTAGAAATTATATCAACAGGTATCTCTGCCTTTACAGGTTGAGGTTCCGTCACAGAAATTTCGTATTCTGTTTCTTTTATTACAGAAGTTTCTACATCAACTTGAACTTCTGATGGCGCAACCGGAAGAATTTCCTCCTCGACGTCTTTTGACACCACAGTTTCCACTTCTATGCGAGCTTCAGCAGGAGCAACTTCTTCAACTTCCTCCTTTTTCTTCTTCTTTCTTTTCTTCTCCTGTTTAATTTCGATTACAGTTTCTTCTTTTACTTCCCCAGGAGCTTCTACCACTGCAAAATGAATTGCAATTATGTCTACATTCATTTGATCCTGCAGTATTTGCAACGATCAGTTCCAAGGTAGAAACAGGTCATGAAGGAAACTTCCAGAAACTTCTCTGAGTTTATGACTTCCGAATGCAGATTGCAGATGATGCTGTTATAGATGCTCTACACATGCAGTTTGTAATGAAGATTAGACAATGCAAAACCAACCATTTAATGGTTATTAAGTGAGTCGTTTCAAGTTCCCATAAATCTGTTGTTAAGATCTCAAGCAAGAACAATTGACACTTATATTGCTCGAGTTATACACGAGTGTGCAACACCACACGCAAAATATTCTAAGACCACTTGGTTCACATCATGCGATTTGCATACTTGTCAGTTTGTTAACACTTTCTTTTGTCAACAATAAATAGACGGTTAAATTCGGTCTTCTTGATGTTGTTATATAGCAGACGTAAATATGCAAATTAAATAAGATAGGTTATGTGATCTTGGCACACGTCTTGTTAAAGTTTTATGAAAGACAGTTGTTAAGCAATAAATACTTACTTGTTATCTGTTAACTTGCAATGCATTAACATGTTATATACTTACATTAGATGCAATTCCACATCATGTAGAAAAACGTAATGTGACACGATATTAATGAAACAAACCGTTAGAATAATCTAAGCATGCACAGATGATATTAACTTAAAACAGCTAAGAAATAGGGTGAGAAAAGCAACACGTGGTTAAAAATGAGTTCTCAAATGTAAGAACAAAAGTTAGAATATTGCGATTAGTTTATGTACTTGAAATTTCTTTAGATCACTGTTTCCCAAATTTGTGCTCAGAGATGCAAATTTCAAATGAATTTTGCATAATTAGGAGCCAGGAAACACTGATCATAATATTAGAAAAACATGATGCTAAATTAGGTTTGATAACTTCAAGCCATAAACTCAGAAAATGGCAGAAATAAATTCCATTATAATTAACTGGAAAGGCAAAGTTGCTGAAGTGAGGGATAACTTAACAGCATACACAGAATTTAAAATGCTACGATCAACACCAATGAGAAAATAATTGAAAACGCACAGGAGCCACTGACATTGGCAAACTTAAGAAAATGAACTTAAATGTGCAGAAAGTGCGATAAATGAAGCAAGCAAAAAATTACTATAGGAAAACTAAATTAAGAAATACAACAGTAGCATCTTCGCTTCATTTGGAAATATGTAGATCCAAAAAAATGAATTCCCGCAAAACAAATCTTAAACAACTGGTTAATGTACCTTTTTCAATCTCTATTGTCTGGTCTACAACTTCCTCAACCACATCCTCACTAACTTCCTCAACGGGTTTAGGAAGGATAAGCAGCTCTTCTGTCAGTTCTTCCTCCTCGGGTGCCAAAGGTTCCTCAAGTTTAACAGGCAACAGAACAGAGTCGCCAACAACCTCGACAGCCTCGACTTCTTCAGGAGCCTCAGCAGGTCGAGGTATGAGGACGAGGTCTTCTGTGACTTGCTCTGTGATCTCTTCAGGAACACTTGGCGCAAGTTCCATGACTACTTCCTCCTCAGGCACTTCAATGGCTTCAGTTACAGGAAGTTCCACGGCTACTTCCTCTGGTTTATCCTCCTCCTTCTTCTTCTTTTTCTTCTTCTTTTTCGGCTTTAGTGTTTCCTCCACTAAATTTTTTATAAACGACAATACAAATTAAACATTCAAAATGATTGTGCACATATCCGTTTGTTTGCCATTGCCGTTTATACAACAGCTGCTGTGAATTTTACACACATAAGAAGAATAAAAAGAAACAACGGCACGCACAGAAGCACCGCTAATATAAAATCATTAAATAAAAATGTTTATGCTAATAAATAAAGATTTTTGAAATACAAAATTCTCGCACGCTCGAGAACGATACGAAAGCTTCATTCAGTCAAAAGTAAAATAATTGTCACAGCACTAATAAGCATCCGATGGCCACAAAGCCCTATTTAACTTAATGAAATGTCAAAAGACAACAAAAACATCTTCAAGTGGCACACAGTAAGCTCAAGCCTTATTCACAAATTTAATAAACGAACTGGTCCCATTTTTTGATACACTAAAGCCATCACTCTTTTGAAATGAAAAACTGTACCTTTTCTTCTTAAGATTCAAATAAATAAATTTAAGTTTCAGAATTTACTTCTTTGGAGGACAGTATAAATTAAAAAAATTAACAATTAACTTGCTTCAAATGCACAGCAATATCAGTAATCTTCAAACCACTAATTATCCTACCTTCAACTATCTCAGCTTCCTCTGGCACGAAGATTTCTGCTTCCCGAGGTACTTCTTCCTCGGGTACGTCTTCCGATATTGGCACGTCTTCTTCTTCTGTGGGTAACTTTTCCAATTTCATTTTAAGAGAAATTATAGCCTACAGATAAAAAAAATGCAACTTAGTGTTGGTACAGCTTTGAAGCATTTTGTATTAGTAATCAGATATAAATAAAGTAATCAAAAGTTAATCAGATAAATACTTGTATATGTAGTTTTAACTCACAACATACAATTTTTACATAATACAAATGCAGTTTTTTATGCACATAAGGCTCAGACAACAGCACTTTGTGGAATACAGTCAAACCTAGTTATAATGCCCCCTTTAAAGTGCCCTCGCTTAACGCCCACACTTTTGGCAAAACAAAAGTATATTTGCACAGACATGCATGTATCAAAGCACCATATTATAATGTCAAAATCACTTATCGCCAACTTTTACGTAGTCCCAAAGTAGGCGCTATAAGGAGATTTGTCCGTTCATTGATATACAACCGTTTTTTAACAATGCTCATAAATTCATGAAAATTGCAATTTACTCCAAAAAATTACGTTTTATTTAAAACTGTTGACTCTGTAAAAAGATTACAAAATAGATGAATTATATGTAAACTTGTTTTCACGATTAATGATTTAATAATGGATAATGCTGTAAGACTGTATCTAGCTTATAATAGAGTGCAACTGTGAGGTCACTAAATAGAAAAGCACATTTTTTAAAGCAAAACTGGACCTAATCTTAAACTGTAGGTCAAAACAATCTACCCTTTAAAATATTGAAAAGAAACATAATATTTTTTCAAAAATGACTTACATGAAAGAATTATTACCACACAAACACAATTTCACATTCATGCCACTAGTTCTTCGTTGATACATGCATGGCACAAAAATAGGTGCTGTACCTCTCAGATCAAATGTGTTAATTTGTGATGAACTACACACGTTCAACAGCTCAAGAATGAGCACAGCAGTAAATTTGAAATTTGAATTTTTATAATAAAACTTGCTTAGTTTTAGTACAACATACTGAATATCTTACAGTAGCACTGCACTTCACAAACACACGCAAAATGCTCATGGCATATTTTTGCTGTTGAAAATTATGTTAGATTGTGATATTATCAATATGGGGGCTCATCCTCCATTAATTAAGTTTTTAATGTATTATTTAATTATCAGAAATGCTTTTACAGTATTAATTGTGTAAAAATGTGCGCTTATTGTAGGACTGAAAATGGGGTAGTGTAAGAAAAATCATTTTGTCTTCGTTTAAGCAGCAACTACTGCACATTATTACACTCATACCTCAACCTCTTGTGGTTCCAAATCTCCGGCAGCTTCAGCATCAATGATTACAGATCTAAGTTTAATGATGTCTTCTTCTGCCACATCATCAAGTTCTTCATCCTCCACATGTTTCAACATGTCTTTCCAGTTGTAATCCTCCTCCTCAACGAACACTTTCCTCTTTCTCTCACTAAAATTATGCAAAAATCTTTATGTGTGCATAAAAATTGTATTAAAATAATAGACATCATTTTTATTTACAATTAATTGAATGGTAATGTGCACAATAGAATTTGTTATTAAGTTAAGAAGAAAGGAATTTTATTATAATTTGTAATGTGATAGGATTGGCAAAAAAAACTTCATAATTTTTCTCATTTTTGATGCAGTGTGACAGAGGATGCTGCACACAACCAATTCAATACTCGATGACAAAGTTTGCTCAGTACGCATATGGTTGAGGTTGGATTGGATCCTAACCAAGATGAAATACCAAATCGGCAGGGATATCTTCCTCATCACCGGATACTCCTTTATCCCCACTCAATGACATAAATATAACATTTTTTATATGAAAGATGAAATTGCTCTGATGGTCTCCCATCCATTTACAGTCTAAGATCAACATAACTTAACTTCACTAGTGAACATCATGATCACTGAGCTATCGCCTTCACAAACAGTGCAGAACTGCTTAAGAACTGCACAGCTGCAGAACCAGGGCCGTCTTAACAACATATAGGTCACTGGGCAAAGCAGTGTGCTAGGACTATACAACTACTCACAGGAATAAAAATGTAAAAGATCGATAAAATCAAACATAAATTACATTGATTGTACTGGTACCTCAAACAAAATCAGTGTTTTAACTTTAAAAAAACATGCTGTACAGCAAAGATTAATCAATATAAATGTTTGAACAACATGAGCCTTGAAAGACATAAAAGCACAACACATAGATTAGGATAGACGAACAACCCTATGCGCACCCGGGTAACTGCTGAGCCTGCCTGAGCATGTGGTAAGACGGCCCGAGTCTTCAAGTGCAATTATAAGTTATAACTTAACATCTTACATCTTTTGCAGTCTCTTTTTGTGGTCCACTTCTTCTTCTGGTTTGTCCAGAATGGTCAGTGTCAGTTCCTTTTCATCCCAGCCGAAATCATTCTCGATCTCACAGCGGAAGCGACCGGCATCCTTTTTCGTTGCCTCGGTCAGCTGCAGGTAATGAGTGTCCGTTTCCTCATCATAGTAGATCTTAAGCAAAATGGTGCAAATGAAGGAATACATTAATTAAAGCATCGTGCAAATGATTTAAAATGACTGCAGTCGACTGTTATGGTTGCTCCATTTATGAGATCCACCACTCTAAGAAATGCCTACAGCATTTCCCAAATTCCAAATTAAGCTGTTTCCAAATTCACCTGCAGTGTCTTTCTTTTAAACTTCTTGTGCAAAGCTGCATAATAAATCAAAGTAATTTCACATTTTAGTGAAATTTTCTAACTTGGTATTAGCTCCAAGAATCTACTAGAACTTGTATAAATTGATTAGGTGTCATTAGGGTCAATTTTTGTAAGACAACACTACAGTGAAATATAAGTTATTCTTAAAATTTATAAAAAGTGATCGTAAAAATTATTTTTATGCACATTAACGCGTGACAGGTATGCATTATCACTTTAGCAAAGTTAAAGAATTGAGAAGCATTCATAGTGGATCGCATTACGTAAGAAGCCATAATATGCGCTCTTTCACTTAGCTCTATTTTGTCCGGCAAAAGGTGTAACTCCACACTTGTCAAAGTTTTTATAAATAAAGTCCTTTATTAATGGTCTTTCGAAAGTTTTTTGACAATACAAACATACATAAGATCTTAGTCAAAGAAACTCTTTTAAGTTTTTTGTATATGCTTAAATCCAAAAATCCACAACGAAGCCTAAAATGCTGACCGAATTTAAAAAATTTAGTCACTAAAGTGTATGTAGTTAGCAAACATATAATCAATTTTTTTATTGAAAAATTACTAAGAAGAATAAAACGGTGACTGCGGTTAAAAGAGAATTCACTAAACTTTTTTGTTGCAAATTTGAAACGATTGATGCAACGTCAATAACAACAATACAATTACAGCATACCTTGACTTTTTCATTTGGCTTCAATTTAAACATTTTGCCCTTTGTCCACGTCACCGTAGGCCGAGGCATTCCTTTGCACTTAAATGGTATGAAGACGGGTTGACCTAAGATTACGAGAACAGACGTGAATGTCTTGCTGATGAATTAAACTGAATTTATTGTAGCGGCAGAAATAATTGCCAAAAAAATGTAGAAACCAAATGCATGCATTCCTATTGTCATGGGAATTTGCAAAAATGTATGTACAGTGGTACAGAGTTTATGTAAGTCAGCATTGTATTAGTGAGAAACAAGGAAATAAAGCAGCACCATTAATAGCAAACTACTATTCTGAAAGCACACCGGTATTGGATTATCACTCAAGGTTACAGGACAGATGAAGAAGAGGAGGAAGGGGAGGTTGATTACACCATCGTGGCAGGAGCATCGTCCGGAAAGTGATATATTAGAAACAGTTGAATTGCCCGGAATGAAAGAGTACTCAGACTCAACTGTTGGTCAAGGTCCAGCTGCTGATAATAAGCAAGCTGGTTCACCTGAACAGACACCTCCAGTGACACCTATTGTACAAATAGATATATCAAAGGTTGACGAAATCATTGGCATGGAATTAATGACAAAGAGCAGGGAAGAGGAACATAATTAATGTGGATCTCTATCTCCAGAAATTTGAAGTCGATTACATACCAAGGAGTGGAGGCGAAAAGTAGGAGTGATGATGTTGTTATTGTTGCATCACAAATTAAAAAATAACCCCCCTCTTTATGGTCTAATTGCTTTATTAATCAATAAATTCGAGTTTAAAAAATTGTTTATTTTGCCCATGTTTTTTATCATCTTTCTTCTGCTCAGCCTCCAAAAATTTTTTCTTCTTCTTTCTAGTATGCACACATTACACTGCACTTGCTATGACATTTGTGCCAGGTGAGAAAACAGCCCTTTCCAATAAGAGTGAGTATTCTCTACCAGAAATCGAATTCAAATCGAATTTGTGACTTTCGAATTCGAATCAAACCGAATTTCAGTATTTCAAATTCAAATAAAATTCGAATTGAGTTTGAAAAATTTTCGAAGAAGTTTTCGAACCCTCAGTGAAAAGCGGTGTTACAAAGATTGGCCTTATTACTCAATTTTGTTCTGCAATAAAACTTCTGATAATTAGTTTAAAAATTGTGCACAAAAATAGCTACTAAATTGTGCTAATTGCATGATGTCTATCACTTTTTAAAGACAAAAGAACATACGTGGCTGAAGTGCCGAATTATTCGAAAATGTAATTTTAGGTTCAAATTGAATTCAAATTAAAAAACCACATTTGAATCGAATTCAAACATCTGTTCGATGCTCACTCCTACTTTCCAACTCTTGCTAAATCTTGATGTTTTTATCATTACAAGGCAAAGGCAGAAAAAATGCAATTCAAAAAGCAAGACAAAGAATAAGGTTACCTTCATAAGCCTCAATAGTTGTAGGAAATTCCGTAAAGTACGGTGAGATGCCTTCTGCAAAAAAATCAATAATTATACAGGGAATCGATATATCAGCTAATTTTACACGTTTTTTTTCACTAAAAATTTTTACCGAATTACAGTTTTCAACAGACTGCCATGTAAATTCTTACAAAAATGAAATTAGTTCACTAACGGTAATGCAAAATTTTAACATATCAATCTTGGCACTTATCGGTACATATAAAGCGGATCTAAAGAGTCAAAAGCAAATGCATAGCATTTTTACATAGCTATAACACATGCTGTTGCCTCAGTTTGCTTTGTCAAATATTAATAATCATATTACTGATTAACTTTTTTAATATTTCACATTATTTTACTTCTGTTTTATAGTAACAAACAGTGGCATAGCTAATGGGAGCAAAGGCAGTAGGAGCACATTTTGTCATAACTGGCACCTTTCAACAATTTTGTGCAGTTGCTTGATCCTCTAGTCCACTGAAATGGATCCTCTAGTCCACTGAAAGTCCTAACTTTGTTTTACAATGAGTGAGGATGGATTGTCTGGGTTAGCTTTGCTCTCCATTGAAAGAGAGCTGGCTACTGAGGTGGATTATAATTACTTTACAGATTACTTTGCTAGAATGAAGCCTAGATGAAAGAGAATGTCGCAGCAGTTCTTTCATGATACATTTTTCATTATACTTCGTTTTGTTTTCATTTCACGTTTAAATTAAATAACAGACGTTTTTATTTTTTTTGTGATTTAAGAGCTCACTGGAAAACTTTTTATTGTGCTTTAATTTTAAACAAAAATAACAAATATGCTGTAAAACTTTATCTTCCTCGAGTTTTGATTTTAAAACACAAAATTAAAATGTGTAATCAATGCATTAAAAATATTTTGGCGCGTGTCACGGCGCCTTTTTTACGTATTTGCTCCCCGTAACTTTAAAACCTAGCTACGCCACTGATAATAGACAACAGCCTTTTCCCATTTCACTATTGCTTGTTGCTATTTTACAGAACATAATTTCAGTTGTTTTACCTTAAAAACGATTGACGCTAATTTACTTTAATTACTACAAGTTTGCAAATAATTCACTGCCAACTATGGCTGCTTTGCTCTAATAATGGTTATTTGTGCTCTTTGTCTGCTTTACATAAAATTATACCTGCCTTAGTTTACTTTGCAGTTAATTACAACTGATGCACTTCACCCAAAAGAAATTTACACCCCTCCTCTATGTAACTTAAGCGAAGTTTACAAAGTACAATCAATCTGACATTAGTAAAGCTACAATGAGACTAGTTTATAAGTACATAACTCATGTACATAAAAACTGTCAGTAATTGACTCAAATAAGTCCGCATAATTGACTCAATATTTTTCTTTCACCTACTTAAAATAAGATATTTGTATGTCCCAAAAAAGCTTTTCTTACTTATCTCATCTTTACCCCTTTTGTGCACTATGTATTCAGAAACAATTATGTTAAGTACCGTTTTGTTCATAAGCAGGTGCATTTATCATGCGCTAACTTGAATCTGTTACCTGCTCGCCCACTGTCACCCAAAGAATTTCTGGAAGCTAAACATTTAATCACTTGCCTAGCAGTTTCCTTTTAACACTCTCGTTGCAGAGCAAGCTTTCGGGCTTATTGAGTTAACAGTCAAAGATGTGGCTACAGTATAATCAGCTGGTATTCCTTGTGACTTACAAGACTAAATATCGCACAGCAAATAAGAGCAATGTAAGTAAGCAGACGATTCAGAACTGTTTTAGTCGCACACAACCACAGATTTTCAATGTTTTATAATTACGAAAACTTTGTGGGCTAAACTTCTTCGCGAAAAAATGAAGCCGACTTTGAAGAAATTTTTTGTAATTTTTGCAAATAAGCAGACTTAGAAAAGTCTGTGATTTAAAAAAGTATACTTTTTAATTTATTGCTAATTCACTTATATAAATTAATATTTTAAAATATTTTTTCGAATTTTTAACTGCACAAAGGAATTTAGGCATTACTTCATTTATAAAATTCATTAAAAACTTTTGCAGTGCATAGTAAGCTGATGGCACATACTTCTCTACCTGTAATACTTACACCCATCGGTTAATAGGTTCAGTTGGTTAATTGGGTCAAAACACATTGGTCCCAAAGTGAGTCTATTAAGCGGCACCTACTGTATCTACAACTGTGCTACTCCATGTGTGTGTGTAGAACAAAACTTGTATTATTTCACTGCGATAGTTATAATCATTTTGCTTAACCCTTACAAATATCAGATTCATTATTCTCATTTCATTTAGACAATTAAATCTTTATACGCAATTAAACACAAAGGCTCTAGAAATACAAACTTGGTTTTTCTTCTGCTGGAACCTCTTCTTCAGGTTTCTCCTCCTTTGGTACTTCCTCTTCTTCTGGTTTAGGCACCTCTTCCTTGGGTTTTTTCTTTTTCTTTTTGACTTTTTTCTTTTCTGTCAGTTCAAAAGTTAATAGACAAAATCCAAAAATTATTATGTTGACATAAAATAAAAATTTAACATAATGAAAGAAAATAATCTTAAGCAAATAAAAATAGAGCAATGCAGAGACGAACCTTCTTCCTCTGGCACTTCCTTTGTTGGAATCACCAAAACTTCTTCTGCTATTTCTTCTGGGACCTCCTCTTCTTCTTCTGGCTTCTCTTCAACAGTTACTGTAACAATTTCTTCTACTACCTCTTCTTCCTTTGGCTTTCGCTTCTTCTTTTTCTTCATTTCAGGCATTACAGTTATTTCTACATCTGAAAAGTTGCATTTTACATTCCGCAACTTCTGGTGGGCTCATTTCAACAACAGTTAAATAGTCTTTGGAAAGGCTACTTAATGCAAAACTAAAATTGAAATGTTAACACCTGATCACACAGTTTCTTAACCTAAAATTTGCCAAGATGGTAGGTAAATAAAATAAACATCTAAGAGAAATATGTATGCTTGCAAACCAAAACCGTCCATAAGTTGGCATAGTTAAAACTGCATTATGATGCTTCAAAGTAAAATGCACCAAAAATTTGGTCAAATGTCATTTCTTTTTTGTTTTTTATGAAAGCAGATGCTAAATATATTGGACTTTAATATTCTAGCATCAAATTATCAAGAAAATGTTAAAAAATACTAAAAATCTAACTTTATAACCCCGTACCCATTTTTCTGGCTAGAAACTAGTAATGCAATCGTAAAAAACTTCCTACCGAATTTTCAAACTCCGAAATTAGCTGGAAGAAGCCATTCTACTTCCGTTTTTTGTGAAGCCGAGCCCTGATCTTTGTCAGAAAGGGCCATTTATTGGATTTAAACATAACTTCTATGTCTTCTTGCAATGTCCATTTGTAAGGTTGTCAAGTCTTTTGTAGAAACATGTCAAAAAACAATGACTAACTTTAACAATGATTTTCTCAAGATTATGTTTTTCAGTGCGTAGCATGCACCTCAACTTCAACATGGATTATCTCAGCTTAGAAATAACACAGAGCGATGAACTTGGTATCAAAATGATCCTCATGAAATGGAGATTCAGGACATGTGAACAACCAGAAAAGCTTGATTGCCACTTTATGGACGATTTTGCTATGCAAGCACATATGTATAAATCCACTACCAAATTAACAATTTGTAAGATACGGTATTCCAAAAATTTGCTTTTCCACCTTCGTATATTTACTATATGTTTGTAAGGAAACAAATTAAAAATTCACTAGTTGCAATTAGGTTTGTTCTTAGTTATTTTAAAATCCGATGTTTAAAACTATAATAAAAATAATCCCAATTTAATCTGTGAGCAAACAAGCAGGTCCTAAGTAGTTGTCAAAGCATTCTACCTTCTGTCTCTACATCAGCTTCTATTGGCATTTCTACAATGATCTCTTCTTCAACAGGCATGACAACTTCCTCAACTGGTGCCGTAATTATCTCCTCGGTAATTTCTTCAATTTCCTCAACAGTAACTTCTTCTTCCACGGGGGCTTCAATAACGACTTCTGAAATCTCTTCCACTGAAAATTATTTGCTCTGATAAGAATAAACGACATTTTGGTTTCTTAACATTCTGCAAAGTTTCCTGTCTTCTTACCTGTCCTGTTGACTTTAGCTGTTGATGTTAAATGAACTGATATAAGCATAGAAAACGAAAATTGATTACAACTAACATCACATCTTGCAATAAGTGACGAATTAACAAATTTTTCATTAAAAACATAAAAAATAGGAGTGAATTGTGCAAGGTTGATGCAATTGTGGGGTGGCTAAGTTGCCTCTTATATTTAATTCATCTTTGTGTAATGAAGTAGGATGCCATGACCCAACTAGCAGGAAAAAAATTAAATGAAATTAATAAAGAACTTCAATTGAAATAATAGATCCTTGAATACAAACCAGGAGCTTCCATTTCTTTTGGCTTTTCTTCTACAGGTGTCTCTTCTGTGGGCTTCTCTTCTTTTGGTAGTTCCTCCTCTGGTTTTGGCACCTCTTCTTTTGGTTTTTTCTTTTTCTTTTTAATCTTTTTGTGCTCTTTAAAAGTAACGTACATTTACGACATGTAATGCAAATTTTGATGTACACTGAGCAATTTGTAAGAAGAAATAAGAAAAAAGCAGCAAAACAAAGTATCGTGAAAAATGGCCACCCCATAAAAATAAAAGGGATAGTTATTTAAATAGAAGATTTTACAAACCTTCTTCCTCTGGGACTTTTTCTTCCTCTGGTTTTTCTTCTGTTGGAATTATCAGAATCTCTTCTGATACTTCCTCTGGCACCTCCTCTTCTTCCTCGGGTATTTCTTCTACAGTTACTGTGATAACTTCTTCTACTACCTCTTCTTCCTTGGGTTTTTTCTTCTTTTTCTTCCTCTCTGGTGTTACTATTATTTCAACATCTGAAACAACTTGTACCCATTACCTACTGTACAGAGATTTTACAAGGCTCATTTTAGGCTCCTGCATTTGCATCTTAAATGCTTCAAAATAAGTGCTAATCAAATTGTTTTTAGCTTTTGTTTTATAAACAGAGTCCTTATATTGAAAAATACTACACTAGCAAGATAAAAATGACTGAAAATAAATCAAATTTCCAAATTAAAAACAATAAATGCATGAAGACATTGTATCTTGGACAAAAACAAAAGTGAT
The DNA here is from genome assembly GCA_030141605.1 of Tubiluchus corallicola. Lineage (NCBI taxonomy): Eukaryota > Metazoa > Priapulida > Priapulimorpha > Priapulimorphida > Tubiluchidae > Tubiluchus > Tubiluchus corallicola. The sequence goes on along the minus strand of JAQGDQ010000621.1, from coordinate 59,875 downwards.
CATGGCAGCTTTAGAGAATGTTTGCTAAAACCTTAGAGACAAATGTTTCCACCAAAATCCTAACACTGAGAATAATTTTAAGATAAAAAATAATTTAAACATATCTACTACAATAGCTAAAACAGTGATGTCTACCTAGTTAATCCAACAGACAACAAAGATTTAATCTCATTAAGAGTGTAAACACATGCAACGAGTCTTTTTACAGTTGCATTCTGCACATGCACCATTGCTGTAGGTCATAGGTAAAGCGTACAACAGCAGTGCATCTTAATTATAACTGTCACATGACATGTGTGTAAAGCAAAGCATCAGTTCAGAAACTTCATTTGTTTTACATGGACTTTACTTAATTATGCATTTGTCTGTGCGTAGAGTGATTTACTGGCAGGATCTTTCTTGGAACAAGAAAAAATGAACTAAGTGAGGTTCTAGTTAGTTGTTAAAAGTGTTACTATTACAATAGCATGGGCAGCGAGGCATTGTGGAATATACACTTAATGCATTGCCTGGTACACTTGACCTTTCACCTCTGCATGACCACCATCAATTGCTGGAACTGTGAAACTGGAACTTATTGCCAACATGACCCTACCTTCTGGTTTTACTTCTTCTTCAATGGGAACCTCTAAGATAACTTCTTCATCAATAACTTGAATAATTTCCTCAACAGGTTCAGTAATAATTTCTTCAGTAACTTCTTCAATTTCCTCTACAACTGCTGGTTCTTCTACAGGAACTTCAATAACAACTTCCGAAACCTCTTCAACTGGAATATAATTTTGGTCTTAAAAATAGTTCTTTACGTAGATTATAAATATGCATAGCATTTTATGTATTAATATATATTTTATAGTAATATAGTAATATTGCTTAACAAAAAGTTGATGAAATTTTTACTGTATGAGACATGTCCACATCATATTGTCATTAGTCACACTGAACTCTTTACTGAGATAATTCAAACAGAATTTATTCATTCTGAATGTGGAGGACAGCTCACTGAAAATGATAGCAAATGAGACAGTACAGTAAAGGTAAATGACAAAGAACACGTATAATGTCATATAGAAAGTAAAATCTTAAAAATAGTCTTAATGGTGCAAAAATTTAGAAAAGGAAATCCTAGAAGGTAAGAACGAAAGGTCGAAAAGTTATAAAGATATTCACCAGGAGCCTCTTCAATGACTTTTGGCTTTTCCTCGATTGGTGCTTCTTCTGCTGGTTTTTCTTCCTTTGGCAGCTCCTCTTCTGGTTTTGGTACCTCTTCTTTTGGCTTTTTCTTCTTCTTTTTGACCTTTTTGGGCTCTTTAAAAATAACGTAAATACATTTGAAGAAAATGCCAGGCATTTCAAATAAAAAATTTTGAAGAAGAAGAACAGAGCCTACTGTACAGCACATTTCTAAATACACACCTTCTTCTTCTGGTTTCTCTTCAGTTGGAATTATCAAAATTTCTTCTGATATTTCCTCTGGAACCTCGACTTCTTCATCTGGTTTCTCTTCAACAGTTACAGTCACAATTTCTTCTACAATTTCTTCTTCTTTCGGTTTTTTCTTCTTCTTTTTCCTTTCTTCTGGCATAACGACTACTTCTACATCTAAATGAATGTGTTTGAAACATCATGGTCAGTTTTTGTTTAGTAGTTTGCTATCAGAAACAGCAGATTGCAATCTTAAGTAATCACTCATTAAAATTAAGGTCAGCAACATCCAAATGAGAAATAAACAGTGTAATTTAGAATAACCCTATGCCTAGGAAAACTTTAGAGTGGCTGTACAAAAATACCTTCAGCTTTAACTTCTTCAACTGGAACTTCTAGGATAATTTCCTCATCTACAACTTCTATAACTTCTTCAACGGGTTCAGTAATGATTTCTTCAGTAACTTCCTCAACTTCCTCAATGATTAGTTCTTCTTCCGAAGGAACTTCAATAATAACTTCGGAAACCTCTTCGACTGAAACATCGTTTGCACTCATTGAAACAGCTTACAAAGTTACACAAATTTAATTAGATTTAACAGAGAAATGAAATATTATCTAACTTTACATTATTGCAGCCAAGTCTCTGCATGTATTTTCACCTGTTTGTTATCATATCCCACATACTTAGTACCAGTTTGGAGATGTAAAATTATTAAACAGTTCAGGATGTTTCCCAGCACTCGATGAATGGTGATTTTTATGCTTGCAAACCAAAAACGTCCCAAAAATCGGCATAGTTAAAACTACGTTATGATGCTTCAAAGTAGAATGCACCAAATATTTGGTCAAATGACGATTTCTTATTTTTTATAAAAACAAATGCTAAATATATTGGACTCTTATATTCTAGCATCAAATTATCAGAAAAATATCCAAAAAATATTAAAAATTTAATTTTATAACTCCTTACCCACTTTTCTGTCTAGAAACTAGTACTGCAATTGTAAAAAAAAGTTCATGTTTAAACTCCGATTGTAGCTCATGGAAGCAGCCATTTTGCTTCGTTTTTTCTGTTGACATGACCATCGTCAGGAAGAGCGATCTACTGAATTTGAACACAGCTTCAATTTGCTCTTGTAAAGTATATAGCAACCACACTTTCGTACGGTAGTTAGGTGTTTTGTAGAGACAAGGCAAAAAACATTGGCTAACTTTAACAGCATTTTTCTCAAGATTATGTTTTTCAGTGCTTGTACCTCAACTTCAATGTGAATTATCCCAGCTTAGAAATAACGTAGAGCGATGAACTTGGTATCAAAATGATCCTCGTGAAATGGAGATTCGAGATGCATGAATAGCTAAAAAAGCTTGTTTGCCGGAATAACTAGAAAACGTTAATTGCTGACATATGGACGATTTTGCTATGCAAGCACACATTTCTGAATTGAGACGATTGAAAAATGAATGACGAAATGTTTTATTTTTGCGGATTTATTTGCAGAAGTCATGACTTTGTAATGTAGCAAGCAAAACCATTTACCATAAAGTTTAGCTCTTTAAGATATAAGCAACTTTAAAGATTAGTTAAGCTGCATGTTGAAGTATTAAACTAAGTTCCAACTAGCATCTAACCTGGAATTTCTTCTGGTTTTTCTTCTACTGGAACTTCTTCCACTGGCACTTCTTCTACTGGCACTTCTTCCACTGGCTTTTCTTCTACTGGAACTTCTTCCACTGGTATCTCTTCTTTCGGTTTCTTCTTTTTCTTTTTAATTTTTTTGGGCTCTTCAAGACAATGCAAACAAAAATAAACATAGAACACAAAACAAACATAAGAATAATTAAATCTGCTGACAAGAAATAATAGTATTTAGAAATAGCAAAACCATTGAAAAAACTAATTAGAAATACTAACCTTCTTCTTCTGGTTTTTCTTCTGTTGGAATTATCAAAATTTCTTCTGATATTTCCTCCGGTACTTTCTCTTCTTCTGGTTTTTCTTCTGTTGGAATTATCAAAATTTCTTCTGATATTTCTTCGGGTACTTTCTCTTCTTCTGGTTTTTCTTCTGTTGGAATTATCAAAATTTCTTCTGATATTTCCTCCGGTACTTTCTCTTCTTCTGGTTTTTCTTCAGTTGTGATTATCAAAATCTCTTCTGATATTTCTTCTGGGACCGCCTCTTCCTCTTCTGGCTTCTCATCAACAGTTACTGTGACAACTTCTTCTACTACCTCTTCTTCCTTGGGTTTCTTCTTCTTTTTCTTCTTTTGTGGTGTAACCACTATTTCTATGTCTAAAATGAATTCATACTTTGCCGATAAAAGTGCCTAATGATGGAAATTTTTTTATCTGACCGATGAAATTACTGGATTCAAATTAAGAAGATTTATTTGTTGCAATAACAAGCCTGTATTGAACGAATGAATCAAATAAATTTAAGTCATTGTAATATCACTTAGTACAGATGTGAAGAGGACCAAAAATAAATGAACAAAATACAAAAAATTAAAAAGAAAGCACTTATCAACTCATGAAAGACAGTGTATGCATAAAAGAGTTAATTGCAAAGAAAGGATCATTTATCTTATGGAGATAGCAACTATTTTAAATATTTATATACACTTATATTAATCGTCACTGAAATAATAAAATAAACATGAAATGTCAATATGAAAGAAACATGCAAAAGTAAAATTATAAACAATAGTAATACTGAAAAGTGGAATCCTGTAAAAACCAAATACTTAAAAACTTGCTCGTGTTTATGTAAAGAAACGACACTTTGCAATTGTTCATACCTTCAGCCTCTACTTCCGCTTCTACTGGAACTTCTATAATAACTTCTTCCTCGACAGGTATCACAAGTTCCTCAACTGGTGCCACTGTAATCTCTTCGGTAATTTCCTCAATTTTTTCAATAGTAACTTCTTCTTCGACAGTAGCCTCAACAGTAATTTCAGAAACTTCCTCCACTGGAAGGTATTTTTCATTTATAACAATGGCAAAATAAATTAAACAGCTAAATCAAATTAATAATAATAAAGCTTGTGAGCAAAATAATCGAAACACATAATCAAATAAGTCAGTTCACACAAGAACAGAGAAAACAGCAAGGTGTGAAATCATGGTAAGTAAGTATCCAAAGATCTCATATCCGAGAGCTAGTGTTTTTTGTTGCATCTCAACAAAATACTTAGCAACCTTACGAAAGTGTGGTTGCTATGGACTTTGTAAGAGCACATTGAAGTTATGTTTAAATCCAGTAGATGGCCTTTCTTGATGAAGATTTGGGCTTGACAACAGAAAAAACCTGAAGCAAAATGACAGCTTCCACGAGCTACTATCGAAGTTTTAAAAATGCAAGTTGTTTACATTTGCAGTACTAATTTCTAAGCAGAGAAATTGGCATGGGGTTATAAAATTAAATTTTTATTATTTTTTGGACATTCTCTTGATAATTTGATGCTAAAATATGAAGACCAATATATTCAGCATTTGTTTTTATAAAAAAAACGAAAAAGTAACATTAGACCAAAATTTTGGTGCATCTTAGTTTGAAGCATCATAACGTAGTTTTAACTACGACAACTTATGGATGGTTTTGGTTTTGGAAGCACACATTTATAAACTTTCTAGACACCTTGCAAGATATGAAAATTAGACTGATCATAGACTGAAACAAAGGTTCATAACTAAAACGACATAAATGAAAATAGGCACCTTACATTATTTCAGATTCTCATTTGGGCACGTGCCTACAATTAATCAACTTGCAATCAAATTAAAATAAACTTTGAGCAACTAAATCTGAGAAAATTGATTTTGTAAATCCGAATTATTCAGTTAGAAAGCACACCTGTCTCAACAACTTCAGGAACTTCTTCAACAACAATCTCATCTGGGACAACCTCACTTGGTAACTCTTCCTTCTTTTTAGGTTTCTTCGGCTTTTTCTTCTTCTCTGGCTTAATTTTATCCTCAACAATCTCCATAGTGATTTCAACAGGGGCAAGCTCTTCGGGTAACTCATCGAGTTCTTCAAATGGTTTTTCCTCAGGCATTTCATCCTCAGAAATGGCTGTAGAAACAGTGAATTTAACATGGAGTTCACAAGTCAAATTCCATAACCTTCTAAACTGCTGAGAAAAATCAGTTAACATTCTAAAACCCTTTAAACCCTTTCACTCATTAACTGCTCTCCAGCTGTCCCCTGACTATTCTATTAGTTACAATTACTTAGCGACAATTGCTGCTTCCCATCTTGTTTTTTTAATAAGTTTATCATTTTCATATTAAAATCTATTGCACTTTTATATTATTGTTTTTTGTTTCTTTCTATGACGTTAGCATTGCTACAAAGCCTAGCACAATCAGTACCTTCAGGTATTTGTTCTATCAACTGATCTTCTGGGAAAGCAATCTCTTCACCGGGCATTGTGATGACTTCGTCAACTGCAAGACAAAAAATTTTTTGTGCCAAATTTATTTTTTTAAAAAAATTTTTGCATCTTCACGTTATTGATCATGTTATTTTTTAAACAGACGACTTACTTGATATGATAATTGCAATCAGTGAAAAAATGCAATGTGATAATGCTATGTCTAACAAACATTTACATATTGACGACATGTTTGTCCACAAGCACCATGCATGTGCATGATACCTGGGCACAAAATTATCAAATATCATCGTCCAAAGTAAATGGGACACAAAATATGCATTCTTAGTGCAGATAAAGGGTATACTGAAAATTCAGCAGCAGAAAAAATTACAACTTCAATAAAAATTACATAAAATCAAAAGCTTCATGTAATACTGCCAATAGTCGTATTTGTTCAAAATGGCATATTAGGAGTATGATTCTGACACAGAAAGAGTATGCTTTAAATGCACACTTTGATACTATTAAGCGATTCCTCATCAAAAGCCCGGATAAAATCATTTCATGACGACAAGCAGACGTTAAAAATACATGTAGGTGCTGGTATTCTTGAAAGTTATCATTGTACATCAAAAAGTATAGCAAACTTTTCTGTATTGATTGCAGCAAAAACCGATTTTCGTGGCTGGTTGATGCACTAAATGGAGCAGCGTTTCTAGCCACTTTTAACAAATAAACTTATTTAACAGGTTCATGCAATAATTCAGGGCCTTCATGCAAACAATCTTTGAGTTGAAGCTTAATCTTAAAATAAATCAGTGCTAGGAAGAGTGCACAAATTCTTACGTGGCACGTATAACTTGCACGCCACTGTTGCCTCGCCAACTTCATTGAAAGCTTTGCAAAAATAAGTTCCCTCGTCATCGGGATAAACGCGGTGGATTATCAGCTCCGTGTAATCCTCTTCTAAATTGATTTCAAAGTCTTTCGAGTCGTGCAGCTCAAAGCCTTCAGCGTACCAATTGATGAACGGAATAGGGTAGCCCGAATACTGCAAACAGAAAAACATGTAACTAAAAAGAACCAGTTTGGAGATGTAAAATTATTAAACAGTTCAGGCTGTTTCCCAGCACTTGATGAATGGTGATTTGTATGCTTGCAAACCAAAAACGTCCCATAAATTGGCTTAGTTAAAACTGTGTTATGGTGCTTCAAAGTAGAAAGCACCAAAAATTTAATCAAGCATCATTTCTTGTTTTTTCATCAAAACAAAGGCTACATATATTGGACTTTCATATTCTAACATCAAATTACCTAGAAAAAGTTAAAAAAATACTTTTTTTTAACCCCATACCCACTTTTGTGGCTGGAAACTAGTATTACAATTGTAAGAAACTTGTAGTTTCAAACTCCGACAGCAGCTCGTGGAAGTACTCATTTTGCTTCAGGTTTTTTTCTGTTGACAAGCCCTGATCTTCTACTGAATTTAAATATAATGTCAATGTGTTTTTGCAAACCAACCGACATTTCGTACTGCTGTGTTTTGTAGAAAAGTGACAAAAAAACAATGGCTAAATTTCATAGTGATTTTCTCAAGTTTATGTTTTTCAGTGCATGGTGTGCACCTCGACTTCTATGTGGATTATCTCAGCTTAGAAATAACGTGACTCAAAATGATCCTGATGAAAAGGACATTCAGGATATGGAAGTAACGAGCAAAGCTCAATTGCCGACTTATGAGCAATTTTGCTATGCAAGCACACATAAATAACAGTACAGCAAATGCAAAATAGATTATAAAATTCATATGGAAAGTGATTTCAAAATGAGGTCGTTCTTCAAAAAGGAAATTTAAAAGTTGTCATTCCGTACAATAAACTGGGGATTCTGGCTACGGCAAACCCGTTTGTTTGCAGTAACTGCACTTGTGGAGCTAGATAAATGAAAATAACTGATTAGGGCCAGGGCTGACTTAACAGCATTAACATGTCATGCATGCCCATATGTTAACTTGGCCCTGGTCAAGGCAGGTTAAAATTGCATAAATGTATTCTCTTCGATACTCTTCCCTTTCTCTACACACCACCAAAGTTACTATAATCAAATATTCATTTCCGATACATTTAAACAATTGGTTTCATACCATTATTACTTGTTTTATATTCACCCTATTTACATTCAATTCAATTCAATTACATTTTCTCAATAGCAGTTAAAATTTGACATAGTTATTTTTACATTTCATTGCAACTGAGAAGGAGCAGTGAAAGATCTATTGATCACTTGGTCAGGTGCCCCTTATTAAAAATATATATGCGCACATACATATATGAACATTATAGTACTAAAAATTGATTTGGTATACATAATAAGTGAGTTGTTGTACTGCTCTTAATTTGAACAAATACAATTCACTGCAACATCGAAGTCGATTACTTACGTATGTTTTAAAGTGACAAATGCCTCCTTCTTGAACAACCTGATCCGGAATCTTGCTCAGCACGGGTGCCTCAAGTTCCTGAAAAACAGTCCATCATCAAGAATTTTTCATTTTTACACCCACTAACTTTTCAAAAGTGTACATGCTGTTATCCATCAGTTACGTTGACAATGTCATCAGTTGTAGCTCCGATGACCTAGTATATGCGATCGTAAGGTAAAGATTCACTCTTACATTGGCAAATATATACTGTTTCTGCAGCAGAAGAAATTTTGTGAGAAGAAATGAATGAATTAAACATGAGACACACTACCACATTTGTTTGTTATTTCTCGTGCTCTTGATGGAATGGCTTTGTCATTTAAACACATGCTTATGAAAGATTACACCACTTGAGTTTCTCTCTCAAAATATTTTTAACTAAACTGCCTTTAAAATAGGAAGCAGTTAAAACTCCATTAGCTTTACTGTACAGCACATCAAGATCACTTGATGTGATGCAATATATAAGTGATAAATTTTCTTATTATTATAATTCTTCTTATTATTACTACCACTACTACTACTACTACTACTACTACTGCTACTGCTACTACTACTACTACTACTACTACTACTACTACTACTACTACTACTACTACTACTACTACTACTACTACTACTACTACTACTACTACTACTACTACTACTACTACTACTACTACTACTACTACTATTACTACTACTACTACTACTACTACTACTACTACTACTACTACTACTATTACTACTACTAATACTACTACTACTACTACAACAACAACAACAACAACAACAACAACAACAACTACTACTACTACTACTACTACTACTACTACTACTACTACTACCACCACTACCACCACCACCACCAACACCACCAACACCACCACCACCACTACTACTATTATTATTTACGGAAAGTTTTGGGAAATGCAGCTACCTGGGATAACACAACGTATGTACATACCTCGTCAGACAGAAGTTTTGAAATTTCTGCAAAAGAAAACAGTTATTTTAATACACAGACCATTTAACATTAACAATGACATGTATCTATCTAATTCATTTATAGCCAGCTAAACAACAGGAAATACAATAATGTAAAATGTAAGTTCAGAATGTATAAAGTTATGAGTGATATAATGTCAATTACTATCAATAAATTCTTATTACATAATAACTAGTTATTATTGAGAGAATTTATGACAAATATGTGAAATATAGAAAAAAATAATCATACCTCCTTTCTTCTTTTTCTTTATTTTCTTTTTCTCGATAGCTATAAAAACAAGAAGAAAATGCTTTTTATTCAAAAGAATATGCAAAAGGAATAAACAAAAAGGATATGTTTAATCATTATTAATCACTGTAATCATCAGTATAATCCACCACCATTGCTGATATCATCATCATCATCATGATCTTCTGTCTTCATAATCATCATTATCATTTTACTTTTCTGTTTATTTTTTATTTATTTGACAAAAACACCATTACAACTACATACACAGACATATTACACGCAATTGCGCAAACTGAAAACAAGATTAATACGAATGCTTATCAAATGAGCAATTAATTGGTGAACAAATGATATGTAACTGCTTGAAGTTCATCATCATCAAAATCGTCGCCATCATCAACATTACCATCATCGTCCTTGTCAGCACTGTACCTGATGTTAATCAATTTGAAATGCATACGAAAAATATAAAACACAATGTGAACATCTTACAGAGTATAATTAACATACATTCTTGTATTGGAAGATCCTCAATCACTTCGATGGTCAATTCAGAAGGAGCTTCAATTTCTGGAGCCACTTCAATTTCATCTGAAGAGATGTGTTCTGGCTCTGCAAAAAATACAAGAGCTATAAAATAAAAATATTATGCAGTAGTCTCAACACATGCTCGTTCATATATATACTATTATTATTATTATTATTATTATTATTATTATTATTATATTATTATTATTATTATTATTATTATTATTACTGTGTTCATTGTGTATTGTGTCGATGATTATATTGTGTGGGTTTTTTTCCGTGTAGTGTAGTTTTTTCTTCATTGTAATGTACTGCATTGTTTATGTAATGCATTGTAACTTGTAGTTGCAATTGTAATTGTGTGGCTTGTAAGTCGTCAATAAATAAATTAATTTATATCAACATTTTAATAAATAATCTATCGTCGTTCAAACTAGGTCTAAAAACCCGCAATATTTAATTGTTAAGATTGGTAAGATGAAGCTCAATATCAAAAATTTAAACATCGTACTTTATACCAATGGCTGTCACCACAATAAGCCTTTTCACAGATCCAATGATGGTGACCGTGACATGGTCAAAGGTTTAGTGTACCAGACAGTGCATTTGTGTGCACTTGACAATTCCTGGCAGCCCATGCTACTGCAGTGGTAACAGTTTTAGCAGCTAGCTAGAACATTACCTAGTTCATTTCTTCTTGTTTCCAAGCAAGATCCTGCCAGTAAATTACTCTATGCACAGGTTAATGCACAGTTAAGTAAAGTCCACGTCAAACAAATGAAGTTTCTGAACTGATGCTCTGCTTTACACACATGTCACGTGATGGTTAAAATTAAGATGCATTGCTGGGGTACACTTAACCTTTGACCTACAGCAAATGCGCGTGCATGCAACGAAAAGATGAAAAGGCTTATTATCAACAGCTGTCACCATATATAATCAATGGTACATGATATATATATATATATATATACCACTCTATTAATATTGTTGCATGACCAAAATATATATGGCAAAAAAATTGTCAAAATTTCTAGAATTCTCCAGCTGAACTGTTGTAATTAAAAAACCTTATTGACAGTAAGAGAAAATATAAGATAGTTGTACGTTACCACTACAGCATACATATCCCAATCACTGTTAGGCAGGTCACTGTTTTTTATCGTACGTGGCAAAAAGGTAGTAACAAATACAAGGTAAGGTAAAAACCATGTACCTTTAGGTCCTTCAGGAGTTATCTCTTCAATGGTTTCAGTAACAATTTCAACAGTCTCTTCTTCCGGATATTCTGGCTTTATTTCAAGAATGATTTCTTCAGGTTGTTCGACGGGTGCCTCCTCTTCAGGCATCTCGGGAACAATTTCCACCGGCTTCTTCTTCTTCTTCTTCACAACTTTCTTCACTTCCACTTCTGAATGAAACAAAAATGTACAAGATTTTGCAAAATATCCATATTTTAAACATAATCAGACATCCACCACCACATGGAAGTTGATATGTTTGACAATATGGAGCATGCCGCAAAGCAAAATATGTACAGTATGCACAAGTGGAAAATAAGTAGCCAATTAACATGATAACAATTAGCAGAGATAATCCTCAATTGATTATAAAAAAGGGAAGCTTACCCTTAGGACCTTCAGGAGTAACTTCAAGTACAGTTTCACTGACAACTTCTATTGTTTCCTCCTCAGGAACCTCAGGTCTCATTTCTATTATGATTTCTTCAAGCATCTCTACTGGTGCCAGTTCTTCTGGCACTTCAGGGTACAACTCTTTTGCTACTTTCTTCTTTTTCTTTTTCTTAACCACCTTTTTTATTTCTACTTCTGCAAAAAATAAGTTTTGCGTACAAGTTCTTCTGACAGCCCATAGCTGAAACATAATCAGGCATCCATCACCACATGGATGTTGATACGTTTGACAATATGGATTGCATCGTGTGAGCAAAACAAGTACGAAGCAAAAGTGTGTTAATAACCAAGTCAATTTTCTGCTGTAATTAAAAAACCTTATTGACACTATGAGAAAATATAAGATAGTTGTAGGTTACCACTACAGCATACATATCCCAATCACTGTTAGGCAGGTCACTGTTTTTTATCGTACGTGGCAAAAAGGTAGTAACAAATACAAGGTAAGGTAAAAACCATGTACCTTTAGGTCCTTCAGGAGTTATCTCTTCAATGGTTTCAGTAACAATTTCAACAGTCTCTTCTTCCGGATATTCTGGTTTTATTTCAAGAATGATTTCTTCAGGTTGTTCGACGGGTGCCTCCTCTTCAGGCATCTCGGGAACAATTTCCACCGTCTTCTTCTTCTTCTTCTTAACAACTTTCTTCACTTCCACTTCTGAATAAAACAAAAATGTACAAGATTTTGCAAAGTATCCATATTTTAAACATAATCAGACATCCACCACCACATGGAAGTTGATATGTTTGACAATATGGAGCATGCCGCAAAGCAAAATATGTACAGTATGCACAAGTGGAAAATAAGTAGCCAATTAACATGATAACAATTAGCAGAGATAATCCTCAATTGATTATACAAAAGGGCAGCTTACCCTTAGGACCTTCAGGAGTAACTTCAAGTACAGTTTCACTGACAACTTCTATTGTTTCCTCCTCAGGAACCTCAGGTCTCATTTCTATTATGATTTCTTCAAGCATCTCTACAGGTGCCAGTTCTTCTGGCACTTCAGGGTACAACTCTTCCACTACTTTCTTCTTTTTCTTTTTCTTAACCACCTTTTTTATTTCCACTTCTGCAAAAAATAATTTTTGCGTACAAGTTCTTCTGACAGCCAATAGCTGAAACATAATCACGCATCTATCACCACATGGATGTTGATACGTTTGACAATATGGATTGCATCGTGTGAGCAAAACAAGTACGAAGCAAAAGTGTGTTAATAACCAAGTCAATTTTCTGTTTTAATTAAAAAACCTTATTGACAGTATGGGAAAATATAAGATAGTTGTACGTTACCACTACAGCATACATATCCCAATCACTGTTAGGCAGGTCACTGTTTTTATCGTACGTGGCAAAAAGGTAGTAACAAGTGCAAGGTAAGGTAAAAACCATGTACCTTTAGGTCCTTCAGGAGTTATCTCTTCAATGATTTCAGTAACAATTTCAACAGTCTCTTCTTCCGGATATTCTGGTTTTATTTCAAGAATGATTTCTTCAGGTTGTTCGACGGGTGCCTCCTCTTCAGGCATCTCGGGAACAATTTCCACCGTCTTCTTCTTCTTCTTCTTCTTCACAACTTTCTTCACTTCCACTTCTGAACAAAACAAAAATGTACAAGATTTTGCAAAATATCCATATTTTAAACATAATCAGACATCCACCACCACATGGAAGTTGATATGTTTGACAATATGGAGCATGCCGCAAAGCAAAATATGTACAGTATGCACAAGTGGAAAATAAGTAGCCAATTAACATGATAACAATTAGCAGAGATGATCCTCAATTGATTATAAAAAAGGGCAGCTTACCCTTAGGACCTTCAGGAGTAACTTCAAGTACAGTTTCACTGACAACTTCTATTGTTTCCTCCTCAGGAACCTCAGGTCTCATTTCTATTATGATTTCTTCAAGCATCTCTACAGGTGCCAGTTCTTCTGGCACTTCAGGGTACAACTCTTCCACTACTTTCTTCTTTTTCTTTTTCTTAACCACCTTTTTTATTTCCACTTCTGCAAAAAATAATTTTTGCGTACAAGTTCTTCTGACAGCCCATAGCTGAAACATAATCACGCATCCATCACCACATGGATGTTGATACGTTTGACAATATGGATTGCATCGTGTGAGCAAAACAAGTACGAAGCAAAAGTGTGTTAATAACCAAGTCAATTTTCTGTTGTAATTAAAAAACCTTATTGACAGTATGAGAAAATATAAGATAGTTGTACGTTACCACTACAGCATACATATCCCAATCACTGTTAGGCAGGTCACTGTTTTTATCGTACGTGGCAAAAAGGTAGTAACAAGTGCAAGGTAAGGTAAAAACCATGTACCTTTAGGTCCTTCAGGAGTTATCTCTTCAATGGTTTCAGTAACAATTTCAACAGTCTCTTCTTCCGGATATTCTGGTTTTATTTCAAGAATGATTTCTTCAGGTTGTTCGACGGGTGCCTCCTCTTCAGGCATCTCGGGAACAATTTCCACCGTTCTTCTTCTTCTTCTTCACAACTTTCTTCACTTCCACTTCTGAATAAAACAAAAATGTACAAGATTTTGCAAAATATCCATATTTTAAACATAATCAGACATCCACCACCACATGGAAGTTGATATGTTTGACAATATGGAACATGCCGCAAAGCAAAATATGTACAGTATGCACAAGTGGAAAATAAGTAGCCAATTAACATGATAACAATTAGCAGAGATAATCCTCAATTGATTATAAAAAAGGGCAGCTTACCCTTAGGACCTTCAGGAGTAACTTCAAGTACAGTTTCACTGACAACTTCTATTGTTTCCTCCTCAGGAACCTCAGGTCTCATTTCTATTATGATTTCTTCAAGCATCTCCACAGGTGCCAGTTCTTCTGGCACTTCAGGGTACAACTCTTCCAGTACTTTCTTCTTTTTCTTTTTCTTAACCACCTTTTTTATTTCCACTTCTGCAAAAAGTAATTTTTGCGTACAAGTTCTTCTGACAGCCCATAGCTGAAACATAATCACGCATCCATCACCACATGGATGTTGATACGTTTGACAATATGGATTGCATCGTGTGAGCAAAACAAGTACGAAGCAAAAGTGTGTTAATAACCAAGTCAATTTTCTGTTGTAATTAAAAAACCTTATTGACAGTATGAGAAAATATAAGATAGTTGTACGTTACCACTACAGCATACATATCCCAATCACTGTTAGGCAGGTCACTGTTTTTATCGTACGTGGCAAAAAGGTAGTAACAAGTGCAAGGTAAGGTGAAAACCATGTACCTTTAGGTCCTTCAGGAGTTATCTCTTCAATGATTTCAGTAACAATTTCAACAGTCTCTTCTTCCGGATATTCTGGTTTTATTTCAAGAATGATTTCTTCAGGTTGTTCGACGGGTGCCTCCTCTTCAGGCATCTCGGAAACAATTTCCACCGTCTTCTTCTTCTTCTTCTTCACAACTTTCTTCACTTCCACTTCTGAATGAAACAAAAATGTACAAGATTTTGCAAAATATCCATATTTTAAACATAATCAGACATCCACCACCACATGGAAGTTGATATGTTTGACAATATGGAACATGCCGCAAAGCAAAATATGTACAGTATGCACAAGTGGAAAATAAGTAGCCAATTAACATGATAACAATTAGCAGAGATAATCCTCAATTGATTATACAAAAGGGCAGCTTACCCTTAGGACCTTCAGGAGTAACTTCAAGTACAGTTTCACTGACAACTTCTATTGTTTCCTCCTCAGGAACCTCAGGTCTCATTTCTATTATGATTTCTTCAAGCATCTCTACAGGTGCCAGTTCTTCTGGCCCTTCAGGGTACAACTCTTCCACTACTTTCTTCTTTTTCTTTTTCTTAACCACCTTTTTTATTTCCACTTCTGCAAAAAATAATTTTTGCGTACAAGTTCTTCTGACAGCCCATAGCTGAAACATAATCACG
>JAQGDQ010000621.1:0-40888 GCA_030141605.1 Tubiluchus corallicola | reverse complement strand
TTTCTTCAACAACTTCTTCAACCTCTACTTCTTCAATAGTTATCTCCTCTGTAACCACTTCTTCTTTCTTTGGTTTCTTTTTCTTCTTCTTCTTTTCAGGTACCAATTCTAAAAAACCAGTAATGATAATCTTATGGCTGCAAGAAGCATTTACACAACAGGTATAAATGTTTAATAATAAAATGATCTTATACCATTTCAAATACATAAACACTCGTGCAGCAAAACTAATAATAAAAAAATTTAAAAAAGCTATTACAAACCACCTCAGCCAATGTGTCCAGACTACTTTGCTGGTACCAAATTAGAGCAGCCAGCATGATTCCAGAAGACAGAACAAGAGTCAAAAACCTACTTGACCTGTGAGGTCAATTTAAGTAACTTTTAAAATCAGAACAAACCTGCTTCAGCAACTTCTTCTGGAACTTCTGTTGGTACCTCTTCAACTAATTCTAAAGTTATTTCTTCTGGTACAATTTCCTCTTCCACTTGTTCTATTTCTTCTACTTCAAGAGTTATCTCTTCAGTAACAGAATAAAAGACCAACTTTTCTAACAAACCGACTATCCTCTAACTTACCATAGCCTATTTTTTCTGCAAATAACCATTTCATTTTTGCTTTAATTTTTTTACTTTTTGAATGCTGGTTTCAATCATCTGTTGAATTTCAACTATACTACGAAAATCAAAACAGGCCAAATCTTTATGAAAAATGTAAATGCAAAATTACACAAACCTTCCTCAAAAACTTCTTCTGTTATTTCTACTGGCACCTCTTCAACAAGTTCAAGTGTAATTTCTTCAGGTACAGTTTCTTCAACAACTTCTTCAACCTCTACTTCTTCAATAGTTATCTCCTCTGTAACCACTTCTTCTTCTTTCTTTGGTTTCTTTTTCTTCTTCTTCTTTTCAGGTACCAATTCTAAAAAACCAGTAATGATAATCTTGCAGCTGCAAGAAGCATTTAACCAACAGGTATAAATGTTTAATAATAAAATGATCTTATACCATTTCAAGTACATAAACACTCGTATAGCAAAGCTAATAATAAAAAATTAAAAAAAGCTATTACAAACCACCTCAGCCAATGCATCCAGACTACTTTGCTGGTACCAAATTAGAGCAGCCAGCATGATTCCAGAAGACAGAACAAGAGTCAAAAACCTACTTGACCTGTGAGGTCAATTTAAGTAACTTTTAAAATCAGAACAAACCTGCTTCAACCACTTCTTCTGGAACTTCTGTTGGTACCTCTTCAACTAATTCTAAAGTTATTTCTTCTGGTACAGTTTCCTCTTCCACTTGCTCTATTTCTTCTACTTCAAGAGTTATCTCTTCAGTAACTACTTCTTTCTTTGGTTTCTTCTTCTTCTTTTTCTTTTCTATTATCAGTTCTAAAATCAATAAATGCTACATAATTGATGGAAGAACCATGTACAAAACAAAAAATCAAAAATAAATAGCCTACAATTTGGACAAGTGTAAGCAAAAAAAGTAGAAATTGCTCTTAGAATAAATGACCAACTTTTCTAACAAACCGACTATCCTCTAACTTACCAGAGCCTGTTTCTTCTGCAATTGTCAATTTCATTCTTGCTTTAATTTTTTCCTTTTTGAATGCTGTTTTCAATCATCTGTTGAATTTCAACTATACTACGAAAACAAGCCAAATGTTTATGAAAAATGTAAATGCAAAATTGCACAAACCTTCTTCAACAACTTCTTCTGTTATTTCTACTGGCACCTCTTCAACAAGTTCAAGTGTAATTTCTTCAGGTACAGTTTCTTCAACAACTTCTTCAACCTCTACTTCTTCAATAGTTATCTCCTCTGTAACCACTTCTTCTTCTTTCTTTGGTTTCTTTTTCTTCTTCTTCTTTTCAGGTACCAATTCTAAAAAACCAGTAATGATAATCTTACAGCTGCAAGAAGCATTTAACCAACAGGTATAAATGTTTAATAATAAAATGATCTTATACCATTTCAAGAACATAAACACTCGTATACCAAAGCTAATAATAAAAAATAAAAAAAGCTATTACAAACCACCTCAGCCAATGCATCCAGACTACTTTGCTGATACCAAATTAGAGCAGCCAGCATGATTCCAGAAGACAGAACAAGAGTCAACAACCTACTTGACATGCGAGGTCAATTTAAGTAACTTTTAAAATCAGAACAAACCTGCTTCAGCAACTTCTTCTGGAACTTCTGTTGGTACCTCTTCCACTAATTCTAAAGTTATTTCTTCTGGTACTGTTTCCTCTTCGACTTGCTCTATTTCTTCTACTTCAAGAGTTATCTCTTCAGTAACTACTTCTTTCTTTGGCTTCTTCTTCTTCTTTTTCTTTTCTATTATCAGTTCTAAAATCAGTAAATACTACATAATTGATGGAAGAAAGATGTACAAAACAAAAATAAAAAATAAATAGGCTACAATTTGGACAAGTGTAAGCAAAAAAAGTAGAAATTGCTTTTAGAATAAATGACCAACTTTTCTAACAAACCATCTAGCCTCTAACTTACCAGAGCCTGTTTCTTCTGCAAATAACCATTTCATTTTTGCTTTAATTTTTTTCCTTTTTGAATGCTGGTTTCAATCATCTGTTGAATTTCAACTATACTACAAAAATCAAAACAGGCCAAATCTTTATGAAAAATGTAAATGCAAAATTACACAAACCTTCCTCAACAACTTCTTCTGTTATTTCTACTGGCACCTCTTCAACAAGTTCAAGTGTAATTTCTTCAGGTACAGTTTCTTCAACAACTTCTTCAACCTCTACTTCTTCAATAGTTATCTCCTCTGTAACCACTTCTTCTTCTTTCTTTGGTTTCTTTTTCTTCTTCTTCTTTTCAGGTACCAATTCTAAAAAACCAGTAATGATAATCTTACAGCTGCAAGAAGCATTTAACCAACAGGTATAAATGTTTAATAATAAAATGATCTTATACCATTTCAAGTACATAAACACTCGTATAGCAAAGCTAATAATAAAAAATTAAAAAAAGCTATTACAAACCACCTCAGCCAATGCATCCAGACTACTTTGCTGATACCAAATTAGAGCAGCCAGCATGATTCCAGAAGACAGAACAAGAGTCAACAACCTACTTGACCTGCGAGGTCAATTTAAGTAACTTGTAAAATCAGAACAAACCTGCTTCAGCAACTTCTTCTGGAACTTCTGTTGGTACCTCTTCCACTAATTCTAAAGTTATTTCTTCTGGTACTGTTTCCTCTTCGACTTGCTCTATTTCTTCTACTTCAAGAGTTATCTCTTCAGTAACTACTTCTTTCTTTGGTTTCTTCTTTTTCTTTTTCTTTTCTATTATCAGTTCTAAAATCAATAAATACTACATCATTGATGGAAGAACCATGTACAAAACAAAAAATCAAAAATAAATAGGCTACAAGTTGGACAAGTGTGAGCAAAAAAAGTAGAAATTGCTCTTAGAATAAATGACCAACTTTCTAACAAACCAACTAGCCTCTAACTTACCAGAGCCTGTTTCTTCTGCAAATAACCATTTCATTTTTGCTTTAATTTTTTTCCTTTTTGAATGCTAGTTTCAATCATCTGTTGAATTTCAACTAAACTACGAAAATCAAAACAAGCCAAATGTTTATGAAAAATGTAAATACAAAATTACACAAACCTTCTTCAACAACTTCTTCTGTTATTTCTACGGGCACCTCTTCAACAAGTTCAAGTATAATTTCTTCAGGTACAGTTTCTTCAACAACTTCTTCAACCTCTACTTCTTCAATAGTTATCTCCTCAGTAACCACTTCTTCTTTCTTTGGTTTCTTTTTCTTCTTCTTCTTTTCAGGTACCAATTCTAAAAAACCAGTAATGATAATCTTACAGCTGCAAGAAGCATTTAAGCAACAGGTATAAATGTTTATTAATAAAATGATCTTATACCATTTCAAGTACATAAACACTCGTATAGCAAAGCTAATAAAAAAATTAAAAAAAGCTATTACAAACCACCTCAGCCAATGCGTCCAGACAACTTTGCTGCTACCAAATTAGAGCAGCCGGCATTATTCCAAGAGACAGAACAAGAGTCAACAACCTACATGACCTGTGAGGTCAATTTAAGTAACTTTTAAAATCAGAACAAACCTGCTTCAGCAACTTCTTCTGGTACTTCTGTTGGTACCTCTTCAACTAATTCTAAAGTTATTTATTTGCAATTTGTTATTTGCAATTTCAGGTCATACTTCTGAAAAATAATGTTTTATTTTGGCCTGTTTTTTCTTCTTCTCTGTCCTTTTTTTGAGATATTGCAAGTTTATAGAACTTAACAAACCTGTATAATAACATGATGTTCTTGTAGCAATCAGTTGACATATGTTGAACTAATGATATCTGACACAATTTTGCCCGCATAGATTCCTCAATGTCAGATTCCTTATGAGAGGTTTCAATTTTTGTTACTTATTTCTTCATTGTGGTACACACATTGAAAAGTATGAGACAGATAGAAAAGAAAATATTAGACAGCAGAAGGATATTATATGCACTGCTCTTAGATTCAAACATACTTAATCATGACACTACCAGCTCAAAACAAACCTGCTTCAACAACTTCTTCGGGTATTTCTGCTGGAATTTCTTCAACAACCTCAAGAGTAACTTCTTCAGGAACAATTTCCTCTACAACTTCTTCAACTTCTACCTCCTCAAGTGTGATTTCCTCAGTAACCACTTCTTTTTTGGGCTTCTTTTTCTTCTTTTTCTTTTCAGGCACGAGTTCTAAAAAATGTTCTTTGTGATATGCCTATTTGGTGTATTTACACAACATAATAACTGCAAGGTCGCAGCAAAACTGTTAACTAATTCAAAAAGTACAAAAGGTTAAAAGAGCTAGATCAACTGATTCTGGCATTTTTGCTTGCAACCTTCAACTAGCACTGGAATAACTTAGATGGCACAAACTCCTTGATTGCTTCGATACTACTAGTACATCACTTGCCCTATCATTTTTTGCTTTTTGTTACACCTTTTCTCGCCATCTCGGGGGAATTCATTTAGTTGTTCTCGAATTGGCTAGTATATTAGTAACCTGACACATGTTCCGTCACTTGGCATCAGCTCTACTACTTCTGATGTAACCACTTTTGTCACTGATTCTTTTGAAAAACTCCTCGTACATATTTCTTATGAGATCACGCATACATGCTTTGTGATACACTTCATGAGAGACAAAGAAACAGGGGAAAATCATTAGATAGTAGAATCATAGTATACAAAAAGAACTAGAAATAGAGAGATAAACAGTTCAAAATCTTTACAAACCTGCTTCAACAACTTCTTCAGGTATTTCTGCTGGAATTTCTTCAACAACCTCAAGAGTAACTTCTTCAGGAACAATTTCCTCTACAACTTCTTCAACTTCTACCTCCTCAATTGTGATTTCCTCAGTAACCACTTCTTTCTTGGGTTTCTTTTTCTTCTTTTTCTTTTCTGGAACTAGTTCTGAAAAATAACCTGTTATTTGCAATTTCAGGTCATACTTCTGAAAAATAACCTACAATTTGCTTGTTACTAAAATAAAAGCAAGTTAACATTGCATTACTTGAAATGCGTAAACATTCAAGCAGGATGAAGCCACTGATAATTCAATAAGCAAAAATTAAAATGACCTGCTCACCCTTCTGGTACGGGTAATTCAATACAAACTCAAACCTGAATTCGTGTTACACGGTTTGCTTTTGGACTTTTAATGATCTTTCTTCAAATGTTTTAATGTTTTATTTTGGCCTGTTTTTTCTTCTGCTCTGTCCGTTTTTTGAGATATTGCAAGTTTATAGAACTTAACAAACCTGTATAATAACATGATGTTCTTGTAGCAATCAGTTGACATATGTTGAACTAATGATATCTGACACGATTTTGCCTGCATAGATTCCTCAATGTCAGATTCCTTATGAGAGGTTTCAATTTTAATTACTTATTTCTTCATTGTGGTACACACATTGAAAAGTATGAGACAGATAGAAAAGAAAATATTAAACAGCAGAAGGATATTATATGCACTGCTTTTAGATTCAAGCATACTTAATCATAACACTACCAGCTCGAAACAAACCTGCTTCAACAACTTCTTCGGGTATTTCTGCTGGAATTTCTTCAACAACCTCAAGAGTAACTTCTTCAGGAACAATTTCCTCTACAACTTCTTCAATTTCTACCTCCTCAAGTGTGATTTCCTCAGTAACCACTTCTTTCTTGGGCTTCTTTTTCTTCTTTTTCTTTTCAGGCACGAGTTCTAAAAAAATGTTCTTTGTGATATGCCTCTTTGGTGTATTTACACAACATTAATAACTGCAAGAACGCAGCAAAACTGTTAACTAATTCAAAAAGTACAAAAGGTTAAAAGAGCTAGATCAACTGATTCTGGCATATTTGCTTGCAACCTTCAACTAGCACTGGAATAACTTAGATGGCACAAACTCCTCGATTGCTTCGATACTACTAGTACATCACTTGCCCTATCATTTTTTGCTTTTTGTTACACCTTTTCTCGCTATCTCGGGGGAATTCATTTAGTTGTTCTCGAATTGGCTAGTATATTAGTAACCTGACACATGTTCCGTCACTTGGCATCAGCTCTACTACTTCTGATGTAACCACTTTTGTCACTGATTCTTTTGAAAAACTCCTCGTACATATTTCTTATGAGATCACGCATACATGCTTTGTGATACACTTCATGAGAGACAAAGAAACAGGGGAAAATCATTAGATAGTAGAATCATAGTATACAAAAAGAACTAGAAATAGAGAGATAAACAGTTCAAAATCTTTACAAACCTGCTTCAACAACTTCTTCAGGTATTTCTGCTGGAATTTCTTCAACAACCTCAAGAGTAACTTCTTCAGGAACAATTTCCTCTACAACTTCTTCAACTTCTACCTCCTCAATTGTGATTTCCTCAGTAACCACTTCTTTCTTGGGTTTCTTTTTCTTCTTTTTCTTTTCTGGAACTAGTTCTGAAAAATAACCTGTTATTTGCAATTTCAGGTCATACTTCTGAAAAATAACCTACAATTTGCTTGTTACTAAAATAAAAGCAAGTTAACATTGCATTACTTGAAATGCGTAAACATTCAAGCAGGATGAAGCCACTGATAATTCAATAAGCAAAAATTAAAATGACCTGCTCACCCTTCTGGTACGGGTAATTCAATACAAACTCAAAACAGAATTCGTGTTACACGGTTTGCTTTTGGACTTTTAATGATCTTTCTTCAAATGTTTTAATGTTTTATTTTGGCCTGTTTTTTTCTTCTGCTCTGTCCTTTTTTTGAGATATTGCAAGTTTATAGAACTTAACAAACCTGTATAATAACATGATGTTCTTGTAGCAATCAGTTGACATATGTTGATCTAATGATATCTGACACAATTTTGTCTGCAAAGATTCTTCTATGACAGATTCCTTATAGGAGGTTCCAACTTTAATTACTTATTTCTTCTCTGTGGTACACACATTGAAAAGTATGGGACAGATAGAAAAGAAAATATTAGACAGCAGAAAGGTATTATACGCACTGCTTTTAGATTCAAGCATACATAATCATAACACCACCAGCTCGAAACAAACCTGCTTCAACAACT
Organism: Tubiluchus corallicola; assembly: GCA_030141605.1. Taxonomy (NCBI): domain Eukaryota; kingdom Metazoa; phylum Priapulida; class Priapulimorpha; order Priapulimorphida; family Tubiluchidae; genus Tubiluchus; species Tubiluchus corallicola. The sequence continues at coordinate 33,253 of JAQGDQ010000621.1, read as the reverse complement.
TCTTCAGGTATTTCTGCTGGAATTTCTTCAACAACCTCAAGAGTAACTTCTTCAGGAACAATTTCCTCTACAACTTCTTCAACTTCTACCTCCTCAAGTGTGATTTCCTCAGTAACCACTTCTTTCTTGGGCTTCTTTTTCTTCTTTTTCTTTTCAGGCACGAGTTCTAAAAAATGTTCTTTGTGATATGCCTATTTGGTGTATTTACACAACATAATAACTGCAAGGTCGCAGCAAAACTTTTAACTAACTCAAAAAGTACAAAAGGTTAAAAGAGCTAGATCAAACGATTTTGGAATTTTTGCTTGCAAACAGTCCTTCAACTAGCACTGGAATAACTTAGATGGCACAAACTCCTCGATTGCTTCGATACTACTAGTACATCACTTGCCCTATCATTTTTTTTGCTTTTTGTTACACCTTTTCTCGCTATCTCGTGGGGAATTCATTTAGTTGTTCTCGAATTGGCTTGTATATTAGTAACCTGACACATGTTCCGTCACTTGGCATCAGCTCTACTACTTCTGATGTAACCACTTTTGTCACTGATTCTTCTGAAAAAACTCCTCGTACATATTTCTTATGAGATCACGCTTGCATGCTTTGTGATACACACCATGAGAGACAAAGAAACAGAGGAAAATCATTAGATAGTAGAATCATAGTATACAAATAGAACTAGAAATAGAGAGATAAGCAGTTCAAAATCTTTACAAACCTGCTTCAACAATTTCTTCAGGTATTTCTGCTGGAATTTCTTCAACAACTTCAAGAGTAACTTCCTCAGGAACAATTTCCTCTACAACTTCTTCAACTTCTACCTCCTCAAGTGTGATTTCCTCAGTAACCACTTCTTTCTTGGGCTTCTTTTTCTTCTTTTTCTTTTCTGGAACTAGTTCTGAAAAATAACTTGTTATTTGCAATTTCAGGTCATACTTCTGAAAAATAACCTACAATTTGCTTGTTACTAAAATAAAAGCAAGCTAACCTTGCATTACTTGAAATGTGTAAACATTCAAGCAGGGCAAAGCCACTGATAATTCAATAAACAAAAATTAAAATGACCTGCTCAACCTTCTGGCATGGGTAATTCAATACAAACTCGAAATTGACTTCGTGTTACACGGTTTGCTTTTGGACTTTTAATGATCTCACTCCAGATGTTTTAATATTTTATTTTGGCCTGTTTTTTCTTTTGCTCTGTCCGTTTTTTGAGATATTGCAAGTTTATAGAACTTAACAAACCTGTATAATAACATGATGTTCTTGTAGCAATCAGTTGACATATGTTGAACTAATGATATCTAACACAATCTATAACTGTCTCTAACACAATTTTGCCTGCATAGATTCTTCAATGACAGATTCCTTATGGGAGGTTTCAACTTTAATTACTTATTTCTTCTCTGTGGTACACACATTGAAAAGTATGGGACAGATAGAAAAGAAAATATTAGACAGCAGAAGGATATTATATGCACTGCTTTTAGATTCAAACATACTTAATCATGACACTACCAGCTCGAAACAAACCTGCTTCAACAACTTCTTCGGGTATTTCTGCTGGAATTTCTTCAACAACCTCAAGAGTAACTTCTTCAGGAACAATTTCCTCTACAGCTTCTTCAACTTCTACCTCCTCAAGTGTGATTTCCTCAGTAACCACTTCTTTCTTGGGTTTCTTTTTCTTCTTTTTCTTTTCACGCACGAGTTCTAAAAAAATGTTCTTTGTGATATGCCTATCTGTTGTATTTACACAATATTAATAACTGCAAGATTGCAGCAAAACTGTTAACTAATTCAAAGGACGAAAAAGCTGAAATAGCTACATAATATGTTTCTGGCATTTCTGCTTGCCCTGTCCTTCATCTTGCACCAAAGTAATATTTATGGTGCAAATTCCACAATTATCCTCTCATTTCTTGCTTCCTGGTGGCTGCTTTTTTACCAGCTTAGTCAATTTTTTGGAGAAGGAGCCAGCTTCTATTGGCACTTCTTCAACTAATTTTAAAGCAATTTGTTCTGGTATAGAAGCCTTATCCACTTGTTCTGTTTCTTCTTCTTCAAGAATTGTCTCCTCAGTGACTTCTTCTTTCTTTCATTTTTTCCTTTTTCTCTTGTGGTATCGGTTTGTGAACAGCAAAGAATATTACTTAACTACTATTAGGTACATAAGAAGTAATCTGAAAATAACGTAGGCACCATTCCAGAGAACATGATTTCCATTTTAGAGTGCTGTATTTTTGTAGTTCCAATTCCCCAGAATTTAATTCTTTTATCTTTTGATACTTTTTGGTATGAATAAAACACAATTTTTACAAAATCAAAAGTAAAAATTGAATTAAAGAAGGAAACGAAGGTGACCCACCTGTTTCAGTTAGTTCCTCAGTTATTTCTTTGGGCATTTCTTCAACAATTTCAATGGTAACCTCTTCTGGTATCTCCTCCTCCACGAATTCCTCTACATCCAGCTCAGTTACTGTTATGTCTTCTTCCTTCTTCTTCTTTTTCTTCTTTTTCTTTTCTGTTCCTATTTCTGTCAAAACATTAAAATACACCTATCATGGGCAGAGGAACAATTATACATTGGGGTTTTCGTTAATCTGTGGGAACAATTTATGATAGTGCAAAAATCGAAGCATTCGTGTACTAAAGTACTGTTTACCATTATTTACTGATTAGCATACCTATGGTAATGGATGAAACATCAAGTGGAAGTTCTTCCTCGGGTCGCAAAGCTGCTTCTTGTTGTTCAGGCTTTTCAAATGGAATTTCCTCCACAACTGTGAACGTTTCCACTGGAATCGGTTAAAATTGGCAGTGAACATCACTTAACTCACAGTATCCTACATTACGTAACTTTTCATTTTTTGAAATAGAGCTTCTCATAAACAGAGTCATTAGGCATAACATTGATAAACAGTGGTATAGTCAGGGGTTTCCCATTCTGTGCTGTAGCCAAATCAGCCGCCCCCTATCTTAAGGGAAAACCGGATGATTGTGTAAACATCCTAGTCCGGTTCAACTAGTTTGGACAAAAACTGGAAAAATTGTTTTCACTTGCCAAGAAGCAATGGTCTAATGGACTATCATATAGTCACGAACTCATAAACTCATTAGTTTATAAAATTTTAAAAACTAGAAAGTGAGTGAGCTGGAAACGAGAGAGTGGTTCAAACTATGAATACCGCATTTGAGGTTTGAACTAAGTATTGATTAACACTTGAATATTTATGAGGCAAAGTGTAATGCTATAACTATAACTACAATAGATCAATTCTTAGGATTTCTGATGCAACTGATTGCAGTATTGGTGTAATAAAAGTAAAATTGGTAACAGTTATGCAATGGCAAGCAGTGGCAGGCACTTGTGCTGAAATTGGTGCAAAAGCAAAAAGTGCTTTACAATTTTTACTTCAAGCCATTTTTAATGAAACTGTTTCATTTTTATGAGCAAACAGAAAATTGGAAACACAGTGAATTACTTTGCTAGAGCTTTCTATGATACTTTAATGCAGTGGTTCTTAACCTTGTTGGAGGTACCGAACCCCACCAGTTTCATATGTGCATTCACCGAACCCCTCTTTACAACGACAGTCAGCTGTGACTACTGAGCATGCACTAAATTCCCCACAGTGCTGATTGGCCAAGCAGTGTAGCATGATCATCTGCAGCCAGTGATGGCCAAGCGGGGCATGTGTGTCATCACAAATTTACACGATAATTCAAGTGTGTCCGGACCTCCGCGGCGGAGGCTCTGCCGAACCTCTGAGATCGACTCACTGAACCCTTAGGGTTCGATCGAACCCAGGTTAAGAACCACTGCTTTAATGTCTAATCCTTGTCTTAACTTGTGACTTAATCAATTTCTCAATGAAAACCTGAAATGTCCTTGCCTTGAGTGTCATATATTGTGCATTGATAACCTGCATATCTAACTGTTTGGTGAATATATATGACAGGAACACCATCAGTGACATCTTCACTTCAGTAGAAACAGTAAATTGCCATACAAGAAGAATTAGTGCAAGATTCACAAAGATGACTTACTTGGCACCCAAAGCTGTGCAGCAACGGTGGCTTCGCCCACGTCGTTAACAGCCTTGGCCCAGTATTTTCCCTGGTCAATGGTGTGCACATACTCAATGATGAGCTCTGCTATGCCGTCCTCAAAAGTGATGCGGAATTCATCCGTAGGTTTCAACAGGATTTCCTCCACGTACCAAGAGATGACCGGCTTCGGATTGCCGGTGACCTAAACGGTGTTTGCAAATTGATTTTACTAAAACTTTGACCTAGTTTGATGGCTTCTGTGACAAAAGCAGCAGGCTGGGGATGGATATTTGTGGTCAACAGTCTGCTAAGGGGTCTGTCTAGCCATAGATTGGTTTAGGTGACAGTGTCAAATCCAGATAAAATATTATCTGTAAAAAGCAAGTAGCCTTCTAAGTCCATTAAAGACTTGGTCACTTCTGTTACTCTAGAAAGTTTCCAATTTGGGGACTTCTATACTTTCTCTTTTCTCTAGGGTCACTATACTTATATGAACTGGCCACATAAAAATGGCAGTAATTGAAAGAATTTTGCCTTTTGAAGTACTGCTCCTATAAAATCCAGAAAAATATCAAAACTTTGATATTAGATATTTAGCAGTCACTATGATTGTGTTTTTGGCTGCTAATTACTGGCAATTCATTTTCTCGGTGCTGTTAAAGAGGAACCATCTTAATTTTGGCAAAAAACATTTAGTTTCTACTTTGTTCCTAACATCAGTAGTTTGCGTCTGAGGTTCACTTTGTAGATAAAGGAGATTGACTTCACTTTGTAGATAAAAAGAATAACTTCATTTTGTAGATAAAAAACAGTAACTTGACTTTGTAGATAAAAAAGAGTAACTTCACTTTGTAGATAAAAAGAATAACTTCACTTTGTAGATAAAGAAGATTGACTTCACTTTGTACATAAAAATACTGACTTCACTTTGTAGATAAAGAAGATTGACTTCACTTTGTAGATAAAGAAGATTGACTTCACTTTGTAGATAAAGAAGATTGACTTCACTTTGTAGACAAAAAGAATAACTTCACTTTGTAGATAAAAAACAGTAACTTTGCTTTGTAGATAAAAAAGAATAACCTCACTTTGTAGATAAAAGAGAAGAACTTCATTTTGTAGATAAAAAAGAATAACTTCTGTTTGTAGAAAAAAAGGGATAACTTCACTTTGTAGATAAAAAGAATAACTTCATTTTGTAGATAAAAAACAGTAACTTGACTTTGTAGATAAAAAAGAGTAACTTCACTTTGTAGATAAAAAGAATAACTTCACTTTGTAGATAAAAAACAGTAACTTGACTTTGTACATAAAAATACTGACTTCACTTTGTAGATAAAGAAGATTGGCTTCACTTTGTAGATAGAGAAGATTAACTTCACTTTATAGATGAAGAAGATTGACTTCACTTTGTAGATAAAGAAGATTGACTTCACTTTGTACATAAAAATACTGACTTCACTTTGTAGATAAAGAAGATTGACTTCACTTTGTAGATAAAGAAGATTGACTTCACTTTGTAGATAAAAGAGAAGAACTTCATTTTGTAGATAAAAAAGAATAACTTCTGTTTGTAGAAAAAAAGGGATAACTTCACTTTGTAGATAAAAAGAATAACTTCATTTTGTAGATAAAAAAGAATAACTTCACTTTGTAGATAAAAAAGAGTAACTTCATTTTGTAGATAAAAAAATAACTTCACTTTGTGGATAAAAAAGAATAATTTCACTTTGTAGATAAAAAAGAATAACTTCACTTTCTAGAAAAAAGGATAACTTCTTGTAGCAGAAAATCAATTTCACCTTTGTTCTGAAGTGTGCTTTGGTCCCTTCTTCTGTGGTAACGTCATCCATCGGTGTCAATGTCGGTGCTTCCAAAACCATCAACTCCTCTGTAAATTATTAACACGTTCCATAAAATACCATGCACTGAAATTACCTTGGCACTGTTCCGCATTGATGAAAGTGAAAACCAGTTTATAAAATGGCCGTCAGATACGTCAAACAGTAAGACGAGCAATGAAAATACAGTAAGTCCAAACCTAGTGACATTTCGTTTCAACGATTCAAAATGTTTGACAGCTTTTTTCACTTATAGTCGCACGTTCCGACAAAAACGAGACTAATGTTTCAAAGTCAGATTTTAGTTTTCACACTGTAGTTATTTTTCCGCCTTTTTAATTAAACATATAACTGTTAGCAATAAACCCAATAATTTCTAGTGAGCCAAGCACTATTGATTTTTCACCACAGTGCTGTTATTTAGCCAAGCACTGTAATTTTTCTTCAAGAAAAGCAATGTTTCGTTTAGTGACGTTTCACTTAATGTCATCGTTAGGCGAGGACTTACTGTAATTAATTTTCAAATGAAAAATCTTGTAATTATTAGTAGCATAAAAGAAGTAAAGAAAGACAAGAAAATCAGATTACTAAACTAAGACTTAGAACTGTAAACAGGTACCAACTTTCCTGTGTGACAGTATTGAGTACTCACCTTCATCTTTTGGTTTCTTTTTCTTCTTTTTCTTCTTCTTCTCAACTTCTAAAAACAGTTATTTCACATTTTTAAATGTGTAGTGACCACATATCATTGTCGTCACCTGTCTTATCGTTACATATAATCTATATCATCCAGTACCCAGTGCTAAGACATAGTATAGTGTGGATGGCAGTTGCAAAACTGGAGCTTAACAGGAGAAAACTCTAAAATGAACATCTGCACAGATAGGCAGCGTGGGTGGGTACGTAGTGCCTCATCCAGGCAAACTGTCGGGGCAGTATGGCATGTGACTTGGTTAACTTTGGATGATAAGCATGCATCACCCACTCACATTTCCCATGGCCTCTAAAAGCACTTTTGAGTTTGAACTGACTGGAGATATGACGAAAACAAAGCATAAGTTACATTGTCTTTAGAGACATTATAGTAAGAAAGGAGAGTATGAAAATATTCAGTACCTGGTGCAATCTCTTCTGGTGTCTCAAACTCAATTGTTATCTCAGATCTCTCTGTGGGCACTTAAAACAAACAAAAACATAAACAATAAACAGTAGAAATGTCAAAAGCCATCTTCTTGCATTCGGTGGGGAGTACTCAGAATTATCTTGAGTGAATTAAGATGCAAAGATTAAGATGCACAGAAAAACTCATAAAGATCCGTTAAAAGAAGGGCAACATCAGTATGTAAAATTATCACAAAAATGAGTGAGATAGATGAATTGAAAAACTAAACTGTTAGTATAAAAGTGAGGTGAAAATAAAGATAAAAATATGGGAAATTTAAAACAACAAACTATCAGAAAGTTGCAACTGATGAAATAAAGTAAAGCACAAATGCTTAAAAAGTGAAAACTTCTAATATGAACAGGATCTTAGCATTCAGTAAGTAACTGACAGTAAGAAGATGTCTCTAGAATTTGTTGGCAGTGTAATTCCTATAAAATCTTAAAGCTATTGTTACCACCCATCATGAACCGAAGCTAGGGGGCCTGCAGATTGCTGCATTTTACGTGTTTTGTGAGGTCCTTTAGGAAACTGAAATCAGGGCCAACATCTGTTAGCCAATTAGCATTTGATTAATTGCCCATTGTTTGTTTTATTATAAGTGTACTTATGATTGTAATGTTTCTTATCAAATAGAAATATTGTTTAAACTAACTGAAATCAAGAAATTCAAATTACAAAGTTGTAAAAAATCTTGATTGCAGACTCCAAGCAGCGTATTTCAATTTTTGGAGTTTCTTCTCAATTACCTTTCTCGCGATTTCTGAGGTTTCTGGATTCGGTTCAGCAAACAAATTCTTAAGCATTTTAGGTTATGTAAATTAAAGCTAAAGCAGTTGAATATTTGTTTTGCAGTACTTGCCCCTAGAGCAAAAATTTGCGAAAAATGTAGAGAACGTGAAACCATGCAACCGATTAAACTTCATTTGACAAATTTATGATTACCCTAATTAACAGAGACTCAGCTGTTTTTTGGCTTCATTTTTTGCAAAGTCTCAATAGCATGCAGATTTTACTTCCACTTTTTTCTGCTTAAATTTTAATACGATGGTCAAAATTAGGAGATTTCAGAATTTTTCAAAAATCTGACCAAACTACGAATCTATAGCTGATTTTCAGGAGACTCTGGGTCAAATCAGGAGTGGTGGCAACCCTGCATACAGCACTTTTGCACGTGCCAATGCACAAGTCCTCAAGCTCAAACTCCACACAAAAAACAACGAAAATGTACTTGCCCATACATGTGGTATAATAATATATGGTATCAAAAAATAAAATTATGTGTGTGACACGTTTTAGTGGTATTTTCCGGGGCTAAAAAATCGACGTTCGTCTCTATTAATAAAGAATATGTACTTGAAGACGTTCTCAAGAAATCGAGCCTCATTCTCAACATATTCGGAAAGGACTGTTCTCATCAACTTAAACTATAACTGGGTAGAACTAGCCAAACATGGCTACTATCAATGTTTTTATGTGTTATCTTATCTAGAGATGCCCTCATTCGTCAACAGGACATAAAAACCTTATGATCCGATTTGCTAACAAATTTCCATAAGAATCAAGCACAACTTTCCTATCTGCACAGTACTTACCCTGTTCTTCAACGACTTCTTCAATTTTTAATTTAGACTCGACCTGAATCGGCACTGTGTGAATTGTTTTAGGTAATTCAACTATGGGAGTAGTTTCCACCTCTTCTTCGGGGCCCTCTTCCTCTGTCACCTCCTGAATCATAGAGGTGGCAATTTTTTGCTCAATTTCCGATACTCGCCGTTGAATGTTGATCTCCAGAATCGATGTTTCTTCTTCCGTTTCGACATCGGACACTTTTTCTTCCGGAATGAGTTCCACTTCTAGACAAACACACGGGGAACAATCGTTCAAACACATGCTGCAGGCAATCAGAGGACAGTGGCATGGCATAACAAGTGTTGTTGACATGTGGATTACCATATGGTTTCTTCGTACCATTTATAAGTAACTATAGATAGTCACAATTTTGGAGAAGTAGTATCAACACTATTTAAAGGAAAGATCAAGTCTTCTGGGAAGTTGGGCTAATATCATATATTTATGCACAAAAAGTTAGAAGAAGTTAGCAAAAAAAGTTCGATAAGCATCTTGTGAAATCAGTGAATGTCACTTTAAAGTCGCCATCATTTCGTGCCTGGGCACTCTATTTTGTAAACCCATTCTTCCACTAAGGACGTCATTCATTGACTGCACAAAAGAAGTGCACTACTAATTTCCATCAAAGGTATAATAAGTTTTTATAAAAATAGCAAATTTTGTGACATTTGAACATTAGGTAAATTACAGAAGTTTGAATTATTTTAAGCAGAATGCATTTATGGAAAGCTGTGATGCGCTTATGATGCATCACAAAGTCCAACAGTTCGTCACAATTTTCATTAGCTTCATTTTTGTCCAACAGTTACCCCAGCATTCAAAGTACACCAGGAAATTTCTGTACAGTGGTACTTTATGCTTAATATAGACAGTTTTTTGCATATTTTTGTAATATATTTTAAGTTTAAGTAATAACAGTAAAATAAATCCAACATGCTAAATGACTTGTCCTTTCCTTTAAAAATCATAATCACAAAAAAGTTAAAACATTATGCCACTGCCAAAAGTTCAAGAATAAAAGCAACTTAATGGAAAAATTATCACTGCAAGAAAAATAAGGTCAAATCTATCACATGTCTATAATAATCAGAAATATGTGTCAGTTTCAAGCAAAACAATCGCAAAACTATTGAAACGAATGGGTAAACTTTGTAAAAGTAAAACAGTGGAAAGAAAGCTATAAAAGCCACGCCTATACAAGTGCTGTTTGGGTACAATACCTTCTGTAGAAATGACCTCAAACTCTGCTTCGGTCACCTCCTCGGGTTGAACTTCAAGTTCCGTGATAACTGGCTCCTTCGGAACTTCGAATTCAACCTCTTTAGTGGTTTCCTGTTGAAGTTCAATTTCAACTTCGACAGGCTTTTTCTTTTTCTTTTTCTTTGCTTTCTTTGTAACGACCTCTTCTGAGAAGAACAAAAGATTGGAGGTTTTGCTACAGCACATGCAGCAAGGTAGTTAAAAACTCAAATAACTCAAAATTGCTCAAAGAAGATGCCAAACAAATTTTTCCACTTTGGGAAAGCATTTAAACCCTCTTTGTCTTTGAAACTCGCGTTTTCAATTAGGAAGACAGGCTGATAGGCGTATTTGAGTGTAATAAAGTCATGGACATCTTCTTTGAAAAATTTCTTTATCTATCAATTAATCTTGTAAGTTTTCTACATTATCTATGGCAAAAGTTAGCATGGAAGGGAAGATAATATTAACTAACTTATGAGCTATAAAGAAATAAGAAAATAAAACTAGAATTAGAAGTTTAAAATGGTAAACAATTTAAGAAAATGCGGTTAAATTTGGGAAACAAATGGCTCATTTAAAACTCAAATTCAAGAATTTTAAATAAGTTAGAAAACCGAACGGCTTTAAAGAATTCTAAAACAACTACATAAAAATAAACAATTAGCGATACAGCGGAGATGGAGGTAGAACGTTAGTGACCACATTTAGTGGAATACCTTCCGTTGTGATCATCTCAAATTCTTGTTCCACTATTTCTTCTGGTTTTGTTTCTATTTCTGTTACTACGGGTTCAAGCGAAACCTCGAACTCGACCTCTGGGAATGTTTCTGGCTGAAGCTCAGCCTCCGTTTCGACTGACTTCGGCTTCTTCTTCTTTTTCACCTTCTTCACAACGGTTTCTTCCTCTACAGTAAGTAACACACTAATTGTAAATTGGGAATGCGAAACTAAAGGTTGGTTCTCCAATCAAAACTAAGCGTATGGATTGTACAAACAAAAAATACTCCCATAAATTAAAAACTTGCACATGCCAGCTAAATAACCATTTTCATCTGGCAAGCGAGTGTGAATAAGCTGGATTAAAATACAAACAAACTATTATGCTATTACTAGTTGGTAAAAGCTAGTGAAATGAAAAAGAACGTATAAAATAATAATAAGAAGATATTTTAATAAGAAGCTAAAAAATCAGCTAATATCTAACAAACCTGTAATTTCTTCGTTTAATTCTTCTTTGGTCGGCTGAACAAAAGTGCTAATTTCAATCTCTTCTTTGCTCATTTCAATATCTTGAAATAATATTGTTAAATTAGATTTGAAGCAAGAAATGACCAAAAATTACAAGTAAAAATCAACCATTTTCAAGGAAGATACCACAAAGTAATGTCCAAAAAGTAACAAAATGTGTGCTTGCATAGCAAAATAGTCCATGAGTTGGTATTTGAGCTTTTCTAGTTATTCACATATTCTGAATCTCCATCTCGTGGGGGATTATATTGATACCAAGCTCATCACTCTATGTTATTTCTAAGCTGAGATAATTCACGTTGAAGTTGAGGTGCAGCTATACACTGAAAAACAACCTTGAGAAAATTGCTGTTAAAGTTAGCCATTGTTTTTTGTGGCATTTCTACAAAACACTTGGCAACCGTACATATGTTGGTTGCTACGGACTTTGCAAGAACACATTGAAGTTATGTTTAAATCCAATAGAAGGCTCTTCCTGACAAATATCTGAGCTTGGCAATAGAAAAAACCCAAAGCAAAATGATTGCTTCCAAGAGATACTATTGGTGCTTGAAAATACAAGTTATCCTCAATTATAGTACCAGCTTCTAGCCAGAAAAGTGAGCACAGGGATATAAAATTATATTTTTAGTATTTTTTGAACATTTTCTTGATAATTTGATGCTAGAGCATAAAAGTCTAATACATTTATCATTTGTTTGTATAAAAACCATAAAATTGACATTTGACCAAATTTTTCTGCTTTCTACTCGGAAGCATCGTAATGTCGTTTTAACTACGCCGACTTACAGACGGTTTTGGTTTGCAAGCACACATATATAAACGTTGTTTAATTACTGGTCAGCAGTTAAAGCTCATATCGTTAAAAGAGGGCTAAAATGCTACAGCAACAGATATTAGAATGTACTCATAGCATAAAGTTTCATGTTTATTTTAAAGATCTCTCTAACTACCTTCTCTTGATATAACTTCAAAGTCAATCTCCTCTTTGAAAGTTTCAGGTTGCATCAGTACTTCGAATTCAACCTCTTGGAATGTTTCTTGCTGGACGTCTATTTCTGCCTCTACCGGCTTTTCTTTCTTCTTCTTCTTCTTAATTTTCTTCGTGGTAACAACCTCTTCTAATAAGAACAAAAACTTTTTTCGGTCAAGCCTTTTTTCGGTGTGGGTGATAACTACAGTTCAAAATCTTTACATCTCTCGAAAGATGCATCACAAATGTTAGCTAATAACTCTTTTTCATAAATTTAAAGGAAAATCAGACCCAATCTCCAGCTATAGCTCAAAACAATGTGCTCCATAAAATATTAAAAGGAAACATACCATTTTTCAAGAATCTCTTATATGAAAGAATTAGTACTACAGAAACGCTATTTCTATATGCTGTTATGCGTGTGGCTAGTTCATCACTTTACTTGAATTTCACCATTTGCTAGTTTAAAGGGTACTATGGCTACATCTCAGAAATGAATTGTACAAAAAATGGGTACTGTACCTCTCAGTTCAGAGGTGTTCTTTTGCGATGTAGTATGCAGGTTTGACAGCGTGCGAACAGTGGTAAATTTGAAATTTTAATTTGAACTTCAAATTTGCCGAATGCCCTTTATATCAGACAGCTGTTGTACAGTGGCACTGTAGTCCAATTTTCACTTTCACATACATGTACAACATGCTCATGGAATGTTGTGCCATTGAAAATTATGCTCATTTGTGATGTCATCATTAACTAGACTCCTAGGTTGTTCATTAAATTTTTACCTTACTACTTAATTATTGGAAACACTCTGGCATTATAATGTATACCATTATAGTACTTCAGAATGGGATGCGATACGAAAAAGTCATCCCATTTTCCTTTAATAAAATAAAACTTAATTTATACGAAATAAAAGAGAAAGAAACAAAAATTTAACAAGAGACTGGCAATAAGACTTCTGAACTTGTGACGTTTGCATCGGTAATAAATGAACCTGTAGTTTCTTCCTCCACTTCTTCTGTTGGTTGAACGATTGTAACAAGTTCCATTGTAACCTTGCTTACATCTAGAAAGTTTGCAAATATGATTGACATTCACCACTTAAATGCACAAAAAGCTGACTAAGCTCACGCTGCGACTTTTTGCCACTTTGGCAATTGCTGGCCCGTTCGTTTCTAATGTATGAATGTTATGTTACAGTTTAGTACACTGTAGTGTAATATATTACTAGACAGATTCAACAATATCAGTATGAAGCAGTGCAATAGAGAGAAAAATTAAATGTCATAGATCAAACAGATAGGAAAAAATTTAGTTATAAATAAACAGTATTCATAAGTATCTATACATCACTGTGGAGGACTAATTCATAGACTTTTAGTGTACAGTGTTCCCTCGCTTGTCGCGAGTGTTCCGTTCCAGGCCCAACTGCAATAAGTGAATTTCCGCAAAGTAGGGATGCCATACTTATTTTAGTAATTATACATTAATAGCCAATCAGCGAATGGTATACAGAGCAGCATTCTCTGGTTGGTCGCTTCCTATCAATCAACCAATCAAGTGTTGTGTACAGTCTCACGTCGGCAAGTAGCATCTCAAGCGGGCATAGTACATTTCGTTTTTGGTGTGTTTTCATCTGACGAATAAATACACTGTTTACTGTAAATGGCAATTTTTTATGATTTATAATATTCTTTTAATGTTAGAATTAATATTTTTAATATATTTTTATACATTTTGTGAGTTTTATGCAAAATTCATCAAATCTATACATTACTGTACAATACGTACTACGCATGTGCAAAAATATTTTAGACAGAGCACCGCAAAAACCCGCGAAACAACGAAAATACCGCGATAAATATTTTACATTAATATTTTGAAAACCCACGAAACAGCGAGTACGCGATAAACAAACCGCGATGTAGCGAGGGAACACTGTACTCTTTAAACACTTTAAAACAAACTAAATGCCAAACCAAATTTCCTAGAATTAAATCGAAAAAAAGTAAAACAAAATGGTTTTCTTGTGTTGAAGTTACATTTTGAAATGTAAGTAGATATCCAATTTCCACTTTGGCTAAAACTAATAGGGAATACTAGTCTACATGACGCAATAGATCTTCAAAGCACAGAAAATTCAAGATCCACTGACGAAAATTTGAACAAAAAAGGTCAAATTTAAATTCTCAGAAAACTCTCAAAGCTGATCAAATGAAAATGGGGTACATCCAGGATTACATCACAGATGATTGGTAGAACTTACATATCTCCAAACGTCATTGTTAATGTATTCTAGAAATCAAACTTCTTGAAATTTGGAAATCTCTATCGTCATTATTATATAGTCACAGCAAAGCAAAGAACACCAAATTCACAAATGAACACCCATTTACACTCACCGGTGGTGTCCTCCGGAAGGAGTTGTTCCTCCACTGTGGTAACTGTTCTTGTTTCGATAATTTCCATCCGTTCAACTGAAAATGTGCAATAAAAACAAGGTTAGTTCTCTCTGAAAACTGATTACAAAATAAAACTGCTTTTACGTTTATTGAACTGTCTGTAGTCCATTGCCAGGAACTTACTCATGCTATTGTTCTTGTTGTTGAGGCGCTTCACAACAAACGCTAGAGCCTCATAAAGAGGATTCAGCTCATAATCAAATATGGTGAGCATGTACATCGGGGAATCACTGACACAGTGACACAAAGTTTTCTCAGTTTTTCCCAATTTTCAGATGGCATGTTTATATGTATCCCGGAAAATTTCAGTACATCTAAGCCATTTCTTCATGAAATTGAATGCGGCTTTCGAAGCTGATGTCAATGCATGCGCATCAAAAACGTAACTTTAATTTTCTCCCTTAAAGAGTTTGGAGGGGTGACAGCCGGTGCATTACCCGGAAGGTAACTTTGAAGTTATACTGAGTACAGCACATCTCTCCAAACATTCATTAGGATGCTGCTGCGTCATATTAGTTGAGGTTTAACTGCACATGGTGCACAAATTCAGGTTAAGTTATTACTAGAAAACACACCTTCAACTAAAAGCTCAGAGACAAACTTAGTTGTTCCAAATCTGTTCTTAGCTACGGCAGTGTAGGTGCCGGTATCCGGTAAACCACATCGAGTTATCGTCAGCTGACAGATGTTGTCTTCCGCGTAGAACGTAATCGTGTGAGTCTCGTCCTCCTCGATTAGTACGCCGTCGTGTTCCCAAGTAACGGTGGGCAGAGGCTTTCCTATTACTCTGCATTTGAAGACGACGTCTTGGTCGACGGTGACAACGACGGATTCTGGTCCCTCCAGAAACTCCGGTGCAATTCCTGCAGAACACAATGAGAAAACTGAATGACAACCATCAGTTAGAAGAAAATTTGAAATGAAACGGATTTGCTCGTGTAACCTGTTAGCTAATAATACAAACAAGGCTATACTATCACAAATATTATATATTAAGTTAAAACATTAGTTTACAAATTTCACCTAAGAAAGATAAAAACCTCTTCAACAGTTTTGCCTCCGTGATATATCAAGTTAAAAAGTTAGTCACTGAATGAAGCCATTTCTGCACTGCAGAGTTTTTATATAAACTTTGGCACACAGCATTCAAAAGCAGAGCACACTCAATGAGATGACTGTGGCAAGACTGGAACTGCTTCATTATCAAGGATATCTTTTAAGATGGTACACAGAACTGGCAGATGTAAAATCTTTTGATTGTACAGCATCTTAAAATACAACTGCATGTCAGTTAGTCATTGTTTTTCAGTCACTGCCATGTAAAACTAGTAATAGACAACTTGGCAAAGCTGCATCATGAATTCTTGAAATACAGAGAACAGCCGCGCATTAGCTGCACAAAATGATAAATTGTTTTAGATAAAATGGACTTCAAAATTGTAAAATGCCTTACCTTCCACGACCAACTCCGTTGTAACCTTGGCAACGCCAAACGGATTCTTCGCCGTGACGGTGTAGTCACCGCTGTCGTCCAGTACGGTTTTGGGAATGGTCAGTTGATGTTGATCGGTCTCCGGCAGGTGCTCAACCAGATGTCTGTCATCCGGTTGAATGGGCTTGTTATTGTAATCCCAAGTCACCTCCGGAGAAGGTGTGCCAGAAACTTGGCAGGTAAACTGTGCTGTTTCATGTATGGGTACCAGCAATGCTTGAGGCAAGATCACATACTTTGGTGGAATGCCTGCAATATGGAAAGATTACAAGCTTCTTAAAGAATTATACAAAAAACTGAGGGAGATAGTTTCAAGACAGATGCAATAAAAATCATTTTAAAATTCTCGTCTTAATCTGCTGGGTCACATAGTGAAAACTTGGGTTTACCATTAATGAACTGGTGTCAAGAAATCTCAACCGCATTTGGAAAAATATCCAAGAGCAAAATACTATCGTACTAAAAAGTACAAATTTATTTATATATGCTGCTACAAAAATCTTATAGCATAAACTGCTTAGAGGCAGTATTATCAATGCTCACTATTCCATTTATTAGCCATTGTCACCAATTGAATTACTGGCCAGGTCTGACATTAGTGTTAATTGCATTAGCTTCATACAAAGCACACACTTTCAGTCACTATCCATTTGCTTACTATGCCCAACATTAAGAAACCTCTTAACTCTATTTTTAAAAAATTGTATTTTTCTATTAATGGCACCAAGGAAACGTCTGTTCACTATTAGTGGCCAAACAACTCGGAGAATTGACCAACAAGACCAGCAATAGTTTGTTCAAGTTTCTTGCCCAATAGCTACATGTTATCGACCACAGCTACTGACCTTCTACTAGTAACTCTGCTGCACATTTTGCCGTGCCAAACTGGTTCTTAGCTACAGCTGTGTAAATGCCGGAGTCCTCTAACTTTGCATCTGTGACGTCCAGATGGTGGAGATCATCATCGGGTGAATAGTAAACTTTGTGTCTCTCATCTTCATCGACTGGCTTGCCATTGCACAACCATGAGATCTACAAAAAATGTCATTTGTCATAAAAAAATCAATAATAATTACTAAATTTTAATTACGAGCCTAGTGAAGCAAATTATGTATCTATGTAACTATAAAGTTCGTATTACACTGCAATGCGGATGACCCATTACTTAAGCTTAATTTATTTAATGTCAAGATTATCTATCCAACAAAATGTGGATAGTCATAAAACTGATTTGAGACTGTTAAGTTTACAGTCCACCCACTGATCATACAAAATTTATAAGTTTGTAATAATAATAAATAAAATGTTTCTTTACATACTACAATCAGTGATACCTAAGTTACACCAAAGCTGTCTTAACACATGGGTACATTGGGCAGTTGCCTGCAGGCCCCTACGAGTGCAGGAGCTCCATGCTAAACCACGAATGTTCATTTTCAGAACTGTAACTTATAAAAAATTGTTCCTTGGCACAATGTGGCAGCAGTGTGTTGTGAACGCGAAGCACGTGACACCAAGAAAGGTTTTGACTGGCCATGAGCATTTGGCAAGTGGAAAATTTTTTGTTCTAGTTTAACAGACAAGATGATGAAGTGTGTTGGTGTTTTCTGTCTTTGCTTTGTTTTTGTCAATTTTGCAATTATATGTGTGTAATAAAGAGTTGTTGCTTTTTTAAATCATCTGTTGAAAAGGAAATGATGTCAGTGTTTGTTATTTCACGTTTATGGATTATTGAAATCGGGTCATTTCCGACACAGAGTATAAACTGAATTTCATTCATGTGTACAGAAAATGACACCCTGAAGACCCAAATACTTCAAGCTAATTATAAAACAATTCTCTGCAAAGAAATTTCGCAAATGTTTGTGTTGAATATTTTATTAATAATAAATCATAGTAATAGTATCTCAGTCTGTATGGCTTACCAATTGAGTATCATTTATACGTTGAAATTTTTGTATTTTTCAATATGACATTTTGTATGATATTGTTCAAATTTTGTTTGGAAGTACCAATACATTTAATTTTATCGACCATTTACATTTTATTTGTGTGGGTGGTTATGTAGGTGAGGACCTAGTAAACTGCTTTGCCCGCTGGCCCATAATGCTTTTAAGACGACTTTGCATAACATGTACGTCATTAAACAAGTTGACAAGAAGGCATTGTCACTCAAATTTCAGTTACTTTTAAGCTATATCGAAACTTTCATAAAATTCACACTTACCTCTGGTTTTGGCTCACCAACAGTTTTGCAGGTAAACGAAAGAGTGTCGTTAATGCGTTTGTGCATGGCTTCAGGAACGGTGGCAAACTGGGGTGGCTCACCTATTGCATAGAAAACAAATAATCATTGTCACATAACCGATTTTCATACATTAAGGCTTCTTATATTCTAAACTGCCTATACTCTAATAGGAAGGATTCTGAAGTTTTCACGCTTTAGAGTACATTGGTTATAATCCTTATTTTGCCTTGTGTTTTGCTTAGAAACTGTTCATTTTCCTTAAAATTGTGCGTTGAAATGTGCAATAATGCCTATCTGAGATGTTCAGGTTGTCTCACACATGTCAAACCTATAAACTTTACATCAGAATAGAGGCACGTATTTTATGTGTAATTCTTGTATATCAGAACTCTCTCAGACATACTTAAACGTACAGACCACTACATTATGCTTCATCTATGTACATAATTTTTAATTTTTTATTTATTAATTTTATTAACATAATTTTATTTTTTAATCTAGTAACTCTCATTTATCTTTTATCATTTACTGTGTTCAACTAACTTTACTGATGCCTTTACATCTGTAATAAAATTGAAATTAAAAAAATTGAAACGATCACTGTTTTACTCATAATACTTTAAGTTCTTCTTCATAAAATTCTTCATTGTTTCAGTCCATAATATCTTTAGCTCGTTTTGACACTCAGCTTCAAAATGCTTGGCTCAAAGACTAAATATTTGATTTTGGTAATTAAAAATTACTAGTTTTGATGAAGAAACAAAGCACAGAGAACACAGCAAAACCTGCAAAAATTTCTTAAGTGCCTAACATGTTTAAGCTTTTGCTCTTTAATACTCTTCGACCAGAAAACAGCAAATATTTCGCTATTTTTCAATCTATTCTAGCATCGCAATAAACATTTATTCAAACAAGTACAATTTGTACATTTCCAGGGCTTATATGGAGTTCCTCAAGGTTTTATCTTAAGACCAGTCCTTTTTAATACTTATTTTAACTAAAATATATTTAATGTTGAACGAATGTGTAAAAACATTTATACATGCACTGTTATAAATTAAATGTCCAGTACAATTATCGTTATAGTTGTTATCAGCTAAGGCAAAAATTTCAAATGCATACATTACCTTCTACCACCATTTCAGCCACGCAAGTAGACTGACCGAATTCATTTGTTGCAACAGCGCTGTACTTTCCGGAATGTGGAAATTCTGTTTGTGTGATCGTGAGGTAGTGCATGTCTTCCTCGGAATCGTACGAGATTTGATGTGTCTCGTCGGGCTGTATCGGAGTCCCATTGAACTCCCAGGTGACCTACGTTAACAAGAACATTTGTTTTTTTTATTACTAATGTGCCAGGCTATAATGTGGATTCATAGACTTCTAATATAACCCCCTTAAAAAGTTTCACATTAAAGGAAAAGTACAACAAAAAACCATGCTATCCTAGTCTTGCTATCTTTATAAGTGTTAAAATATCTTTAAAGGCTTGACAACTGAGCAGCTAGGCCCTAAACTGTGTCATTTTCTGTCATTTTGTTAGTCACTGGTCTATACTTGCTGGTTTAGCATTTTACCATACCACAAAATTTTTCCCATCTTTTCCAATGATAATTTTTGCTGGCCTTTATCTCCATTATAAATCATAATTAGAGATGCTGTAGGCTTCATCCTAATTTTTATCGTGATAGTTCGATGGCTTTGGATTCAAGTCGAACAAATGTATTTACCTGTGGAGAGGGTTCTCCAGAAAACTGGCATTTCAGCACCGACACCTCATGGACCGGCACCAGTTGAGCGTCAATGGGAACGATGATTTCTGGAGGAGTGCCGTGAGGAAGCTTCTCCTTCTTCTTCTTGCGTTTTGGTTTGTGAGCTGAAAATCACGTGAGTGTGAAATAAATCTGTAATTTGTAAGTGCGATTTACTGCTGCATAGTCAGCTAAAATGTTACCCCCCCCCCCCCGCGCGCAAAATCACAAACTTCTCACTTCATCACTATTCCATCCACCAATTCAAAAACAATTCCTATTTATATGTTAACTTGTTAAGTAATGCGCTTGGTTTATTTACTTTTTACTGTTTCTATTTACTGTTTCTAAATTTAAACTCATTTGAACTTGTTGCCACATTTTTTTGTTTTGTTAAGTTGCTGATTATTTTCATTTGTACATAGCTTACTTGACAGTTCACTTCATTTTCTTCAGTTTGGATAGAGGTGGTTGACTTGGTGACCCTTGGCCTTTTTGCCACCCCGTCTCTTTTCCGTCTTTATTATAGTTTTAGCTTTTGTTTCTGTTTATTTTGTAACATTCAGAGACAAATAAATTTTTTTACTTACTTACTTACTTTGTTACTTACTTACTTACTTTAGTAATGCTGTTGCTAATGTTTTATTAGTTTATACATAGGTTTTAGTTTCTTGACTGTTGATTTCTGGTTATGTTAGATTGAGGCAAACTAGACTACACATTTCTAGTGGATTTTTAGATAACATAACTTTATTTTTTCTGTCATTGTATCAGATGATAAAATTATATAAGTGTGCAATTTAGTATTAGTCTTGTTTGATTCTCACAATAGCCTATTGATTTTTATAATTTTTATATGCTGTATATTTATTTATTCAGGTGGATTGTTGTATGACAATGATTATAACTGGTCGAAACATCGCAAATGTTTGTGTCTGAATAAAAAAGAAGCCATGTTTTTGCTTAAGTGATTGCTGGCTATTATTTTCGTTTTAAGAATTCATTTTCCCTATCACTAATATAGATTGTTGACTAAACTCATAGAATTAAACTTGATTTTTTCTATCATTCTGATGCTATGATAGGGTCAGGAGAATAGCCTACTGATCTGAAGTAAAGCAACACCGAGGCTGGTCAGTGTATGGACTAGTGATTCCCACATTCAATACTCCTTATCGGCAGTGTTATTCATTATGCTGATTCTGATTGTTTATCTTGCTAAAGGAGCATAGTGAACTAAAGTAAAGCAACACCAAGGCTGGTCAGTGTATGGATATGTGACATCCGGGTTCAATACTCCCTGGCTTCTCCCTCCCTTTCAATACTTCTCTCTGTTTATCTCGCTGAAGGAAAATGCATGAAAAACCGCACATGGCTAAATCATCTCAAGACTTAGTTCAAGGTTGCATCCTAGAGCTTCGACCTTGAAAATAAGCTATAACAATAACCATGCGATAAGCGTCCAGTCTTGTCACAAGTAAGCCATGCCAAAGGATGCTGGGTAACGGCATGCAGTGTATGAAGCTGTATAAAAATTAACACTCATAACAGCTGTAATAAATTAAAGGCGAGAGAACCCTTTACTTACAAAAAGCTAAAAAAATCTTGAATTTGTATATTATTTATACCAGAGGTGTGCAACTTATCTGACTAGCCGGGCCACATTAAACATTCCCGCAATTCCTGTGGGCCACAAGCAGTTTGGTCAAGGAGCCAAGTACAGTAGGACCTAATAACGATTTTTTTTTGCATCCGATTTGCACACATCATCACTACTGCACTCAAGAAACTATTTTAGAAGTTATTAAAATTTATATTAAAAACCATATATTTCGTCATGTCCGACAGTGACATTAAGTGACAACGGCCTTGTAAGGGTTAATGCCATCCGATGTAGAGGAAAAAACTACCCGCACTATTTTTGCGATATTGGCGCAGACTTCAGCTGGATCGCGTGGGCCGCACTTTCATTACGTTGACAATCCTCTTCGCGGGATGCACAAGATCTCTCGGCCGCAAGTGGCCCGCGGGCCGCAGTTTGCACACCCCTGACTTATACAGTCTTATCATACATACAAGCTGCATAGCAGGTCTATATAAAACATATAAATTCAATAGATGATTGTCATGCTCAGCCATTTTGACGGTAATTAAATCATTTGATTTATCATTTTGATCATTAGATAACATTGCGTAAAGTTTGAAAAACAATCAGAGCATTCGTAGCACACTCTCCATTCGCTAAGCAAAAATTGAAATAACTTTATCTTGTTAATAAGATCAGTATAATTTTTTAATAAACCAGTGATGTTTTTAGTACACACTGAGACAGTAACGTTTCAACAGTTGGTGTGGACATTTTACATTATAAAGAATTTTCTTTTCCAATTTCTAAAGTGTTTAAAAATCACGTAAAAGAAGTGAAAATTCAACTAGTATTGGGAAGCAGTTATAAGTGTGCGTATCAAGTAAGATGATGAATTCTGACACAACCAACGAAAGTGCTTTAGTTGATGACAAATTCAGTATATGAGGGAACTTTTATGGCTTTATAGATGGTTGCATATAGACTAAACTGTTTGTGGTTTGTTAGAGTTTGGGAACTTTTGTTCATGGAAAAAGCAGCGAAATGAAATATTTTTTAACCAATTGAAGCCTATGAAATTTTTGGCTAACAGTGTACCAAAATTTAATACAATCAAGTCACTAAGGGGCCGTCCACATATAGGGATATCAAGTTTTCGGTCGATTGAGATGACCTACCTACCTTGCATTACAATGACAGTATCATACACCCCACCACCTTCCTACCCCTTTTATATTGATATCGACGTCACATTGATGTGGCTTTTTGTACATTTTACTCTTCATCCTTCCAAGGACAGGCAACGTCACTTGCGTTAATTAACTGGGAATTTGTAACATCGTCTGCTGCTGCCATTCACGTGCGAAAAAGCGTAAGGTCATGGCTAAATCACCTACCTACCTTGCGTTATATAATGGTGTTATCAGGTCTCCTGCCACCTCTTATCCTAAATTTGATATCGTTATATGTGGACGGCCCCTTAGTGACTTGATTGTATTCAATTTTGGTACATTGTTAGCCAAAAATTTCATAGGCTTCAATTGGTTAAAAAATATTTCATTTCGCTGCTTTTTCCATGAACAAAAGTGCCGTAGAGAATTCTTGTTTTCCCAAATTCTAACAAACCACAAACAGTTTAGTCTATATGCAACCATCTATAAAGCCATAAAAGTTCCCTCATATACTGAATTTGTTATCCTTAAGTATATGCTGCTGAAGAACACAGAGTTGCCTACTTGGGAGCTTGACACATTTTTAATAATTGTTCGTCCACTAGATATAAACCAGGGATGTCACATTTAGAGAAGTGAGCTGCTGTTTTCCAAATGATCCTAAGCAAAGAGGTTTTTTATGTGAATTCTCAAAAGTAACGTACATACAGTAGTAGCAATGCTAGTGGTCAAATTGTTCAGAAAGCCACATTGTATTAAACATTTCTCTGCTTTTGACTATCTAATCTTTCTTTCATTTGAACAAAATAATAATGTATTTTGATAATTTTTGCAGTTAATAAATAAATTAAATTGAATTGAAATTAAACCGTGCATCTTAGTTATTTCTGACGTTGAATCTTGCACCAGAATTTTGTTTCTTATCAAAACAAATTATTATTTTACATGTTTCAACAATAGTTTAAAAGTATCTTGATTCGATTATATTATATCTTCGTCTATGTGGCTGTTGGGTGACCTCTTGGTTTTTCATCACTGCATGTCAATGTAGTATTATTCATAATTAAATTTTGTACATTGTGTAAAGGAGATAAATAAATTGAACTTAGTCATTGTGAATACCCCAAACTCAACTTTTTCCCTTCTAAATAAACAAAAGATTTCACTAAGGTTTCTTAATTCATACAGCTCACTTTCTATAGCGTCGCTATTCATATTTTGTCTAATAAAAATATTAGCACTTTAGCTGTAGGTTAAGAAATCTCTACGTCGTGTATTAGACATTCCCTGTAATTCGCATAGTAACGTGAGACACATTCAGGGGCGTATCAACACTTTACGATGCCTTAGACTGATAGTTCTGTCTCACCCATCTCTATTGTGAATTTATAGTTGTTTATGTAATCAGCAGATTAAACAATTACTTGTGGTGTATTAGAAACACAATTAACCTCGTTTCTACTTGGCCATTATTAATTACATTTGCATGGCGCTTTCCTATATTCAAGCAGGCTGCGCAACAGCTTGTTGTGCAATACTTTGCACCTATTCGTTATGTGGCACTTATATAGAAGCTGTGCCCAGTAACTGTCTGCGGTGTGTTATAAAATGCATCCCTATATTCAAGCAGGCTGCGCAACAGCTTGTTGTGTAATACTTTGCACCTATTCGTTATGTGGCACTTATATAGAAGCAGTGCGCAGTAATTGTCTGTGGTGTGTTACAAAATGTAATACGAGGCTTCTCAAGTAATGACAACATGTGTTTACTAAATACGCTGTTAATTAACTAACTGATAAGCTTAACTAGTACATATCAGTTACTTTACTCTACAGCAAAATTACTTTAATTTTTTTACTTCTAGCTTGAACTGCGACAATTTAGGCTATTAGTAAGCAAACAATATCTTTTGTTTAGGATTTTATCAAGTTTATGCATAAATTTTGAGGGAAATGCAATTTCAAACCTCCGATTTCATTAGGAAGGAAGCCACGAATTTAATAAAATTAATGGCAAAATTTAAGTAACAGTTAGTTTTTTAATTACATAAAACTTTTTTATGGTAAATTTGATGATGTCTCTGTTTGCTTAAGTTCAATATTGAAGGGCCTTGTTTAGAGTAAATGAGGATTATTTTGATACCAAGTTCATTGCTCTATGTTATTTCTAAGCTGAGAAAATCCATGTTGAAGTTGAGGTGCAGGCTACGTGCTGGAAAACATAATCTTGAGAAAATTGGTGTTAAAGTCAGCCGTTGTTTTTTGTTGCATTTCTACAAAACACTTGGCAAGTGTACAAATGTTGGTTGCTATGGACTTTGCAAGGACATATTGAAGTTATGTTTAAATCCAGTAGATGGCTCTTCCTGACGAAGATTTGGGCTTGGCAATAGAAAAAACTCCGAAGCAAAATGGCTGCTTCCAGGAGCTACAATCAGCGTTTAAAAACACGAGTTTTTTCACAATTGCAGAACTAGTTTCTAGCCAGAAAAGTGTATAAGGGGTTACAAAATTAGATTCTTAGTATTTTTTGAATATTTTCTAGAATATAAAAGTCCACTATGTTTAGCATGTGCTTTTATAAAAAACAGAAAATTCACATTTGACCAAATTTTTGGTGCATTCTACTCTCAAGTCTCATAATGCAGTTTTAACTATGCAGACTTATGGACGGTTTTGGTTTGCAAGCAGCGCAAATTAATTTCCACACTCATATCACCTGTCAAGTCAGATTTAAATGCACAACAAACACCCATGCAGAAGACAAAACTTTTTGTACTAAAATATATTTTAAAAAACATTAATAACAATTATTTCCTATGTGCATAAAAACTCACTTGTAATTAACACTGCCGTAGTTAGAAAATTTTAAAAATTTCTCAGATTTCGCTACTATATTACACTACGTTACGCACACGTATGCGCAAATCGTCACAACTTAATATTTAAAGTGTTCGTTAATGAATACTAAAGAGTTATGAAAAAATGAGTTCAATATTTACAGATAAAAATCAATAATGCTAATGCAATATCAAAATGCACAGTTAGTCACAAGATATTCACCTAGCTGCCTAAAATATGAGTAACAAATGTTTAGCTTGTATAATATAAGCTTGGAAGACAATTTACACATACAATACTATACTATACTATACAATAAAATACATACTATCCAATAGTAAAAAATCCTGTATTTGTCATGCCTTGCAGTATTCATTATAAAAAACATGCCACAAATATAAAAAATATGCACAGAATGCTTGAAATACAATAATACAGATAATTATACACATGATAGAAGTAATAACGCCATGCCTTAAGACAGGGATAATCTTTCATCACGAAAAATCATGCAAATTACACCTACTAACAAAAAAATGCACAAAATTTAACAGCGCTGATTATGAACAGACTACAATGACATCATGCTGTAACCATGACAACCGCATCATTTAGCGTTAAATGTAGAGCAAGCCACGCTTGATGTTTCTGCTACAAATGCCAGCACACGAAGCATCCAAAGGTCAAAGGTCACGTCAATTAGGTAAGCAGGAATCATGCACGTTAATTATTCTGGAAAATTAAAAAAAAATTATTGTTATATCAAAATGCAGCCGCAAACTCAAGCACATTTCGATGACAATTTAAGTGTCGTTCCCCGTTTGTTTGAAAAGCTCTGCTTCCCAACGATCTGGTTTGTACCAGTGCAGATTTTTATACATACAGTCAACCCTCGATAAACCGGACTAATTGGGGGTGGGGGGGTGGTGGTCCGGTTTAGCCAATTGTCCGATATGCCTATATATGGCCTATATTATACAGGAATAATCACCTTAATAAGGCCTACATACATTGCACTATATACTGTGCACTATATACTATACTGTATATTACTTGTTTACCTGTGAGGATAAATAAATTATTGTACAGTTTAAATAATAAAAAAGTACAGTATATGTATATCGTGGTGAGTTGGCAGGGGTGTTGTGTTTAGCGCTCGGGCTCGGTCGGAAATCCGATATCCGGGCTAACGGGGTCCGGTTTAACGAGGGTCGACTGCACTCTGCACATAGTTTTCTCTTAATCTATGTGGCTGCTAGGTGACCTCCTGGTCTTTCGCCACCCCCTCTCGTATTTTCTTCATAATTAAATACTGTATATTGTGTAAACGAGACAAATAACTTGCAATTGAAATTAGTCATTGCAAATATCTCACATTTTTTACCTTTCTGAACAAACACAAGAGGGTTTTACTAAAGTTTAAAGTATCATTAAAATCTGCTTTTTGCATTGAATAAGATAAGATTAGACACCAAGGAATGCTTAAAATTTGCGTCATTTTCAGAGTATTGTAGAATTTGACCAAGCATGGCATCAAAGCACCCGCAAGATTAGAAACTAAGGTACACTTAAGTCGGAGTCGGTATCAGAGCATTGTTGAAGTGACCAAGCATGGCATCAAACCACTATGCAAGATTAAAAACTAAGCTATGCTTGAAATTGGAGTCATTTTCAGATTATTTATTAAAATTGACCATGCATGGCATCAAACCACCTGCAAGATTGGAAACTAAGCTACCCTTAAGTCGGAGTCGGTATCAGAGCATTGTTGAAGTGACCAAGCATGGCATCAAACCACTCCGCAAGATTAAAAAGTAAGCTATGCTTGAAATCGGAGTCACTTTCAGATTATATGTTAAAATTGACCAAACATGGCATCAAACCAGTCCCCGCCAACATGCAATCTCCAAATGTGACAATCTACTGTCTTATTCACTGCATTGAAGGGGATTCCACTATCCATTACTATACTTTATATCACAATGCGTTAACTGGACACTGGTCAAATGTAAATGATTTAGGGTACTTACGCACAACCTCCAGATGTGCCACGGTAGTTACCTCTCCAGCAGGATTGGAAGCCGTCAGACTGTAATATCCCACATCATCAGAAGTACATTTACCGATCTCCAGTACCTGCAGTAACACAAAC
Organism: Tubiluchus corallicola; assembly: GCA_030141605.1. Classification (NCBI taxonomy): domain Eukaryota; kingdom Metazoa; phylum Priapulida; class Priapulimorpha; order Priapulimorphida; family Tubiluchidae; genus Tubiluchus; species Tubiluchus corallicola. The sequence goes on along the minus strand of JAQGDQ010000621.1, from coordinate 5,397 downwards.
GCGTTCGATACATTCTTTGTTGCAAAAAATTTCCAGAAATAAAACGGCATGTCTTCATATTACGGCCAAAATAAATCTCCAAAATAAAGTTACTCTGGACCAAAGCAATTGCCCAACAGCTTAGGGTATCATGTCTTCACACACCCTTGAGCACCATGGACCACCTAGGAGAATTCTGTGTAGAAGCAGCCACATGGAAAACAATAAGACAATCCAAATAGGAAGAAATGTCAATATATGGAACATTTCAGCCAAAGGCAAAAAGAAATTTGCCAGATGAGCTTAAGTCGGCGTCGATTTCAGAGCGTTGCTGAAATGACCAAGCATGGCATCAAACCACTCCGCAAGATTAAAAGCTAAGCTATGCTTCAAATTAAAGTCATTTTCAGATTATTTGTTAAAATTGACCAAGCATGGCATCAAACCACCCGCAATATTACAAACTAAGGTACACTTAAATCAGTGTCGGTTTCAGAGCATTGCTGTAGTGACCAAGCATGGCATCAAACCACTCCGCAAGATTAAAAACTAAGCTATGCTTGAAATGGGAAACCAGTAACTAAAGGGTTACCTGAGTGTCGTCCTCCTCGGACACCCTCACTCTATCAGTGAGAACGATCTCTTCCTCGTTCCTGTACCATGTGACAAGAGGTTTCGGTATTCCATGGATCTTGCTAGTAAATTTCACATCTTGATCCTGAGACAGACATCAACAATCAAAATTAGTGTTTGCGAAAACTTACAAGATTTGGCGCTTAAGAAACCGGTTGACAACTTTCCAGTCATTTATGCAAGTGAAAGATTATTTAAATTTGAAACGAGATGTAACGTTTAAATTTACTATTGCTAATAATAATAATAATAATAATAATAATAATAATAATAATAATAATAATAATAATAATAATAATAATAATAATAATAATAATCTCTATTTAAAGTCGGCTTTTGAGTCAACAATTAACATTAGCTGAAAGAGCTATTATCGCCAACTGTAAATAACAACCTACACCTACATAACAGAGACTATTATTACCCCACTTTTACCCTAAATACCACGCATCAGGCAGGGCAAAAGCAGGTACCATTTTTAAAGGTCTTTGGTATGACACGGCCGCTGGTTCGAACTCACGACCTCCCAGACGGAAAGCAGACGCATTACCACTAGACTAAACCGTCTGGTCTAAAATACAGTTTTAACGCAAAAGGAGTGCAGCAATGTAAGTTAAATTTTGAACAGGACATAGGAAATTCACAACAGCAGGGATAGAGCAGATGGCATATAGTATACAGCAAAGTCCTCACTTAATGATACCCCACTAAGCGAAGTTTCATTTTAACAATACTAGTTTTTTCGGGCCCCTTTTTGAGCTAGCGTCACATGTTTCATTTTAGCGATAACTTCCTATCCTCACTTTAAGCACTATATCTTGTTTACTGCACTTGCACTTTATAAATGAAGCCTACTGTTTAACCCAGATCACTGTATGGTTATTATGCTGGTAATAATTTGCCGGAATAAAATTATAACAGGCAGTCAGATCACAATGATTCGTTGCTTTTCCACCTTTAGACAAAATTCTTTAGTTGACAAAACGTTCTCATGTTACACAGTTAATTACTGCATTCACCTCATTTGCATATTAGCAACAATAAAAATGACCCTAATAATGAACACATCTATAAATACAGGTATGATTGCATAGCAAAATCGTTCATAAGTCGGCAATTAAGCTTTTCTAGTTATTCACATATCCTGAATCTCCATTTCATGAGGATCATTTTGATACCAAGCTCATCACTCTATGTTATTTCTAAGCTGAGATAATCCACGTTGAAGTTGAGGTGCAGGCTGCACACTGAAAAACATAACCTTGAGAAAATCACTGTTAAAGTCAGCCATTGTTTTTGTCGCGTTTCTACAAAACACTTAGCAACCGTACAAATGTTGGTTGCTACGGACTTTGCAAGAACACATTGAAGTTATGTTTAAATCCAGTAGATGGCTCTTCCTGACAAAGATTTGGGCTTGGCAACAGAAAAAAACCGAAGCAAAATGACTGCTTCCATGAGCTACTATCGGAGTTTGAAAATACGAGTTTTTTTTACAATTGCAGTACTAGTTTCTAGTCAGAGAAGTGAGTGCAGTGTTATAAAATGAAATTTTTAGTATTTTTTAAACATTTTCTTGATAATTTGATGCTAGAATATAAAAGTCCAATATATTTAGCATTTGTTTTTCTAAAAAACAAAAAATTGACATTTGACAAAATTTTTGGTACATTCTACTTTGAAGCATCATAATGTAGTTTTAACTATGTCGACTTACTGACGATTTTGGTTTGCAAGCACACATATATGCATGAAGATTATCTTCACCTAAATTAACATACATTAAAAAGCGACCAAATAAGGAAAGCATTTTCACCTGTACTATTCTCTGATCTCTCAGAGGCTGCACTAACGTCGGCGCCTCCTTTATCTGCTCTACCAGTAGCTCGGCCGTGCAGCTGGCCGTACCAAACTGATTAGTAGCCTTGCAAGTGTAAGAAGAACCGTCTTCTAGTGCCACATTCCTGATGGTGAAGGAAACGGAACCGTCTTCGACCACGTCAATGCTAAATAATGATAAATAAAGCTTTTATTGTTTATTTATTTCACATCAACACAAATACACAATTAATACAGTAAAAGGAACATTACATTTTCTGCTAAATATGTCGTGTAGTTGATTGTCGACTACGTCTAAAGACAGTTTAAATCATTTTTTTCCAAAATTTGCTTCCTATTATGTACCTTACTGTTTGTTATTCATTGAATTATTGATTGATTGAATTCTTTTAATGTATTAATTGTGTATTTGTGTTGAAGTGAAATAAATAAACAATAAAGAAGCAGCTACAAGGTCTGGAAAGAGACAGCAACGCATTACGTCCAATAACACGGACCCATTTTTAGAATTCTTAAAACGAAAAATTTCCAACAGAAATCGGCAAACACAAAATTGAGAATATTTGTTACTAAATCTTTCTAACATTTTTCGCGTACATTGAAATAAGCGTAATTTCCCAGAAAACTCGACCCTTCCTTTAAGCAAAATTCGTCTTTGTTATTATTTCTTGTTCGTGCATAAAGTTCGTAGTTTAAGGTCTTAATTTCTGTTCTAGGTTTAGCAGGAATATAGACGTAGTCGACAATCAACTACACGACATATTTAGCAGAAAATGTAATGTTTCTTTTACTGTATTAATTGTGTATTTGTGTTGATGTGAAATAAATAAACAATAAAAGCTTTATTTATCATTATTTAGCATTGACGTGGTCGAAGACGGTTCCGTTTCCTTCACCATCAGGAATGTGGCACTAGAAGACGGTTCTTCTTACACTTGCAAGGCTACTAATCAGTTTGGTACGGCCAGCTGCACGGCCGAGCTACTGGTAGAGCAGATAAAGGAGGCGCCGACGTTAGTGCAGCCTCTGAGAGATCAGAGAATAGTACAGGTGAAAATGCTTTCCTTATTTGGTCGCTTTTTAATGTATGTTAATTTAGTTGAAAATGATCTTCATGCATATATGTGTGCTTGCAAACCAAAATCGTCAGTAAGTCGACATAGTTAAAACTACATTATGATGCTTCAAAGTAGAATGCACCAAAAATTTGGTCAAATTGTCAATTTTTTGTTTTTTATGAAAACAAACGCTAAATATATTGGACCTTTATATTCTAGTGTCAAATTATCAAGAAAATGTTTAAAAAATACTAAAAATTTGATTTTATAACCCCGTACCCAGTTTTCTGACTAGAAACTAGAAATGCAATTATAAAATTGTAAAAAAACTTGTATGTTCAAACTCTGTTTGTGGCTCGTTGGTTCGGGTTTTTCTGTTGCCAAGCCCAGATCTTCGTCTGGAAGAGCCATCTACTGGATTTAAACATAACTTCAATGTGTTCTTGCAAAGTCCGTAGCAACCAACATTTGTACGGTTGCTAAGTGTTTTGTAGAAACGTGACAAAAACAATGGCTAACTTTAACAGTGATTTTCTCAAGGTTATGTTTTTCAGTGTGCAGCCTGCACCTCAACTTCAACGTGGATTATCTCAGCTTAGAAATAACATAGAGTGATGAGCTTGGTATCAAAATGATCCTCATGAAATGGAGATTCAGGATATGTGAATAACTAGAAAAACTTAATTGCCGACTTATGGACGATTTTGCTATGCAAGCATACCTGTATTTATAGATGTGTTCATTATTAGGGTCATTTTTATTGTTGCTAATATGCAAATGAGGTGAATGCAGTAATTAACTGTGTAACATGAGAACGTTTTGTCAACTAAAGAATTTTGTCTAAAGGTGGAAAAGCAACGAATCATTGTGATCTGACTGCCTGTTATAATTTTATTCCGGCAAATTATTACCAGCATAATAACCATACAGTGATCTGGGTTAAACAGTAGGCTTCATTTATAAAGTGCAAGTGCAGTAAACAAGATATAGTGCTTAAAGTGAGGATAGGAAGTTATCGCTAAAATGAAACATGTGACGCTAGCTCAAAAAGGGGCCCGAAAAAACTAGTATTGTTAAAATGAAACTTCGCTTAGTGGGGTATCATTAAGTGAGGACTTTGCTGTATACTATATGCCATCTGCTCTATCCCTGCTGTTGTGAATTTCCTATGTCCTGTTCAAAATTTAACTTACATTGCTGCACTCCTTTTGCGTTAAAACTGTATTTTAGACCAGATGGTTTAGTCTAGTGGTAACGTGTCCACTTCCCATTGGGAGGTTGTGAGTTCGATACAGTGGCTGGGTCATACCAAAGACTTTAAAAGTGGTACCTGCTGTTGCCCTGCCTGGCGCGTAGTACTTAGGTTAAAAGTGTGGTAATAATGGTCTCTGTTATGTAGTTGAAGTTTGTTATTTACAGTTGGCGATAATAGCTCTTTGAGCTACTGTTAATTGTTCATTCAAAAGCCGACTTTAAATAAAGATTATTGATATTATTATTATTATTATTATTATTATTATTATTATTATTATTATTATTATTATTATTATTATTAGCAATAGTAAATTTAAACGTTACATCTCGTTTCAAATTTAAATAATCTTTCACTTGCATAAATGACTGGAAAGTTGTCAACCGGTTTCTTAAGCGCCAAATCTTGTAAGTTTTCGCAAACACTAATTTTGATTGTTGATGTCTGTCTCAGGATCAAGATGTGAAATTTACTAGCAAGATCCATGGAATACCGAAACCTCTTGTCACATGGTACAGGAACGAGGAAGAGATCGTTCTCACTGATAGAGTGAGGGTGTCCGAGGAGGACGACACTCAGGTAACCCTTTAGTTACTGATACAAAAATGAACAAGCTAAACTATTGCCCTTTACGGG
>JAQGDQ010001431.1:0-41552 GCA_030141605.1 Tubiluchus corallicola | reverse complement strand
CCTTTACATTTGAATTACCTAAATCTACATTTGAGTTAACGCAGGTCTACAGTTGACATGTAAAACCTATAGATGCACAAACATAATGAAGTTTGCCTTGATGAGAAAAAGTCGAATGGATAAGCATTCAGGTAAATAACCAAGTAAATACACGTGCAAGAAATAATCAAATCGATTATATTATTATTATTGAAGTGCAAAAGAAAACTGATTCTTTCCTTACAAAAAACATCAATGCTGGTGAAGGTGTTAGCCTATTGATGGAGATGTAAGATAGAACGTGTAGAAACTGTTCTTCCTTTGCTGTAACATAGCACAATCTGCAAAAACGTAAGACTTCAGTACTGCAGCTCCGTTACAAGCGTCCGTTACCCAGACTTCAATGGTCTGTTATCGTACTGAGAGGCAGTAATTTCCATTTATTGGGGGCAAATATTCAGCATTTGGTTCTCGATCAGCATTGAAAGAACAAACAAAAGTTAGACATACAAAGAATATCACTATAAAAAGAAATATCAAAATTGAATCTTGGGGGGGGGGGGGAGTGGCCTTTGTTTATTTATATTTTCAATAAAAAATGTTGTCACAACTTTACTTTAAGCAAGCTAGCGAGTGAAGCCACATCAGTCGTTATGTCCAATGGTAGGTCTGTTTAATACCAAACTAGTGAATGCCGAGCTTCTGAGCCAATTCCTGACTGTTTATTCATGATCTTACGATCTCTTGGTGCTATAGTGGCCAAATTCAGTCAACCAATTCTTTTCTCCAGTTTTACTTCTGATAACCGATGTTTTATCTGCTATGGTTTTGAATTCTTGCAGTTATACTTCTGTAGGTTTTACACGTCAAATGTGACTTAGGTAAGTCAAATGTAGATGCGGTACTTTGAATAAATCAGTAATTAAGTTATTTAAGTGCAAATTACAAAAAGATAAAACGAAATTAAAATTATATTTTATGGTCATGGTGCTATCAGCTGCATCACTTCCCAATGAACAGTGAATCACTAATTAGTTTTTTAAGTAATGCATTAGCACTGCATTAATGAATTAGTTTCTCTCAAGAAACATTGCTTATTTTAAGAATGTATTGTTTTCTCTAACAGTTCCAATGGTATGTAAAGTTTGCAGAATATTAGTGAACAAACCTATAAAGTTATTATTTTAACTTAAGAGCAATTATTAAATTAAAATTAAAGAAGATTAAATTTAACATCCTTAAACTTTACCACCTATCCACATTTGAGATACCAATGTCACATTTGACTTGACATGTGTCTACATTTGACTTACCAAAAACGCTTAAGATTTCTTGAAAACCATTGTTAACACATTTGAACTACCTAAGTCTACATTTGAGTTAAGACACATTTGAACTACCTAAATCTACATTTGAGCCAACGTGGGTCTACTTTTTGACGTGTATTCTATATAATGCAGTTTAGCAGTTACTTAAATTCAGAATGTGATGCAACAAATACGTACCTACCACTATCACACGCAGACTATCTCTAATATCACTATCACATGCAGACTATCTCTAATATCACTATCACACGCAGACTATCTCTAATACCACTATCACACGCAGACTATCTCTAATACCACTATCGCTACCAAAAAAAAGTTTCTGTTGATAAAGCTGATTTGATTCTCTTTTTACAAGGACATGACACGCATCCAACTCTCAGCTGCTAACTTGTTGCTTGCTCTCCATGCTTCGCAACGCGATCCAGTCTCATACTGTATGACATGATACAGTCAATACGCCCTTCTCGCTAAGCGCTTCATTTCTTGATGTGTCACGTGGTTGTAAACTGGTTTATTTCTCACACCACACATTTTTTAACCGTCTAACCACATATAACTGCATCCTAATGGCAGCCGAATGGCTCCATAATCACGCGCCCCGGGGCTGTTAAACAGGGCGAACGCCCTCCCGAAGCTCCTGGAGGATTTTGAGGGAGAAAGATGCAATGTGCCAGTGACGGTTTTGGAAGTGGAAGTAACAATGGCGTCGCTTCCTCTGAAAAACCATTAGCTAACGTAGGAGATTGACCAGCACAAGGATGGAAATCCTTAAATGTGCAGCTCTGGATGCCACTCGAGCAGTATAAACCACGGGTCTTTTACACCACAAGCATCTAACTCAGCTGACACTGAAGCATCCAGAGAAGAAGAAGAAGAAGATAAAGATGATGACGCTGACGATGACGATAATGATGATGACGATGGTGATGATGATGATGATGATGATGATGATGATGGTGGTGATGATGATGACAACGATGATGATGATGATGATGATGATGATGATGATGATGATGATGATGATGATGATGATGATGACGACGACGACGACGATGATGATGATGATGCAATGACTATTAGTTGCAGCCATTTTGAATGTAAGTCGTTTGAAACAAGTTTAGATAACACAGAGTAAAGTTTGAAAAAAATAATCAGAGCATTCGTAGCGCACATATCACTAAAGTAGTAAAGTTTTAAATTACCGTATCATGTCAATAAGATTAAATATACGCTTATGGTTAGTGAGTAGCGCACCCTGGAGGGTGAGTCAGCGTCATTTTACCAATTGGCACCAACATTTTAAATTATTATTTCTATTTCTATGCATAAAATTGCTGTAAAATAATACAATTTTTAAAGCGATTTTTCTGAAACCTACTTCAGGTACGCCTTTTCTTGTCCTTCAATAATTTTAAGATCTAGTGTAAAATTTATGCTCAAGGAAATATATTGATGCTGTATTTTTCACTATTTATTTAAACAATATGATGCAAAAATGGATGGACAGCAAACAGAATGACGTTTCTTGCTCAGTTGACTATATTTCGTGGTTTGCAATACCTTTTTTGTCGTCAGCTTGTCTAACTCTCGTAAATGTCGCCCACTAAAAGAAACGCTGCTATAATTTCTTGTTTGGCGGTAATTATGTAGGGCATACCGAAAACTTACAGAATGGATTTGACGGAACGACGCCATCTGCTTCGAATGTTGCACTGGCTTTGATTGGAGGTCTTTACTCTTTCGCTGGTTGGTCGGCATTGAACATGGTTATGGATGAGGTGCGCAATCCAAGGAAGTAAGTACAGCATTTCTAGAGGTCCAGAAGATACAAAGCAAAACGATTTATTACTGTGGAAGTTGTTATTGTACATTTTAATTAGGTGCTGCCATCTATGAACTAATCCTGTTACTCTACCAACCACTTACCCCCAGTATAATTGTACGGTCCAGTGAATGCATATTCACTGGTTCTCTCCCTATTTTAAAGTAATGGTTTTTGTGAAGCCTTTGCAAGCCTGCATAGGTCACCTATACCTATATATACTGACTGGTTTTGCTTTCTAGTCACTCTCACTGTGACTCTCAGTGTTCAGTGCAGGACACTCTCATTCTGAGTGGTCAGTGCAGCAGTCATGATACTCATGTGTCTGTAGATTTAATAAACACTTTTTATTGTGTGCAGTGCAAACATGTATTATAGATTTTTTATTCATGTTCTACAAAGTGAGTGATCTACAACTTTAAACATGATTTTCACAATGACATCAGTATTGCTCATCCAATAGGTAATCTATCGTGTTTTCAAATTTTGTGTGGAAGCCTCACGCGTCTCTTGACAACCCTAATTGTCGGATACGATTCTTGCACATTGACCAGCTTCTTCTCCCGAAAACTGGCTAATAACATGTTTTTTATCTTCTTAGCTAGCTTTCTCTGAGGGTAGCTGTAATGTGTTTGGTGGCCTTAAGGTCCAATGAATCTCCAGGTCATTCATCATTGACCAATTGATCTGCTTTGATCACAACCACTCAAGATGGCAGATTGTGTGAGATGCACGAGGCTTTCGCGCTTAATTTTGACGACATGATAGCTTCTCTGTTGTTTCAGCAATCTCATTTATTACAGGTTAAACAAATCAAGTCCCTATCAGCATTTAAAACAAAATTAAAATCACTAATGTTAACCAGATATGAAGTACCATCACACCAGTACGACAACATACACACTAATTCAGAATTCATATATCCACGGCCATATTAATTAAATCGTGGTTTTTTCATTTTTTGTGCATAGTTGTAAATACGTTTGATTTTATTCGTCGTTACTTTCCATTACTGCACAGTACTTTAGATTGCACTGACGCATTTGCCTTCAGCAGTGTAAGTTTTTATTAACCAACACTGATTGATCATCTCTGTAAAGTTTTTATCAGTGATTACCAATGTATTTTAATGGCAAATAAAGATTATATATATGTATATATAATAAATTACTCTGTACTGCTACACGTTAAAAAAGGTCATGTGCCATCCAGTATTAAGTTCATACATTTGATACACAGTATATGAAGGATTGTTAAGGTATTTATGGTATTAGGTTAATTAAGGTTGTTCGGTTATTCACAATTATACAACAAGGATTACAATAACCAATATCTGACTTTTCAGGAACCTGCCTCGTGTTTTACTAATTGCTATTCCATTAGTGACAACAGTTTATGTGTTGGCAAACATTTCTTATTTTACTGTGATGTCCAAGGAAGAACTACTTGCTTCGCCTGGTGTTGCAATGGTAATTTGAAAAGTCTAATTTCGTTTGAATTCATTTTATTGGCAGTAAGAGCTGTATAGGTTTTACACGTCAAATGTAGAAACGGGAAAGTTAAAATGTGACTTAGGTAAGTCAAATTTAGATGCATTACTTTGAATAAATCAGTAATTAAGTTATTTAAGTGCAAATTAGAAAAAGATAAACCAAAGATAGTGCATCTATTAGTAGGCCTACAACGTTGTTATTTTAACTTAGGAGCAATTATTAAATTGAAATTAAAGAAGATTAAATTTAACATCCTTAAACTTTACCACCTATCCACATTTGAGATACCATTGTCACATTTGACTTGACATGTGTCTACATTTGAGTTACCAAGACACATTTTAATTACCTAAATCTACATTTGAGTTAACGCAGGTCTGCATTTGACATGTAAAACCTGTAGTACAGAGACCTAGGTAAACGTCCAGACTATATCATCCTATATGACATAATGTTGACTGCAAGCAAACAGCAGATAACACGTTTTGGGATCATGAAACCGAAACTGTGTATTTACATTTTGAAATACATCACTTTTTATTGGGTACAGAGAAATTGCTGCGTCTTCGCTTTCATCTTTTAATAATCGCCTTTGACAGACTAATTTAAACATAAGACAACCATAAATTATTTAAAAGGATAGCTAATTGGTATGCCATCAAAAATTTCTTGGTGTGATAGCATGTTCCCTAGTTTTAATGTTACAGATGCACGATGGCTTGCCAACTTAGTTTAGCTACATCATCATCATCATCATTATCATCATCATCATCATCATCATCATCAGACCTATGAAACCAAAGCCAAACATAAATCGCTTTGTTTTTTATAGCTGTAGTCTAAAACTGTGCAAAAATGAAGCTTTAAATTAACATTTTGTTCCAGACTTGGGGAGAGGCAATGCTGGGTGTAATGGCTTGGATCATACCTCTTTCAGTGGCCTTTTCCACGTATGGATCAGCCAGTTGCTTTGCTTTCAGCAGTGGAAGGTACGTATTTGTTGCATCACATTCAATTCATAACTGCTAAACTGCATTATATAGGTTTTACACGTCAAAAGTAGACCTACGTTGGCTCAAATGTAGATTTAGGTAGTTCAAATGTGTCTTGGTAACTCAAATGTAGACTTAGGTAGTTCAAATGTGTTAACAATGGTTTTCAAGAAATCTTAAGCGTTTTTGGTAAGTCAAATGTAGACACATGTCAAGTCAAATGTGACATTGGTATCTCAAATGTGGATAGGTGGTAAAGTTTAAGGATGTTAAATTTAATCTTCTTTAATTTTAATTTAATAATTGCTCTTAACTTAAAATAATAACTTTATAGGCCTACTAATAGTTCACTAATATTCTGCAAACTTTACATACCATTGGAACTGTTAGAGAAAACAATACGTTCTTAAAATAAGCAATGTTTCTTGAGAGAAACTAATTCATTAATGCAGTGCTAATGCATTACTTAAAAAACTAATTAGTGATTCACTGTTCATTGGGAAGTGATGCAGCCGATAGCACCATGACCATAAAATATAATTTTAATTTCGTTTTATCTTTTTGTAATTTGCACTTAAATAACTTAATTACTGATTTATTCAAAGTACCGCATCTACATTTGACTTACCTAACTCACATTTGACGTGTAAAACCTACAGAAGTATAACTGCAAGAATTCAAAACCATAGCAGATAAAACATCGGTTATCAGAAGTAAAACTGGAGAAAAGAATTGGTTGACTGAATTTGGCCACTATAGCACCAAGAGATCGTAAGATCATGAATAAACAGTCAGGAATTGGCTCAGAAGCTCGGCATTCACTAGTTTGGTATTAAACAGACCTACCATTGGACATAACGACTGATGTGGCTTCACTCGCTAGCTTGCTTAAAGTAAAGTTGTGACAACATTTTTTATTGAAAATATAAATAAACAAAGGCCACTCCCCCCCCCCCCCAAGATTCAATTTTGATATTTCTTTTTATAGTGATATTCTTTGTATGTCTAACTTTTGTTTGTTCTTTCAATGCTGATCGAGAACCAAATGCTGAATATTTGCCCCCAATAAATGGAAATTACTGCCTCTCAGTACGATAACAGACCATTGAAGTCTGGGTAACGGACGCTTGTAACGGAGCTGCAGTACTGAAGTCTTACGTTTTTGCAGATTGTGCTATGTTACAGCAAAGGAAGAACAGTTTCTACACGTTCTATCTTACATCTCCATCAATAGGCTAACACCTTCACCAGCATTGATGTTTTTTGTAAGGAAAGAATCAGTTTTCTTTTGCACTTCAATAATAATAATATAATCGATTTGATTATTTCTTGCACGTGTATTTACTTGGTTATTTACCTGAATGCTTATCCATTCGACTTTTTCTCATCAAGGCAAACTTCATTATGTTTGTGCATCTATAGGTTTTACATGTCAACTGTAGACCTGCGTTAACTCAAATGTAGATTTAGGTAATTCAAATGTGTCTTGGTAACTCAAATGTAGACTTAGGTAGTTCAAATGTGTTAACAATGGTTTTCAAGAAATCTTAAGCGTTTTTGGTAAGTCAAATGTAGACACATGTCAAGTCAAATGTGACATTGGTATCTCAAATGTGGATAGGTGGTAAAGTTTAAGGATGTTAAATTTAATCTTCTTTAATTTCAATTTAATAATTGCTCTATATTGTGTTAAAATAACAACGTTATAGGTTCACTAATATTCTGCAAACTTTACATACCATTGGAACTGTTAGAGAAAACAATACATTCTTAAAATAAACAATGTTTCTTGAGAGAAACTAATTCATTAATGCAGTGCTAATGCATTACTTGAAAAACTAATTAGTGATTCACTGTTCATTGGGAAGTGGGAACCGATTTATTCTTTTCTGCCGATATTTTTTGTAAAACGTTGACAAATAAAATGTAGAATTTCTATTTTTCTAAAATTCTATGTCTACATTTGACTTAGCTAATTCACATTTGAACTTTCCTGTGTCTACATTTGACGTGTAAAACCTATACTTCAAATAATTTTAAATCAATTTTTCGACTTTGAAATAAACCAGTTAACCCTTTTAGTCTCAAATTATTTTTTATAAGAAAAATTTTTTTGGCTTGGTACTTTTGTTCAGTATGTCCATCTTGTTTACACATAATAATTATTTTTTTACCTATGCCCGCGTGCTAAATATAGCCTGTATCCCACGGGATACATTTGGATTCATTGGAAGCATAAAATGTGCTTCATTTTGCAACTGTTGATAATTTTTTATTAAAGTATTTAAGACGTTTAGTATGCATCCTATGCTGATCTGTACAAAGTCGTCTCTAAAGTACTGTACCTTGCGCAGTTTTTTGTGCTATGTAGATTTTCTAGTTTGTCATTTTATCACCATTTTAGAGTCTTGTTATTGGCTTAAATCAAAACAACTATTAACAGATCAAATAAATGTCAGTTTTAAAATTTTATTAATTTTAAAGGCAGAAAATATTCTCGTTTCCACGGGATACAACGGGTATGAAAGGGTTAAGAAAGCAAAAGCTTGCAATTTCCGTTTTCATGGACAAGCAAATAGTTTTCTGATATTATTGCGACTTGCTAATTGTGTTCATAGAAATTTAGTTAACCTCTAGTAGGAGTCTAAGTCATAGGGCCTCTGTTGAATAAAACCATTATATAGCGACTGTTAAAGACCTCCATTTGATTTGTCCAACATTAGCAACACATAATCTTCGTTCCAATGTACAGGCCAAGTTATTACTATTCTTGTCGTTAGAAATTAAACTTGTGTTACCAATTCATTTACCAGCCATACTTGGCGTAACTTACCTGCGACTATCGTACCTACGCTTCGGCCACTAAGACGTTCCTGTTGTCCAGTTTTGTTAAACTGCATTTTCCCTCCATTATTTAGGCAGTAATGACCATAGTGATGATCATTCCATCTGATATTGCAAGCTTAATAACCTTCCTTGGATTCGTGACATGGTTAAGCGTGGCAGGTGGCATGGTAGCATTGATAGCCATGAGATGGACAAAGCCACATCTTGATCGACCTGTAAAGGTGCATATATTTTCTAATGTAGTGCCAGATAATTCAACATTTACGAAGAAGTTCTGAAGGTAATTGCTAAGACACTAGAATACAGGTAGAATTCAAGTAGAATACAGGTGAGCTTTATTTTTATAAATCAATAACAACACTATACATTGCTCTCTCAGTTTAAGTCACATGCTTAATCAGTCACCTCTGAAAACCAACTGCCCAGGTAAGTTTTTTCCATGAAGCAAGGAAGCCAGCAATTCAGTGAAGGTAAATGTTATGCATACTAGTTCAAGGATGAAAGTTTAGACTGTATATAAAGAAATAGACTTATTTTATAGCTGAAATTTCTTGTGTGGGATTTTTAATGTTTTAACAAGACAATGTAATAATGTGACTAATGATAATAATTAAGAACTAATAAAAAATAAGATAAAGAAATCGTGAGCTTCACGACAGCTTTCATGCACTCAATGCCAGTGGTGCCTTTTACATTATCACGATTATAGTTATAAACTGTCGCACCGGGCTTAAATCAATCTATTGTGAATTATGAGTAAAGAGAACCTGTTAAATTATATTAAAAGCAGTAGATTATGATAAATAATTATGTTGATAGATGCTGGTATGATGAAGCCAGTTAAGGAGTGGTGTCACGTGATTACGTGATGTAGGAATTGAGGCAGCCCGACACCGCGCACTATCCACTATACAACCAAATTAATTTTACTTTATGTTTTTCCTTTATGTCGGTCTGGTACTGTTAAGCCAACACAAACTCCTGTTTTTTTCCAAGCCAAGAATGTTACATTTTTGAAGCAATTTCTGGTTACAAACATTCCTTTTTAACAAAACATTTTCCGCATCTTCTCGCTTTTTCTTTTAGTCCCCGTGTTTCTTTTGTAACGTTTAGTCTGAGAAGCGTAATTCTCAGAAAGCCCCAAAAATACACTTACGATGCGTCTAGACTAACGAGTTTTCTTGCCAAGTTACCTCACCAAGTAACTCAGCAAGTAACTTGCAAGCGTGTTCAGACTAGAGTGAGTGTTCATCCATTAGTGCGGGGAAGATTTATGTGCATTATAGGGTTTTTTGCCAGAGTGTAATATAGCTCTGTAAGACTGTAATTTAACGTGTTTTCTTGCCAAGTTACCTCACCAAGTAACTCAGCAAGTAACTTGCAAGCGTGTTCAGACTAGAGTGAGTGTTCATCCATTAGTGCGGGGAAGATTTATGTGCATTATAGGGTTTTTTGCCAGAGTGTAATATAGCTCTGTAAGACTGTAATGTAACGTGTTTTCTTGCCAAGTTAACTTACCAAGTAACTCAGCAAGTAACTCGCAAGCGTGTTCAGACTAGAGTGAGTGTTCATCCATTAGTGCAGGGTTTTTTGCCAGAGTGTAATATAGCTCTGTAATACTGTAATTTAACGAGTTTTCTCGTCAAGTTAACTTACCAAGTAACTTACCAAGTAACTCGCAAACGTGTTCAGACTAGAAAGTAAAACTTGCGGCGAGGTGCTCTCCGAAAGTAAGGGTGAGCTCTGTTCACTGCTCTGTGTACTGCGAGAAGTGTCGAGAGTAACTAGTACGCACTAGACAGTAACCCGCAGAAAATCAACTCGCAGCAGCTGTCAGAGAGTTTCCAATTTCTTCCTGGCAGTAACTCCCAAAGCAGCTCACACTTGCGAGTTTGCCATCAGAGAAAAAATTCGCTAGTCTGAACGCGCCATTAGACAATTTAAACAAGTCAAAGACACTGCAATACCACTAACGTTTACAATACTTCCATCATTATCTTTTTGTTTACAGGTGCCGATTATCATTCCCATCATTAACTTTTTCATTTGTATCTTCCTGGTGGTAGTTCCCATCATTGAGAATCCACAATGGGGCTACTTCTTTGCTGCACTGGGCATCTTGTGTGGAATAATACTCTACGTACCGTTTGTTTACTTCAAGGTTCACTTTAGTTTTGTTGGTGAGTTCAAAAGAAACGTACTGCATGTATTTATAATGACTGTGATGATGACGATGACGATGGTGATGATGATAATGATGATGATGACTACAACTACGACGACGACCAGCAACAACAACAACAATGACGACAACGACAATGACAATATCAACAACTACAATAATAATAATGATGATGATGATGATGATGGTGGTGGTGGTGGTGGTGGTGGTTGTGGTGGTGGTGGTGGTGGTGGTGGTGGTGGTGGTGGTGGTGGCGGCGGCGGCGGTGGCGGCGGCGGCGGCGGCGGCGGCGGCGGTGGCGATGGTGATGGTGATGGTGATGGTGATGGTGATGACTGGTTTCTGTATATGTGACTAGCTGCTACACGTTCTTGTCTGATTTTATTTGCAATATTTTTTAATATGTTATGTTGCTATTTTAAGCTGAATCTTTACACTAAATAGCGCACAGTTTTTAACAGCATTTTGCGAATTGGCAGAGCCTTGGGCTTTTTTCGAAAATGATGTTATCGCCACCATCTTGAACTCAAAATGGCAAATCGAAAATCTGGCTCCATTAGTCGATGCAGAATTCATTCTAATATATTCTAGTAAAGTTTCATGACGATACATTGCGAACTGACGGAGATTTCGGCTCCGTTTCTAAAATAATGATTTTACCGCCATCTTGAACTAAAAATGGCGGATCGAGAATCCCCTCCAATAATCGACGCGGAATACGTTCTAGCATATTTCGGTAAAATTTCTTGACGATAGTGAATTGATGAAAATTTTTTTGAAAATTATGTATCGTCGCCACCATGAATTTGAAATGGCGAATCGAAAGCCCGATTCGTCAGTCGATATGGAATTCCGTTTAGTACATTCGTGTAAAGTTTCATTACAATCTATTGCGAATTCACGCCTTGGACTTTTTCTTATAAGATCACCCCCCTAGCAAAAACAGCAGCATCCACAAGAGTAGAGATTGGGTAGTCCCTCTACCAAAAAGTGAAATAGCATAACGAAAAAACGAATAAACAGTCAAACAATTGACAGACGTTTCAGTTAATCGTTGTCAACTTAACTACTTGTGAGATTTTTCGTGAATTGTGCCAACTGCTGACATTCATGGTAGTTTATCTGCTAATACCGAAGGCTGGAAGAGGCTGAATAATGTGGTTTATTTGCATTCTCATTATAGTAATTGCCTGATAACGAAATGGTTTTTTTCTAGATAAATTTACAGTTTGGTGCCAATTGTTCTTTGAGGTGGCTCCACCTAGTCGATAGCGCGCAAATTGATTCTATCCTGAGTACAGTAACTTCATTGAGAAGGTCACTTCGTCCTGACCACTTCGCTGACAAGGTCATTTTGTCTTGAGCAAAGCGAGCATCATGAACCACGCATCTACACTGGACATAACTGTTATTATGCAGTAATTAAAGAATTGTAATTTAAAGGAAAAGTCAAGGCATTTTACTTGTTGGATTTAGTTTACTCTTATTACTTAAACTTAGAAAAATACAGCAATATAAAAAGCAGCTTACGAAAATTGTCTTTAAAGCATAAAGTTAATTTATACTACCACAACATGGAAATTTTCAGGCGCAGTGGTAGCCTCCACTCACTTTATAGTTATGACGCAATTGGTGGACTTCGTGACGTTGCGTAAGTGCATCGTGGTTTTCCGTCCAAGTGCTCTGCTTAAACTAATTCAAACTTCTGCAGCTTACCTAATGTTCATGCAAAAATATCAAAAATTTAGCTTTTTCTATCTAATTTTTTATTAACTTATTACACTTTTGCTGAAAATTGACAGTATGCTGCTTTTCTTCAGCCTATGAACGACGTCATTGGTGGAGGAAGGATGTTCAAAGTGGGAACACCTAAGCGCGAAATGATCGCGACTTTAAAATGATTTTACTAATTACACGAGGCGCTCATTACATTTATTACTAAATCTTTCTAACATTCTTCCCAAACATGGAAATAAGCAAAATTTTTCAGAAAAAGCTGGGCTTTTCCTTTAATTAACATTTAAGCATTAGGTTATTTGTGGGGAGGTAAACCAGTAATGTACATGTATGAACATCGGCTTTAGTGTTTGTTGTAACAATAACACGAGTTTTCTAGGCATTGTGAACATTTATGGCCAGAAGTCTTTCGTTCGCAACCCGAAGACATTATTAACAAAGTGTATAAAGAGGAAGTGACGAAATTCTATTGTTACGTATTTGATTTTTGCGATTAGCGGCTATGCTGGCGGCACCGGCCTGGCTTTGGTGAAGGCATCTCATAAATGTCCGTACTGAATTGCCGCTAGGGCGACACTAACTGCGCGAACTACTGCGCAGTATTATTCCCTACTTTCTGTGGTTTATATTCTTTGTTATTAATGCCCGGGGAGAAGTCGTGTGTAAAACTCGCTAATCTGAAAGGGCGGTAGAACTCCATAGAATATTATTATAAACACAATGACACACATTCTACTAAAAATCTTTAACATCATGTATTGCAAAAGACCTTTCTCAAAAATGTATCATCATTATTACGCTACAAGAAAGGCCCACTTTTCTCACACTGAGTGAAGTAAGTTTATGTTGCTTTGAACTGAAACAGCAAATGACTGTAACAAGGTGCTATTACATATGTGATGCTGACGTAGATAATCCTGTAGTCGTGGAAGTTCATTGGCGACACATTCTTCGAGATCAATGGCAGCTGAAACACAAACAAAGAAAAGTCACATTGTTTTTCACCATCGCACGTTTGAGTACTGAATTTTTTTATTTATTATTATCACATTCAGTACAATATAATGACATTAAGCACACAGTGACATCAAAATTATTACTTCATACTGTATTAAATTGTTATGTTTCATACACTATCGTTATCATAAAAGAATAATTGTACTGCACTGAGCTAGAGAAGCAAAGGCTTGTATAAGTCCACTGTCATATGAACCCGATAAAAAAGAATGGATGAGTGAACAAAAAAAAAGAACTGGGAGAAAGGTTAGATCACACAGGAAGGGTAGAAGGATGTGTTAGTGGAAATGGTAGGAAGAAAGATAATAGATTGCACTATGTTGACATCAGCACTAAAGATTTATCAATGATGCCTAGTTTTGCATAATCTGTACCAGGATTGTGGTATGACTGCTGCAGTAGGTATTGCTGAACTCGTAAATCTCTCAAATACTTTTAGTAGCAGAGTTGTAAATATAGGGTATCTCCAAAACACTATACTCAGTGCCGGATTAAGGCATCGGTGGCTGCAGCCCAGAGGACTTCGTCAGCTGAAGGGCCTCCAGAGATTAAGTGAAATTTATTTACTGTGAAAAGATGCTGCAGAATGACAGTAGAAATATGCTGAATTACCTCTCTTTAAAAGATGCTCAAATAATTAATATGCTGCATAATAATAAACTGGAATTGTTTTTTTTTGTCCATTATTCCAGCTCATTGGTACTACCACTGTGAAAGTCATGTTTGAAGTTGTTGTTCACTCACTTTGTTATGATTGAGTTTAGGCACAGAAGTATGAACAAGAATAAAAAATCTATAATACATATTTGCACTGCACGCAACAGAAAAATGTTTATTAAAACTACAGACACATGAGTAGCATGACTGCTGCACTGAACACTGAGAATGAGAGTCATTGAGAGTGAGAGTGACTAGAAAGCAAAACCAGTCAGTGTATATAGGTATAGGTGACCTATGCAGACTTGCACAGGCTTCACAACAACCATTACATTAAAATAGGGAGAGAACCAGTGAATATGCATTCACTGGACCATACAATTATACTGGGGGTAAGTCAGCTGGTAGAATGTAACAGGAGTAGCCCATAGATGGCAGCACCTAATTATAATGTACAATTCCAACTTCCAGAACCACCCTAGCAATCCTGGTTATAATGACACACTTTGTAGTAATTGAGATCACATCTCCTCTGACTGATAAGACATCTCTGTCTTAAGAGAATTTAGTTGTAGTTTGCGCTGTTACCTACTGGAACTCTGGATTAGATAGTACTAGTAACAGTATATTTTATGATATACTTTAAAATACCAGTAATTTCGGCCTGTTTACTGTAATTTGTGTTTATTATATTTAATATTTCAAAAACTCATTTTTATTTTGTAAATGAACATCTCTTCATTTTTGTTGTGTTAGACTTGCACCTATCTATGTTGCCATTGTGTTGCAGAAGTTGAATAAACTGATTTGAAGAATCCAACGTTCATGCTTTTGTTAATTGTTGTTGGGGGGCCTCAGAAGCCTACAGAATCAAAATCCAGCCCTGACTATATGCTTTCATTTCTAATTTTATTTTTAAAACACTATGGCGACGACAGTAAGGTTAGAAGTGAGGTGTAAAATCAGCCTCGCACGAGGTTTTCAATCACTAACTGAAGTACAGCGGAAATTCAGAGTGCCATATGGGTCATACTTTTAATAATGTAGTTGTTGTTCATATACAGCGTTTCCTCGCCACACGTGAGCTTTGAAAAACTTTCTCACTGCAAGAGATCTTGAGGCCTCTGTCATGTTTTCTGACAGATAATCATTAAAAAAAGATGTCTCTGTTAAAAGAGGAAAGCAGATCTTCTTCCCAGCTTTTCCCTATTCGGGGTCGCCGTTGTGAATGAGTCTTCTCCACGCATTCCTGTTGTTGACCATCTCTTCATTTATGTCTTCCCTTCCCACATGATCTTCACCGACTCTTCAGGTGTCCATACCATCGCAATCTTGCGAGGCTTCCACTACTTTTACTGTTCCTCTGATATTATTATTTCTAATTTTATCTCTTCTTGTTATTCCCACCATCCATCTCAACATCCTCATCTCCACCACACCCATTTTCTTCTCTTCGGCTGCTGCTTCTAGCCCATAGATTAGAGCGGGTCTGACCACTTCTTTGCAAACTTTACCTTTAAGTCTCACCGACTCATTCATAGAAGGTTTTGGCGCAGTTTTTACAGGCGGATGCCCTTCCTGACCCTAACCCTCCCTATTTATCCAGGCTTGGGACCGGCACTGAGTTGGGCTGGCTTGCCCCCCCCCCCCCCCCCCAGTGGCTAGGTTTAAAAGAGGAAAGCAGACGTTTGGTGGTAATCCCAGAATATTGCTTATTGAAATACAGAATGATAGATTAAAGAATTTGAAATCATACTACAGTATTCAACAGTTCCTCTCTAAGTGCAAATTGCAAATTTATGTGCTAAGTCGTATTTTATATGGTTAAAATAGAATAAATTCAATACAGTCATTTGCAAAAGTTTAAGACCAAGTCGACTTTCTGCATTTTCATCATACTGTACCCTGATTGCATCAGATTCTTTGTTGATTGCATCATACTGCTAGTGGTTTGAAACAGTTACGTCTAGTGAGTATGAGTGACTCATTTGCCTGCCGCTGTCCATACAGATCGGCCGTTTTTGTATTTTCTTGTCATCCAAAAAATGGGCAAAAAAATCGTCATTGAGTGAGACTCGGAGGGTTCAGATCGTGACTTTACATCAAGAAGGATATACTGAAAGGGCGATAAGTGCTAGATTACGGTATTTCCAGTATGCCTCTGGATTGGCAGTGATTGACAACTTCGGAGGCCATACAAAGTACTAAAATGTTCAAGGACTGTGACCATTTTTGGATAAAAACATACAAACTATGCTGTAGTATATTTTTCTAGAAGAGTAAATGAATAGTTTTTAGATGGAACCGTGTTAAACGATTGTTTTGTCAATTTTCATGAAAAAATCACTTTGGTCTTAAACTTTTGCAAATGATTGTAAATAAATAAGTAAATAAATAAAATTATCATTTAATATCTAGGCGGTGTCACTGCACGGCGATTTGGAATCACGTGCTTATTAATATAGAAAGTTGTAGAAAAATGATGGTAACAATGAAAATGGTGATGATGCAAATGCAGAAGATGAACAGATAACATTAAGAGTCGAGCTCGAGACAAGCGAGCTAGCAATTATTATGGAGAACGCAGTTTAATTTGCGTTGTTTTGCCTTGTTCCTCCATGATTTAAATAGGGAAGGCCTTTCATATTATTTCTCGAGAAAAAATGATTGGAAAACATTCTTTAATTTTAAGAGAAGCTAATTTAAATGTTCTTATTCCTCTTCTTCAGATTATTGCTCTTATTCCATCATATGTGTTTTTTTATTTGTGTTCACAGCTCGCCCCAACGAGGCCAATGGGCACTCAAAATAAGTTTTACAGTAAAAAGATAAAGACGTAAGTACAGGTGTAAAAAAACTGAATTCTTAAATTTTAATATGTTAGTGATAGTGATTGTTGATGTTCTGTTTGAATTGCGTGAAGTTGTAGTAGTAGGAAACAATTTTCAGGCAGAGAATTCCGCAAATAAGAAGCCAAAAAGAAAAATAGCGGTATTGAAGGGTACACAGTGCGAAGTGATTGTACAGTTCTGCTTTGTTTTCCAAGGCAAAGAGCAGTGTGTTATATATAGGCGAAATCTAACAGTTGATAGCTGCAGTATGCAGTTTTTTTTTGATAAACTGTTTCACTGCATTATTATTCGGTCTTGATATATATTCAATATGGCAATGTACTAAATCAGGGGTGTGCAAATTGCGGCCCGCGAAGATATTTGTCAACCCAATGAAAGTGCGGCCCGGGCGATTAATTGAGTGTATCCAGCTGAAGTCCTTGCCACGATCCCAAAGATAGTGGGGGTAGTTTTTTCTACTACATCGGATGCCATTAACCCTTACAAGACGGTTGTAGCTTAACGTCACTGTACTATACAGACTGTGTGATACACATTACTAATATGCATTGTAATGAAATTACCACTATCTGTCCTGAAAGTAGAAATATATGGTTTGTAATATCAATTTTAATAACTTCTAAAATAGTTTCTTGAGTGTAGTAGTAATGATGTACGCAGGTCGGATGCAAAAAAAATCGTTATTAGGTCTTTCTGTACTTGGCTCCTTGATCAAACTGCTTGTGGCCCGCAGGAAGTGCGGGAAAGTTTAATGTGACCCGGCTAGTCAGATAATTTGTACACAACTGTATTAAACTAATAAAAACAAAAATTACGTGCTTAACTTTAACTAACTTTAAATAAAATAACAAAAACAAAACTATATTGCAAGTGAAAACATTAAAATAGAAAAAAGGAAAATTAGTGAGAAAGAAGAAACAGAAAAAGAATTTTTTACTCGAAATGCTTTGTATGTAATAAAATAATTTCAATTACTTTCAATTCAATATAATCACCAATATATGATCAGCAAAGGAAAATAGAAAGAATAAGCTATGTTGCATTTAGTGTAGCAAATAATACAACATTACAAATAAAAATAAAAAACATGAAAAGTACAAATAACTTAATAAGTAATAAATATTAGGAGCACAAAACCGGAAAATTTTTCCAAACAAATATGTCACATTCCAATGCAGTAGTGCAATTAGAAATTCTCAGATACTAAAAGAACGGTTTTTCTGTGTAAAACTAGAAAAATTGTTTCTATTTTTATGTACAAACAAAAATTTTTCGTAATCAGATTTTCCTATTATCACTCAAGTATACTTCATTATAGCTTTCTGTACATGTGTACGCCTACATTGATTTAAATAACATTAATATTATTAATATTAACATCTAGAATGAATGTTGCATCACAAAAATTCTGCTCGCCTAATAATATATTTTGTTCTAGCCTCGTTTTGATTTTTTATGTTACTGTTGCTATTAGAACTTATTCTTACTCAATGCACAATGCACATTAAATACGGCTAAGCCTTTATCATAGACGACTATGGCCAAATCACCTTGAAAACACCGGTTCTCGTCTGATCACCGAAGTTAAGCAACGTAGAGCCTGGTTAGTACTTGGATGGGTGACCGCCTAGGAATACCAGGTGCTGTAGGCTTGCGGGATGCCCACACTGTATCTCGACACTATGCGGAAGAGCTGCACAAGGCAGCCAACGGCTAGAGGGCGGAGGAGGTCAAGTGACCCAACGGCCATGTGTAGAGGAGTAAACCTTTCAAATCAGGAGTGGAGCCCCGAAGGCGGACCAGTGCAGCATGTTCACTGACTCCGGCAGCTCCTGCTGCCAACCTGGTGCCAAACGTATCGCTCCGCTTTCCTTTGGACTACACCAGGGAGGAAGAGAGGGGGTTCCTGTTGTCTGGGCAACTCAGGATCTCCATACACTGTGCCCTGGAGACGTTCAAGGATCGCACTGCACTCTCTTGGCGCACACTCCATTGTCTTCCGAGACAGAAGGATGCCAACCACGTATTACAAACCGAAATGCAGCCAGGATTCAACGTCAGTGCCTACACTTAGTGTTTATATTCATGGACTGACTGCAGCCTGACTCAGAATCAACAACCAACCCTAAGATGAGCCACCGAACCAATAGAGTGTCTCACGCGGTCATACACGTGCTCCCTCAACAAAGTAAATTGGTTGGAAAGAGCAAAGCGAATTGAAACTACCAAGAAGTTACTAAGCTGCCAAACCCATGCAGTCAGGAGCTACCCCCCCCCGCACGTCTAGCCTTGGCACTGGTTAATTTCGGCTGCTAAATTGAAACCGTGACCACTCGGCTATGCAGGTGAACATGTGCCGCGTTAGAAACATTTCGGATTAATTCTGTCTCATTTTTTTATGATTGTAACTGCACCTAAACATCTAGAAAATATGAAAACCAAAAGAGTTTTTGAATGGACACTACTGTTAAGTGTTGCTGAACTGAGTATCACAACCAACTGGAATCATCTTACTCGTCTCAATTTCGCCTGAAGCCTTTCAGAAGAGCGGGAATGCAATTATCACTCATAATGTCAGCAAAAGATCTTCTGGAACATTCATTCTGCACCCAGAGAGTTCTACTTGATCTACAATCCTCAGTCGTGTATTATCGAAGGCACCTCTGAGACTCTGACCCTGTAAATGAGCATGAGTCCGACTTCATCTGGAAAGTAATCTAGCAAACGTTCGTGGGTGACTTTTGCCCAAGCTCTGCTATCCTCATGCTGCTGCATAATTCTTGGTAAACAACGATATTCTTCTAATTTCTCATGTAGGTCTTCCCTGTAGACGAGCAGGATCAAACCACCTGAAAACGCAAAATATGTTTAACTGTGAATATGCTAAACCAGGGGTTTGCAAATTGCGGCCCGCAGAGAGAATTTGTGAAGCCCGCGAAGAGATTTGTCAACCTAATGAAAGTGCGGCCCGGGCGATTAATTGAGTGTATCCAGCTGAAGTCCCTGCCATGATCCCAAAGATAGTGCGGGTAGTTTTTTCTACTAGATCGGATGCCATTAACCCTTACAAGACGGTTGTAGCTTAATGTCACTGTACTACACAGACTGTGTGATACACATTACTAATATGCATTGTAATGAAATTATCACTATCTGTCCTGAAAGTAGAAATATATGGTTTGTAATATAAATTTTAATAACTTCTAAAATAGTTTCTCGAGTGTAGTAGTAATGATGTACGCAGGTCAGATGCAAAAAAATCGTTATTAGGCCTTTCTGTACTTGGCTTCTTGATCAAACTGCCTGTGGCCTGCAGGAATTGCGGGAAAGTTTAATGTGGCCCGCAGGAATTGTAGGAAAGTTTAATGTGGCCCGGCTAGTCAGATAATTTCCACATCCCTGTGCTAAACGACTAAAAGAGGGCACATAATTATTCACACCTATGAACACACCCTCTTATGAGCTTCTTGGGTGCAGCAGAGACTTCAAGAACTAATCATACCACCATTAAGGCAACGCAATCACTTATTTCGAATGATATTACTTGAAGCAAAGCTGTACGTGAAGTCAAGAATGCAGTCGAAATTGTCAAAGTTGTTACTTACCAGGCCTCACCAGTCGAATCATCTCTTGCAAGCAATTGGGTTGCAAATGATTTTTGGCAAATCCACCAACGCATACTATGGCATCGTATTTATCTAAAATCAACAAAGAAGTATCATCAAAAAATTGTCCAAACTTGTTAAAACTTAAGAGATAAAATACTTAAAGCACATATATGAAAACGCTATTCATAAATGAAGCTTGAAAATTTTACTTCACTTACATGCTGTCTTATTGCATACAGAGCTTGTATAAAACACCCGCGAAGACCGTTAAGCGCAGCCATTTTGGCGTTAAGTCATTTGTAACAAGTTGGAAAAAAAATTGCATAAAGTTTGAAAAATAATCACAGCATTCATAGCACACTCTTCACTAACTAAGCAAAACCTTAATTGCTTCATATTGTGCAAAATAACATGTTTAATTACAACAAAAATGTGTTTTTTGTGAATCAGTGCTGCACACTGGGATAGTAAAGCTGTGCCGCTTTACCACTCGACGCAAAAATATTAAATTATTAAGAATTTCTTTTCAAATTACACGTGATAAGTGCATTGTTAAGTAGCATAGGTTTTACACGTCAAATGTAGACAGGAAAGTTCAAATGTGACTTAGGTAAGTCAAATGTAGACATAGGAATTTCGAATGTGTTTTGGTAACTCAAATGTGACTTAGGTTAGTCAAATGTAGACATAGGAATTTCGAATGTGTTTTGGTAACTCAAATGTGACTTAGGTAAGTCAAATGTAGACATAGGACATTTGACTTGACATGTGTCTACATTTGACTTACCAAAAACGCTCAAGATTTGTTGAAAACCATTGTTAACACATTTGAACTGCCTAAGTCTACATTTGAGTTACCAAGACACATTTGAACTACCTAAGTCTACATTTAAGTTACCAAGACACATTTGAACTACCTAAATCTACACTTGAGTTACCAAGACACATTTGAACTACCTAAATCTACACTTGAGTTACCAAGACACATTTGAACTACCTAAGTCTACATTTGAGTTACCAAGACACATTTAAATTACCTAAATCTACATCTGACTTAACGTAGGTCTACATTTGACATGTGAAACCTATATTAATTTGTCTCTAAAGTTTTTTGAGATATGCTTTAAAATTCTCTTTTCTTCCCTTTAACAGTAAGAAAATATCTACCAAAAAGTTTTCTTGCGCTATACGACTTCACATTAACCATCTTGTTGACTTTTCCAAGATATTGACACTTCAGCATGGTTAATTTAAAAAATGCTTAAATACAATTTTACACTCCAAAATTTAATGACCTAAATGCGTATTTGGCAAGCTGGTCGCGGTAAAGCAACTGACTGAGAAAAATATTCAAGCAATTAGAAAAAAATCAAGAGTTATACTTAAAGAACTGAGTCCATAGCCTACATGAGGTGGTTCATAAACTTTTGCTAGTGGGTACAAAAACACAACGAGTAATATCAGAGATCAGTTTATTGCATTAAAGTACAGCCTACACGAAGAACAGCGAATGTATCATACCCAAATATTTGGTATGGAAGTCTTATACGTCTCGCACAACCTGGAATTGGAGAACTGACTAAAACAATGCGAAGATCCTCCATTACATCTTGCAGATGCCTCACAAACTTATCCAGTTAATACTGATCATAGGCAGCATGTTTTTTATCATCTTAACGTCCACTTTGTCTTCCATGGTAGCTGTAGCGGATAGCCCTATAGGCTGAATAGGCTGAAGCCTAAGGCCCGGGATCAAAAGGGGCCCGGCAAAATCAAACGAAAAAAAATTTTTTTGTAAAAAAAATAAATTGACAAAAGAGCAAGGGGCCTGCCAAAATAAAATACAGAAAAGCTTTTTTTTTCAAAAGTCAGTCACTATATTTCAAATCGGGTTTACACAAATCAAGTTTACACAATTTAAGTTTACACAATTCAAGTTCACACAATTTAAGTTTACACAATTCACGTTTACACAGT
Source organism: Tubiluchus corallicola (assembly GCA_030141605.1). Lineage (NCBI taxonomy): Eukaryota > Metazoa > Priapulida > Priapulimorpha > Priapulimorphida > Tubiluchidae > Tubiluchus > Tubiluchus corallicola. The sequence goes on along the minus strand of JAQGDQ010001431.1, from coordinate 19,058 downwards.
TTAAGTTTACACAATTCAAGGTTACACAATTCACGTTTACAAAGTTCAAAATTTCAGTTTCCGAATTTTTCTGTGGGCAAAGTCAGTTATAATTTCGACGAGAGCTCCACAAAAACACGTCAGCTCAGCAGTGTAGCAACATTTAAAAGGCCCGGTCCAAGCTCAAGCCTAAGGCCCATAAAATCATAATCCGCCGCTGCATGGTAGCTCAAATATGTTTGGCGGGGCTGCGGTCTGGTGAATTTCCAGGCTATTCGGCTCAATCGAAAAAAATGAGTATGCATTATCACATGTAGATGGCAGCACTTGTAGCATTGTTGTGACATGGTATCTGCTAATAGTTGTGTGAGTGAAGCAGAACGGATTAGATTCGTCTCCATGTTATTTATATTTACATGTTCAAACAAACATTATATTGGAACATTATACTAAGCTTGTTATTGTTGTTGTTGTTTTGTCTCCATGTTATTTATATTTACATTTTGAAATAAACATTATATTGGAACATTGTACTAAACTTGTTGTTGTTGTTGTTGTTGTTGTTTCGTCTCGATTTTATTTATATTTACATTTTGAAATAAATATTATATAGGAACATTATACTAAACTTGTTAGTGTTGTCGTCGTTTTGTCTTGATGTTATTTATATTTACATTTTCAAATAAACATTATATAGGAACATTGTACTAAACTTGTTATTGTTGTTGTCGTCGTTTCGTCTTGATGTTATTTATATTTACATGTTCAAATAAACATTATATTGGAATATTATACTAAACTTGTTATTGTTGTTGTTGTTTCGTCTCGATGTTATTTATATTTAAATTTTGAAATAAGCATTATATTGGAACATTATGCTAAACTTTCGGGCATGACAGGTTCTCTGCTGTGTCAGCAATCCTTTGACGCAGTAAACTGGTGTGTACTTTTCTCATGGTTTCTGTGTCTCCCGAGCAAAATTTTTTACCAACCTGTATTAAACCATACAAGCCATATTTTTCTTTGTAGGTACGTGACTCACCTGTTTCAATATCTAGCCTTTCAGCCGTAAACATGGCGCATATGTAGTTATCGTACAACTCTTTCTCTTTTGCAATGTTCAACATTTCCTGAGACGCATCTAAACCGTCTATGTTCTTGAATCCAAACTGCTTGAGCTAAAAAAAACAATGAGAAACACGTTTTAAGTTCAAAGGAAAGTGTATTTATTAAACTTTCCTGACAAGAAAGAAGAAAAAGAAGAAAAAAGACGACAAGGGCTTCGTGTTGTTGGGTATCCACCCGGTCCTTTCACGTTTTGGCTCCAACCGTGGAGTAGACTATCAGAGAGACATAATTTAATGTTAAGAAACGAGAAATCATAAATGTAGCCTTTTCAGCTTTCTAAATGCAATTCTTCGGCTGGCATCCCTCCAGACCCCACCAGAGGATCATGCAGTGTTCTCCCAGTGCGGTCAGTGCTTTGGAACCACCATGCATTGAAAGACTGGTTCTGTCAGTATACGAAAGCTATTACTGGAACCTCTTAGGGACTTACATGTTTTGCGACGAGACCTGATCCGGCTGCAACGTCCAAGATTTTTGCATCTTTTTTGTCCTTGAACTCCTTAGCCAAATGCAATGCTCCATAGAGTGGTCCCTTAAACTGAAGTAATCTCATGTCCTGTTGATAAAAGAAAGTTTATTCATCATCATCATCATCATCATCATCATCATCATCATCATACGCCCGTCACGTCTATTGTAGACATTGGGCAGGCTGAATTCTAAAATAAAAGAAATCTGCCTTCAGACAGGTAAACGTAGCAGTAATCCACCAAAAAAGTAGACACTACTACGCCAGTGGCTTGCCAGCACCACTTCCGTTCTATTATTATTAAAAGTTCTCGCTAAACAATGCGGGGTATCTTCCTGTAGCACGGCAAACTGCACAAAAAAATTTTCTCGGTTTATTTACTTAGGACACTAAAACGTATGTTCACTTTTCCCCACATCTATTTAATAATTGGATAGATAATTACATGACGATCAAATGCAATTTCGTCCTCTTTCCTCTTTTTTCAACATTTAAATATTTCTTTCCTCGTTTTTTCTCCTGTATGCGCTCTTGTGCACTTACTTTTCTTTACTTTCGTTCCAAAAATTCTCTGGTTTTCCACTGATTTCAAAATTTAAATGTAAAAACAACAATCAGATACAGACCTCATTGTCTACAGGCCTATAACATCAAGTTCTGAACCTATGTTATAACCTCGATATTACTGTTACACGAAATCATTAATGAATATTAGTCACAAGACATAAGTCATTTATTTCACCTTACACATTTACAATGGTTACTTATACAATATCTAGTGAAAGGGCCTACAATGGATATAATACAAATAAGAAATACTGCACAGGAAAAGCCTCAAACACTGTTCACTTATACACGAAGGTAAATGTGTTGCGGGCAATCAAAAGGCAGGGCTTGTAAGATTGTCCCACACGGTGAAATGGAAATAATCTGAAAATTTAAAGTGAATCGTGATAAGAAAGCTTTAGTGCTTAAAATGGAATGATGTAATGAATATATATATATATAGATACACACATATTTAGACATTTATTTATTTATTTTGTACAACACGCAATTTTGTACAACACGCAATTTTGTACAACACGCAATTTTGTACAACACGCAATTTTGTACAACGGGCCCACTCTAGGTAGTTTGATGCTATAGGCAAAACTATTTTTAGCGCCCCCTCCTCAACAGTCAGTCCTTTCCTCGACCACGCTATTAATATTGAATTTTCCTTGTATAATAATTATAACGAAGTATAATGGCTCTTGTGTGTCAAGCTTATGCATGTATTATAATGTACAAACAAGTGTAGTTAATGTCGTGGAGCTCACGATTTCTTTATCTTATTTTTTATTAGTTCTTAATCATGATCTTTAGTCATATTATTACATTCTCTTGTTAAAACATTAAAAATCCCACACGAGAAATTTCAGCTATAAAATAAGTCTATTTCTTTATATACAGTCTAAACTTTCATCCTTGAACTAGTATACATAACATTTACCTTCATTAAACTGCTGGCTTCCTTGCTTCAATGGAAAAAACTTACCTGGGCAGTTGGTTTTCAAAGATCACTGAGTAAGCATGTGACTTAAACTGAGAGAGCAATGTATAGTGTTGTTAATGATTTATATAAATAAAGCTCACCTGTATTCTACTTGAATTCTACCTGTATTCTAGTGTCTTAGCAAATACCTTCAGAACTTCTTCATAGTTAATTACCTATCTACAGCGTGTGCTGATTTAATTTGAAATTGAATTTCTGGCCTCATTGCATTCTATACGACTCGTCAAATTTTTTTAACTTCCGTTTTCTGTATTCCGTTCTGAAGACTTCGATTCTTATAGGTTTATCTGCCGTAGTTAGTTAAACTCTATTGTAAAAATTTTGTTATTTAATGGGAAAGCATTTATGCAGAAACTGCGAGCAAAAGCAGGGTACGCCACAGAAATGACGTAATCTTAAGAAACAGGATTAAGCAAAAATAGAGTGTTTTGATGAGGGAAGACACTAGTATCGATGACTCATACCTTTCAACAGGAAAACAGCGCGACTTGTTCATTGCATTTAATTACTGTTGAGCACTTAAGGAATCACACGTACACTATGCTGTTACTTATACTAAACTTAAAAATTAAAAAAATTACTTCCAGAATTTGGCGCCCCCAAAAAATGGCGCTTTAGGCAACCGCTTAGTTTGCCTAGTAGAAGAGCCGGTCATGGCTTAATATTACATGACAAAGTTATCAACAGATATGCAATAATATACAAGTGATAAAAATACGAGCATCACAAAGTATTTCCGTGAAAAATGCAATTGTGGTTTGCAAAATGCCCAGAAAGAATTACTTATAAGGGCACTCAGTTAGCAGAAATTTTGATTAAAAAAGAAAAGTGTAGAAAGAAGGGAGAAGAAAGAATAAGAAGCATGTGAAAAAGTTCGTGACTAGTTAGTGAAATGACTAGCTTACAGGTGAGACGGATGAACTTGTGACTCAACCAAAACGAAACTTTAAATTAGTTATATTCATACACGTAGAACGCAAAAATATTTGAACCAGATTATATGATATTTGGTTATTTTTGATTAGATTAATTTATGAAGAAATCACAGTACAGAAATATCATTACGGTATTAAAGTTGAGCAGACCGATGCAAACTAGACGCAAAAACAAAGATGGTATGACCAGGTGATTGTCTGTTTTTACTGCAGTTTATGAGTTGTATATTACAAGAGGAACAATGGGCAAGAGTTAAATGCTACATGTATTCTTATTAGGTTGTCATTTTCTTGCATTAAAGATTAGAGCGTGATCCTATATAAGAAAAGTTGGATACTCAGGCCTACTTAAAGCACAAGAAACCCCTTTACTTACATAAAGCTAAAAAATTCTCTTCATGAAATTTTAAATCACCGATAATCTGCCTATTGCACACAGATCTTGCATTGGCAGCAACACTGTATAAAACTTGTAAACTTAACTCCTGCAATGACCATTAGGTAACAGGCATTTTGATAGCAAATCGTTTTGATATAAGTTTAAAAACATTACATAAACTCAATCAGAGCATTCGTAGCGCATTCTTCGCTAACTAAGTTAGTTTAAATTACTTGTCGAAAAGATTAATAATACACATTTGGTGAGTCAGTGGTGCACACTGGGAAGTTGAGTCAGTGACATTTTACTAGGTGGCGCGAACATCTCAAATTATTAAGAATTTTCTTTTCTAGTTACATAAATCTTCCAGGCGGATGGGCTAATGCCAAACAAAATAACTTTCTGCCACTTTATAATGGCCCTTTCTTTCCCTTTAATGGACAGTACCTTTTCATAACGTTTCGCCCACTCATTATATAGTTCTCTCACATCTCGTTCACCTTCGTAGACCAGTTGATGTACATAGTCGTGCGCCTCTTTCCACTCACATTCCGCCTCCTCTGCCATACTTCCCGTTTCTGCTGAAAAGAACAACATACTATAAGAATTGGTATTTCAGAATTTTCAATAACTTCGGTCTGCTAATATTAAACTTCAAATACATTTCTAGGTGAGTTTTTCTCCTACCAGACTTTATTATCATTGTCAAGTTCTCGCTAAAACGTCTCCTCTTCACTGCACTCCTCTTCTGGGGTTGTTCCTCTTATTGCGCTCCTGTGGCGCTGCAATAATGATATCAGCTTTTGTAATACTAACTTGCACGTGATTCGAGCACAAAGAGTCATTTGAAGCCAATTTCAGTGTCATATAAACTTCGTCATCTCTGCTAGATTTGCGGTGGCTTCATACTTGGGATAGCAAAGCGCTTAGAACGCACTGAAGCCGCATTGAAAATGAAGATGTTCAACACATTCAGTAAAATGCGGGGGCAGTTCTAAGATGTGGGGCAGCTCTAAAACAGTTCCTGCAAGTGTTCAGCACGTTTTGAAACGTAAAACAGGAAGAAGACAAAAACGAGAAAGAAAAAAGGAAGTGAGTTGCTGGTTAAAATAACAGAGAGAGAGAGAGAGAGAGAAAGAAAAAAAGAAAGAAAGAAATAAACAAAGAAACAAGGAAGGAAGGTAAGAAGGACGGAAAGAAAGAAAGAAAGATGGAAAGCTAGAAGAAGAAAAAAAGGAAAGATAGAAACTAAGAAAGAAAGAAGAAAGAAAGAAAGAAAGAAAGAAAGAAAGAAAGAAAGAAAGAAAGAAAGAAAGAAAGAAAGAAAGAAAGAGAGAGAGAGAGAGAGAGAGAGAGAGAACAGAGAGAGAGAGAGAGAGAGAGAAAGAAAGAAAGAAAGAAATATAGATTAGATGGATGGATGGATGGATGGATGGATGGATGGATGGATGGATGGATGGATGGATGGATGGATGGATGGATGGATGGATGGATGGATGGATGGATGGATGGATGGATGGGTGGATGGGTGTCTGGTTGGGTGATTGGGTGGTTGGGTGTGTGGGTGGGTGGGTGTTTGGGTGGATGGATGGACGGACGGACGGACGGACGGACGGACGGACGGACGGACGGACGGACAGACAGATAGATAGATAGATATAGATAGGCGGACGGACAGACGGACAGACAGACAGACAGATAGAGGAAGAAAGAGCGTAAAAAGTAACTGAAGATTGGGGCGTATCAAATTTGAAATGGCTGCCTTACTAGTGATATTTAAGTACTAATACTCGTCTCTAGTTACATCACCCGACACCCCACACATGGAACCGTCCAAGAGAAATTGCTCAGCTGTTCTAGTGAGCAGCTTTGTGCAAGAAAAGACTTCAGCTTCTCTTGTTAAGAAGTGCCTAAATGTTCTAGAGCAGATACTGTGATGTGTCTGAAGTGTCTGAAGCCACGAATCCTTAGCAGTTAATGATGACCAGATGTCAACATTTCGATGTCTTACTATTAAATATATTAAATATTCTGAGTCCAATTTTCCAATGCTCTAATGCTCTAGTTGTAATGCTCCAATTTCGGCTTGCACGAAAAGAAAAACAACAACAAAACAACATAGATCGTGACGTTAGCTGTTTTGGACCTTTTCGGTAGCTCCAACAACTAATTAATATTCAAATTAAAATGGCAGGCATAATGACGCATGCGAAATTCACTTTTCCACTCCTGTACGTATTTGACTACTAGCTTTGATGTCATTCGAAAATCAAAATTAATTCTAGCAGCAAAAGCCCAGGCGTCGGATATCAACACAGGTCTAACGTATAGCATACTTTATGTACAGATATAGATACCTTATGTATTCTTTAAGGAAAAATATGTCAGCTAATACTGCGCCATACTCGAGTACACACAGCGCGTTTTTTATGTTTTGAGTACAGAATTCACACAGATACAGTTCTGCTGACTTGCTAAACATGAGTACAGGCGATTATGATAGGTATTAAGCCTGCAGTTAACGGTGTTTAAATAAGAAAATAATCAACTAGAAGCAGAGCCAAACACTTGCGTCATACATATCTCTTTTATATCTTTGATTGGTTTCGATAATCTTTCTTTCCTACTTCTAATCTCGCTTTCTATTCCAATGACCCCAGCCTACCTCGCGGGTTGTGCTAATTCCTATCCGATTTTCTCCCTACTGTTACTGCAAAATCTTAGTGTGACAGTTTCTTGTGTAACTAAAAATATATAAATTCGCTAAACTGTCATTCTTCACTGTAAGATGTAATGTCTTTAGAAAGTTGCATGGCTGTACCTTTTTCTCTAATTCATCAATCAACAATATTGGTTGGTGATCAAACCTCCAAAATGTTGCGTCTGCGTATTCATTGTGTTTGTCATTATTGCTGTCACTGCTGAACACTAACGTTGTGCACTCTTAATGTAGGTTAATAAAAAAACTTTAAGAATGATAATTCTCACAATTTTTATCGTCTTTCTCTTTCAATAACCTATACGTCTTGCACTTTTACATAATTATTTATACAGAATTTGAAGATGTTACAGTGTATACATACAGTAATAGCAGATAATAAGTTATAGGTGCTCTTAGAAGTTTCATCCTCTACGTACAGTCAACAATGCTGCTCAGAGGAAGATAATTCGTTTGAAATAATTCGTTACCTGTCTAAATCACAGCACTTCGACCCACCTTGCAACAAAACAAGTCTGTACATAAACACACAGTATCCGCATTGTAAAGATTGCCGGTTAAACTTGAAATTCATTCTAGCGTAAAGTACTACCACCACACCTACTATTTGAAGAATTTCAGTAAACACTGTTATAGATTTGATAATTTTACGGAAACAACCGCTGTGTGGCAGCACGCACATGCTGCGCTTGTTGTCAAGTAGGCGTCATGCACAACGACATTTGAAACGAAAAGTTACGGCATGCGTAACATGTATTATTGGTCTGCTAATTATAAATATCTTGCTAATCAAAGACTGTCCATGCTTACTTCTGCCACTGCAGATATGGTATTAACAGAGAAAGGTTTACTAATGTTCGTTTTTCTATACGCCCCATTCAGTGAGATAAAAAGTCAATAAATACGACAGGACAGTTCTCCAGATGATCACCCATTATTTTTATTTGTCAGACTTGATACTGCTTAACTTCGGTCGAACACTGTGATCATTCAGCCGTACTCCCACGACCTAAGTAACAGTTTCATTTGTGCTGTCACCTTATACGAAACGCAAAAATAAAACACAAGCAAAGCACGAAAGATTACTTCAACCTATTTATTGTATAAAATGAAAAATATATATAAATAGTACACAATACCTCTACATGCAGATATTCCGGTATTTATAAATACACAAGCTATAAAATGCACAAACAAAGACTGTGCAATAGTACGATTACAAATTCATAATACAAAAATATGTGCAAAATAATAATAGTAATGGTCATATATTTACAAGCTGTAGGGATATGGAATTTTAACACGACAGGCAAACAGATACCAACTATGAAACAATTACAATCTTATTATATGTATAAATAGTCCACTTTCCTCGGTACTAAAGATTTACTACTAACACGCCTATCATTTCAAGTTTCACTCGAAATGCCATTCAGATATTCCTAGAAATAAGAGAATTGACTATGTAACTTATAGTACAAACTTATGTACAAATTTAAAACAGTTGTTATAAAAAGACCAAAGAAATACTGCTTTGAAGTTTAGAGAATTTGATTTACCAAACTCCATGATTTTAACAGGTTTCTGAGCTAAATACATGGTAACAAATAAATAAAGAAAATTACAAGTGTAAATATTATTTACAAAAATGTATTAGCAGCAACTGCTATATAAATAGGCATAAATTAATAAAATTAGATTACGATACGCTTTATGAAAATGTCTAAGTCTAATACAATGATATAGAATACGTCAAATTTAATACAGATTTGTTATAGTCTTGTTATAACAAGACATATTTTTCTATATGTTGCTATAAATTGCAACAAATTGCCATACACAGACATAATTATAACGATATGAGCCAAAGACTCGATTTTGTGTTGTTTTTCAAAAGCGGTAATATTGTAACGTACTAACACAGCAGTTTCTGAAAAGAGGAAATTGTAAATTGCAACTCAAAACTTGCGAAAGGAAAATTTTCTATTTGTTGAGTTTCCATGTGAACTTGTCTCATTCAAGTAGTATTGAAAACGTCAGAGACTAAGAAACAGTTGTAGGTTCATATCTTACATGCAAAAACTAAGTGTCCACACTCAAATTATAATGTATAAATTGGACAGACTGATGTAACCGTTTCAGGCTGCACACACTGAGACGGTTTGCGACAAAATCGTGTATTTATTCAAACGGTTTTCAGACTTGGTTTAAAAAATAAGACCGGTTTTTGCCACTGATGCTTCCACGTGATAATACATCAATTGTGTCTGAGTTGTAACAATTGTTCGTTTTGTTCCATTTTGTAAATTTTAACCGGTTTTAATGCGAGATTAGTTCTCATGCTTAAGATATTCTCATGTTTATACATAATAAAGTATACATTTGTTCTTCTTAACTACACTACATATTGTTCTATCTTTGTGTGTTCTCAGCGCAACATTTTGCTAACGCTCCTTACTGCCCTATATTTAGTTTTCTCATTGCCAATGTCATATTATATTAGTCTGGAATTATGTAGAATTATAATCAATAAATTAACTAACTACAATCAACCTATGCATCCAGCTGAGCTAAGCAAACCGTTTCAGTAAGCCCCTTTGCCGTGCATACGCTAATTAACTGCCACATACACCATACATACATCCTACATCTTACTCTACGTACAATCTTTAAGGTTGCGTCACTCGGAAAGCCAGACGACTAAGTAGTTACTGGACACGGCGTGACCACACAGCATCTTCCACGTTAAGACAGCACAACTTTTCCACTGGCAGACGCACTAATTGACAGTCAGTTGTGCGCAAGTTCTAACCAGCTACATTAAGCTGCCATCTGGTATGCATAATTCTCTAGTATTTAGGTACGACGGGAAAGCTGGCGATCCTAACAAATGGGGACTAAGGAAGGCTTCCCTAACGCAACATATAGCAAGACTTGTACGTCAAAGATCTTCTGGATTCTTAATTTAAACGATTTGGGGTAAACAGTAACCGGTTTCAAAATAACAAAACAAAAATAATATTTCACATATTGTACATATTAGTTGACATTATAAAGATTTCATTGCAGTAATAATCTTGCATAGAGCCCAAACTGCCCATAAGATAAGCAGGCAGCAAACGAAATATTTAAAAGTTGGTATAATGGCATAACCAACTGTCTTTTCGTCGTTGACCGTGATCATCTGGGTGGTACACTCTGGACGGGGCACCGCCCGACGTTTCAGAGGTGCCATGGTGTTGCTAAAGGTGTCCCTTATTGCCGTTTTTGCACCGGTCCACGAGTTGGGTCCCATCAGTCTGTACTGTGCTGGAACGCAAGGTCCAAAGTAACAGCGCATGGCCAGGAAGGGGTCCTGCCAGAAGAGACGTCGGAGGTCGGGTTTGACGCCAATTTCTTCGGCTAGCTCATCCATCAGGGGAATCCAAAACGCCTAGAAAACAGCCAGATTGTAATCTTGTAAATTAAAAGCACCATCATCGTCAACCAAACACAAGCCGTGACTACACAGTCATTATTCTCACCTAACTCTTACTAAAACGCTATAAAATTAATAAGTTAAAGTTTTCTACATTTGAAAGCTTATAGGAGCTCGCTGCACACCAATGTAAGTTTTAGTATTAGGCTAACAGAAAATACATTAAAGAACAAAAATACGCTCTTCATACATAAAGCTTAAGTTTGACACCAATTTCAATATGTCTTATTGCATACAGGGCTTGCGTCAGCAGTAACGCTGCATAAAACTCGTAAGTCTAGACTCCATCGATACCGTTGGGCGCAAGCCATTTTAACGGCAAGTTGTTTGAAGCAAGTTTAGATAACGCTGCATAGAGTTTGGAAAAATAATCAGATCATTCGTAGCACACTTTTCGCTACTTAAACAAAAATTTAAATTACTTTATCTTGTTAATAATTTTAATAATTACGTTTTTTTGTGAATGAGTGGTGCACACTGGGACGGCAGGCCATGCAGTGATGTTTTACCACGTAGAACATACATTTTAAATTATTAAAAGTTTCTTTTCCAATTACATAAGTCTTTCAAACAGGTAAGCGAAATACTAAGTAATATAACTTTGTTTGGAAAGCTTTTCTGGAACATTCCATTAAATTCCCTTTTATTCCCCTCTAATATTTATACACCTGACAACTTGTAATTAAGCTTTCACTACTTTAACCCTTTCATGCCCGTTGTATCCCGTGGGATACGAGAATATTTTCTACCTTTAAAATTAATAAAATTTTAAAACTGACAGTTATTTGATCTGTTAATAGTTATTTTAATTTAAGCCAATAACAATAGACTAAAAATGGTGATAAAATGGCGAACCAGAAAATCTACGTAGCATAAAAAACTGCGCAAGGTACAGTACTTTAGAGACGACTTTGTACAGATCAGCATAGCGTGCATACTAAATGTCTTAAATACTTTAGAAAATTATCAACAGTTGCAAAATGAAGCATATTTTATGCTTCCATTGAATCCCAATGTATCCCGTGGGATACAGGCTATATTTAGCACGCGGGCACAGGTAGAAAAAAATAATTATTATGTGTAAACAAGATGGACATACTGAACAAAAGTACCAAGGCAAAGATTTTTTCTTATAAAAAAATAATTTGGGACTGAAAAGGTTAAGTAATATAACTTTGTTTGGAAAGCTTTTCTGGAACATACCAGTCCCTTTTCTTCCCGTCCAATATTTATACACCTGACAACATGAAATTAAGCTTTCACTACTTTAATCGCATGTCAACCACATTGACGTTTACTGGGTTATTATCTACTTTTGCAGCAATTATCACGTTGAATAATAGAATCAACTTGTGTAATGTAAACAACAGAAAGTTTGAGGGTAACCTTGTGAAACGTGAGCAGAAAGGAATTCCGATGACTCAGCAGATTTATTTCTATACGCCCTTGATTAGCTTTATTTTAACCTTTGTATCAAATTATAATGATTTAATCAGATCACTAAAGACGTGCATTTATTATATGTTTGTTATTGGTATTGGCGCGTGTTTAAAGTCTTAGGAAAATTGCCATCCAATTGGGAAGGCAATGAAGAAGTTAACGAAATGGTTGATTAGCATTTTTCTCTTATATTCTTTCCTTAATTTTTGCTTAAATTATTTTCAGTGATTTCCGTACATTTAGTTTTACCAGGCAAAAAAGTTTTACTGCATTTTGTAATTAATGTTTGTGTTGTATTTTGTGTGTTGTATTTTGACCTGGAATCAATTTCTTAGGCGTGGTCGGGTTTTGAGAAAATGTGGAAGCGAAACGAAAACAAAACATCAAATGTAAAAATAGGTTTGAAAGTGAAGAAACAATTTATGCAGAAAATCGCTCAAATCAGCAAAATCAACAAACACAAATTCCTTGCATGTTGAGCGAAACAGTCATCATAATTTCTGCAGATGTGCCAAGAATTTTCTAATGTTTAAATTCGATTTTCAAGAAAGGTACGAAACTGAGTGGGCAACACGGCTAGTGAGAAAAGTCCTAAACTTAACTTTTTGATAGAATACAGAGTTTTATTAACCTTTTCAAATCCACCTTGCCCTAAATGGTGATGAATTGTTTGTTGTGAAAGTATTTGTAACAAACAAAAAATAGGGATCTTACTTAGAAGAAAACTGCAAGTACAAACTTATTGATACAACTGTTTTTCGTTTTCATGAGGTGTTTTTAGTTTTTTAAACTATTGATTACCTTCATTTGAGAAATAATTCTTTTATTAAAAACACAAAAGTGATTTTGGCTTATCAAAATTGCGCGTGTGCCGACACCATTGATGTATTAGTGTAATCAGTGTGTGTGTATTATGTGAATTGTAATTGTAACTGTAATTACAAAGGAAAAAATATTATTATTATTATTACAGTCAATGCGCCCCTCAAAAGTTTTTAATCCTCCGCCGTTTGGTGACGCTAGCGTAGCTGCTAATCGCAAAAACGAATTATGTAACAATAGGCGATTTTCGTCACTTCCCTTTACAACACTTTGTAACAAACAACAATGTGGGAAGTCTTCTAACACGCAAACTCACCTCTAATGTGTGGCGCTTGGACTGTACATACTGTGTCTCGATCACCTCTTTCTTTTTCTTGACGTCTTCCTCTACGATTTCCTGTTTAGGCCAAGATACTGCACCTGCAGAGAAAAGCGATGATCGAGTTTTAGATTTATAAAACTCCAACAGCTTCAATAACTCAATTAAATAATAGGCATAGACTACAAAGGCTCCGAGATTTGGCTAAGTAATAATAGTTTTTTTATGTCCTGGATGGAGCAAGCGCCCTACGAAAATACAAGCCCTAGCAAGTTGGTAACTACTGTTTTCATAATTGAGTCCACGTTAACCCTTTCAGTCCCAAATTATTTTTTTAATAAGAAAAAAATTTGGCTTGGTACTTTTGTTCAGTATGTCCATCTTGTTTACACATAATAATTATTTTTTCTACCTGTGCCCGCGTGCTAAATTTAGCCTGTATCCCACGGGATACATTGGGATTCAATGGAAGCATAAAATGTGCTTCATTTTGCAACAGCTGATAATTTTTTAAAGTATTTAAGACATTTAGTATGCATGCTATGCTGATCTGTACAAAGTCGTCTCTAAAGTACTGTACCTTGAGCAGATTCAAGAAGCAAAAATGTGTTTTAAGAATTTAAGTATTTAAGACATTTAGTATGCAGCTATGCTGATCTGTACAAAGTCTCTCTAAAGTACTGTACCTTGCGCAGTTTTTTATGCTATGTAGATTTTCTAGTTTGCCACTTTATCGCCATTTTTAGTCTATTGTTATTGGCTTAAATCAAAATAACTATTAACAGATCAAATAACTGTCAGTTTTAAAATTTTATTAATTTTAAAGGCAGAAAATATTCTCGTATCTCACGGGATACAACGGGTATGAAAGGGTTAATACGAAGATACTTTTTACCTCCTTTCAAAACCATTTTCTGACGTAACTAGCTAACCGAATTGATTAAGAATATGGCTTCTATTGCATATTGTGATAGTAAACTTGTGCAAAATTGATTAAGGCTTATGGGCTGCGTCAGAGGTCTCTACGAGTTGAGGAGTCTCCAGAGATTAAGTGGAATTAATTTACTGTGAAAAGTTCCTATAGAATGAGAGAAGAAATATACTGAATTATCTCTCCTTAAAGAAGATAAAGACTACGGCCAAATCACGTTGAAAACACCGGTTCTCGTCTGATCACCGAAGTTAAGCAACGTAGAGCCTGGTTAGTGCTTGGATGGGTGACCGCCAAGAAATACCAGGTGCTGTAGGCTTGCGGGATGCCCACACTCTATCTCGACACTAGGCGGAGGAGCTGCACAAGCAGCCAACGGCTGGAGGGCGGAGGAGGTCAAGTGACTCAACCTGCCATGTGTAGAGGAGTAAACCTTCCAAATCAGGAGTGGAGCCCCGAAGGCGGACCACTGCAGCATGCTCACTGACTCCGGCAGCTCCTGCTGCCAACCTGGTGCCAAACGTATCGCTCCGCTTTCCTTTGGACTACACCAGGGAGGAAGAGAGGGGGTTCCTGTTGTCTGGGCAACTCAGGGCCTCCATACACCTTGCCCAGCCGTGCGCCCTGGAGACGTTCAAGGATCGGACTCTCTTGGCGCACATTCCATTGTCTTCCGAGACAGAAGGATGCCAACAACAAGAATCTCCTTAAAAGGGCTCAATTAATTTCTTTCTCAATGCTTTCTTGTGCTCATTATTCCAGCTCATTGGTCCTGCCATACTGGCAATCCTTATTACAATGACATAATTTTGTACGAATTGAGTTCACATCTCTGAATAAATTACAGCTATTGTAATTCGTACGTATTATGTTTAATATTTAAAAACTCATTTTAACTTTGCAAATCAGAATATGTCTTCTCTTTTTGTTGTGTTGGACTTGCGCCCGTCCAATGTGGTTCTAATGTTGGCACTATGTTGAATAAACTTATTTTATGAATCCAACATTCATGCTTTTGTTAATTGTCAACAAAAGCCTACAAAATCAAAATCCGGCCCTGTCTGATTGAAAAATCAATTTCTTTCTGCGGCATCACCGCTAACCAAGAAGTAGCTCGAAGTAGGACAATCAGAGTCGAAGGTGTGCCATATTTATCCCCTCTTTATAACCTGGTCACAATTATAATAATATTTCAACATCAACGCTAAGGGCTGCTGACTCTGTCATTGTTATTGAAAAGATTGCACTCTTTGCGCTTGTCGTGCCAAATTTGCGGTTTCTTTTCACAAGCGCTTTCGTCAACCTGTTCGCACATTTCCACAGCGAAAGAGTTAGAGAGAAGAAGCCGTTAATTGAGGCCAACCACCGAAAAAAGTTCGCTGACAGTCAAGCGGTGCCTGTGTACCGCTGCGTATTTTTAAATGAAAACGGCATTTTAACATTTGCAAGTGGGAAAAAACGTATAAGGTTTCCCCGGGATAAGTTTGAAAAAATCCATTTGTTGGCGTACGTGACGATATGTGCGATAGGCAAAGTATATTTTTGGGTCAGGCAACACATTCGTCTTCAAGCGATTGATGTTTGTTATTGGAGAATGGGCGCATCTGGAAAAAAGCTAAAACTGGACGCGAAAGGACGTCATAGTGCTGTTTTTAGAATATGGCCTCCATGTTCCAGAATTGGTTACTTGATATGGTGAGATGGGGTTAAAGCCACGCAGTCTCAACAAACCAGCCGTCTGGCTAAACAGATGAAGTGGTGACCTGGAAAGGATCAGCTCTGGATCATCAAGCAGTCCCGGCCAAGGTCAGAAATCAGTGGAACGCTTGAAGGACATTCACATTTTTGCGCACTGCTTATTTTTCCTTGAAATTTGGCGCATAAGAGAATGAGTAAAAAATCGCGTAGTTTATCGCCTTTTACTGCTCTTGTTTTAGTGGAATCACCACAAATTTTGGACAAATGGACACAGTGCAATATAAGAGGATTGTTCTCATAAGACTCGCCAGCGAAATCGCAATATTGGAGACATTCTGGATGGATACTGAGTGCTTTCCTCTAGCTCCCCGTTAGGGGTGAGCATCGAACGTTCGAGTTCGAACGCTCGAATTCGATTCGAACGAGTTTTTTTAGTTCGAACTCGATTCGAATCTAAAACTATAGATTCGAATAATTCAGCACTTCAATCACATATGTTCCTGATCACTAAAACGATTTAAACATCGTGCAATTAGCGTAATTTAGCTGTGATTTCTGTACACAACTTCAAACAAATTATTAGTCGTTTTATTGCAGAACAAAATCTAGTGATATGCATGATCTTTGTAAGACTAATTTTTAATGGTGGTTCGAAAACTTGTTCGAAAGTCACGAATTCGGTTCGATTCGAATTCGCTTTCTGGTAGAGAATGCTCACCCCTACTCCCCATTATCAACAGATTTCAAAATCAGTCCAAAGACTTACTGTTTCAAGCTTATTTTGTAATACACTGATTATAAATTTTTTATTACTGTTTTTTATAGCATGATTATTAAAGTATTGTAATAGGTATTGTGAAGAAGCGGAAAATGCCCCAGTATTGTTTTGGTGTCTTCTCCCATTGCTGAAAGTGCCACAGAAGACGACCCAAGTTAAACAACGGCAAACCTAGCAAGTATTTGGATGAAAAAAAAGGCCGGAAAAAATTACTGCTAGGACTGCTTTTCTTGCAAAACTATCTCCCATTTATTACATCCATTGGGGAGAACTTCATTAATTGGGGAGCTGTCTGTCTTTAATAAGATCTTATTTAGTAGATATATTTTTAGTAATACCTTTCGTCAGTTTCTTTGTAACTATTTAGGCTGAACACACGTTTAAAACTTTTTGCATACATATGTGCGCTAACTTGAGGCATTGTAGTACTGATAGACGGGATTCTCTCAGTGCTACAATGCCTCAGCTTAACACACAAATGTATAGAAAAGTCCTAAACGTGTTTTTAGCCTAAAACGTTACAAAGAAATAGACGAAATTTATTATTAAAAATGTATAATGGTCTATATAATGAGCTGTTTCGTGATTGCAGCCCAATGGCTATAAGGACAAATGCAATTTATTAAATAACGTTCATATGAAATAAAACTAATTGAATAAATATGATCACAGGTTGAAAATCCAAGATAACCATATATGATAGCACGTTGAATTTATTGCAGTATCCAGACATTTCAAGCAAATGTTATACACATTCTACTCGAGAAAGAGTACCTAAAATTTAAATTGAGATTTGTAAAACAATTGGTATGGAATTGCAAAAAATTACAAGTAAAAAAACAGTGTAAGATAACTGTACCAGGTCTGCTAGACCAGTTACAAACTGCTTATAGACATGTTACAGTAACCTGTCTCATTACTTGTGAATTTTGGCAATGAGAGACCAATTTTTTTGTAAACGTTAATTTAAATTGCAGGTAATCTTCACCGCTGAGGATGTATATATCATTTGCATGAAACATTTTGAAACTGCAGTAAATTCAACACGCTATTATACGAGGCTTAAGAATTAATTGAGTAAATTTTAAGTGTTACAGTTTTTAAGTCTAATCCAAGGAAATTTGAAACTACATGTGTTACAGGTCAAATATAGACCTGCGTTAACTCAAATGTAGATTTAGGCAATTCAAATGTGTCTTGGTAACTCAAATGTAGATTTAGGTAGTTCAAATGTGTTAACAATGGTTTTCAAGAAATCTTAAGCGTTTTTGATAAGTCAAATGTAGACACATGTCAAGTCAAATGTGACGTTGGTATCGCAAATGTGGATAGGTGGTAAAGTTTAAGGATGTTAAATTTAATCTTCTTTAATCTAAATTTAATAATTGCTGTGAAAATAATAACTTTATAGGTCTACTAATAGTTCACTAATATTCTGTAAACTTTACATACCATTGGAACTGTTAGAGAAAACAATACATTCTTAAAATAAACAATGTTTCTTGAGAGAAACTAATTCATTAATGCAGTGCTAATGCATTACTTAAAAAACTAATTAGTGATTCACTGTTCATTGGGAAGTGGGAACCAATTTATTCTTTTCTACCGACGTTGTGGTTTATCAAAGAATTTAGTTTGAGGATAAACAATGCATTTTTCAAAGTTCTGAAAGAGGTGATGACTATCTTTGGTTTATCTTTTTGTAATTTGCACTTAAATAAGTTAATTACGGATTTATTCAAAGTAATGCATCTACATTTGACTTACCTAAGTCACATTTGAGTTTCGAAAACACATTCGAAATTGCTATGTCTACATTGGACTTACCGAAGTCACATTTGAACTTTCCTGTGTCTACATTTGACGTGTAAAACCTATATAGTTTAACAAACTTGCAGAACAATACACTCACCAGTTAATAGTTTTGTAAACCAGCGTGACTGCATCTCCGAAATCGGTATAACAGCACCTATGGCTTGCACCAGTCCAACCACACAGAGCGTGGGGTAGTTTAAAGACTGTGGATTTTTCAGCTGTGTGGGGAAAGTGTACTTGTACAGTTCAACGCGATTGTCTTCGGTGTCTAAAACTGACTTGTCTACCACAGGAAATGTGTAGTTGTAACCTGTGTAGCAAAAATCAAATTTTACTCAAAAATAAAAAATCAAATATGTAATCGATACATATATAACTAACGCATTCACACCTAAGGAGTTCCACTAAACCAGCTAGTAAACTAATTCACAAGACCTACAAAACTTCATATGCTTGACCAACCTGTAGCCAGGATAACTGCGTCCACTTGTTCTGATGTGCCGTCGGCGAATTGCCACATAGAATTCTGACCGGTCATGAGCAATACGTAACTGAACGAGGAAGTAATAAATGATTTTTTTACGTATTGCTGTAAGAGAAGTCGATTAAT
>JAQGDQ010001051.1:0-67610 GCA_030141605.1 Tubiluchus corallicola | reverse complement strand
TGTGACGTAGACAGGTATGTGCAAGTGTAAAACAGTAGGTGTTTACCTGTACGGGAACTCATTGTGACGTAGACAGGTATGTGCAAGTGTAAAACAGTAGGTGTTTACCTGTACGGGAACTCATTGTGACGTAGACAGGTATGTGCAAGTGTAAAACAGTAGGTGTTTACATGTACGGGAACTCATTGTGACGTAGACAGGTATGTGCAAGTGTAAAACAGTAGGTGTTTACCTGTACGGGAACTCGTGACATAGACAGGTATGTGCAAGTGTAAAACAGTAGGTGTTTACCTGTACGGGAACTCATTGTGACGTAGACATGTAGTATTTATCATCTTACAGAAACATGGTATATTTATATAGGCGTAACTTTAAACGAGGCAGATAAAATCTATCCTAATCTAATCTAATCTAATCTAATTTGCTTAAATATTGGTTGAGACAGAGACCTTAACGACCTATGTAATGATAGTAAATGATGCGTTTTTCGCAGGTTAAATCCAGGGCATGAATACCTTTTCCGCGTGAAGGCCGTTAACAGACAGGGAGAATCGGAACCGCTTGTCGTTTCGGAACCAATCGTTGCCAAAGATCCATGGGGTGAGTGAGCATCGATTCTTACATTTTTAAACTTGCCAAAATGTAAAGCGTCATTCTGTCTCGAGAAACGTTTGTTGCAAGATGCGAATGTGAACGTACAGTAAGCGTTCGTTTAACGAGGCTAATGCGTTTGAACAAAACGTGACACTAAACGAAACATTGTTAGTAAGTGTTCGTTTAACAACGCTAATGTGTTTGATCAAAATACGGCGTTAAACGAAACGTTGTTAGTAACCGTTCGTTTAACGACGCTAATGCATTTGATCAAAATACGACGTTAAACGAAACATTGTTAGTAAGTGTTCGTTTAACGACGCTAATGTGTTTGTTCAAAACATGACGTTAAACGAAACATTATATACAACATGAATACATGTGTATTATAGTTCATTAATATACATGTTCATTAATACATAGTTCACTAATATATTATTTATAATATATATTCGGTAGTATCAGAGTTATTTTTCTGCTTCAGTGAACCCAAACTTTCCATTTTACCACACGGCACATTTTTGCTAACGACGTTTCGTTTAACGTCAAGTTTTGCTGGAACGCATTAGCGTCGTTAAGCGAGGACTTACTGTACTTATCTGTAAAAAATAAAAAATCAATTGTCATTAAAGTGAAACTTACGTAGTTAAGTGAAAAAAAAGGTGTCAGTTGATCGGTGTCGTTAAGACAAAACGTCGCTAAATGGGACTGTTCATATGTTTGCATTTTATTTTCAGATCCGCCCGGTTCTCCGACCCGACCCGTAATAGACGATTGGGACGTCGACCACATGGACATCAGCTGGGAACCTCCTCACCGGGACGGAGGCGCCCCGATCGAGAGCTACATAGTGGAAAAGAAGGAGAAGGGAAATCCGTTTTGGGACAAGGCAGTCGAGGTGAGAAAGATTAGATTTAGATTTAATATTTTATTTCAAACTTCACAAAGTTCATAAACACATCACAAATTAATACAAATAATACAATAAATCATGGCACACAACAATAACACAAATAACAATTAACGATATAAGAAACTACGCCAATGACGTCTAATTACAGAAGTAAAGTTTACATCACTGTTTAAAATGCTCTTGCATATAAAATTTTCACTCTTATTCAGCCTGATGTGTAAACTGTATGCACATTTTCTGTGAGTCACATCAAAATAAATAATATTAAGTCTAGTAGAAATATATCTTTATATATATATATATAAAGAGAACGCAGAGCACTAATTGGCAACGACGGAAACAAATTAAGAACCTACTGCAAAGTTAAGAATTAAAAAATTATTTCCAAATTAGTACCGTAAGCCACAGTGCTAAAATTGCTTTCACGAAACTACGTACAGTCAACCCTCGTTAAACCGGACTAATTGGGGGTGGTCCGGTTTAGCCGATATGCCTATATATGGTCTATATTATACAGGAACAATCACCTTAATAAGGCCTATATACATTACACTATATATTATAATGTATATTACTTTAAAATAGTCAACTTGTGAGGATAAAGAAATTATTGTACAGTTGGTAGGCCGTGTTGTGTTTAGCGCTCCGGCTCGGACGGAAATCGGTCAGTTTCCTTTACCACGGATGACGTCCGTCTTATCCGATATCCGGGCTAACTGGGTCCGGTTTAACGAGGTTCGACTGTATTAGTTCCCACTCATTTGCAATAGGAACCGGTAGACATCGTGGACCTAATAAAATCTCAGCCAGTGAAAGATACAGTATAGATATATAGATACTACAACGCTACACAAACAAACAAGAAATAAAAGACTAAACACATTTGCTCTTGCACTGTAGTAGATATGAACAACTAAGAAACAGCCTTTATACAGAAATCGGCTGTATATATCCAAACTTTACCTACTTATCAGATAATGACAAACTTAAATTACTATTAGACTCAAACGATTCTGAAATTCTCCACATTGCTCGTAATTTTGTTTTAAAATTTTTCAGTTCCAGGATGTAATTTTTGTAAATGAAAAAAACGAACTATACACATAAACACACACACACACACATGTATATAGGTAGTTAAATATATATATAGTTCATTAATATAATTGTTCACTAATACATAGTTCACTAATATATATAGTTCATTCATATAAAAATATATATAGATATATATATGTATGTATAGTTCGTTAATATATATATATATATATATATATATATATATATATATATATAGGTAGTTAAATATATATATATGTATGTATAGTTCGTTATATATATATATATATATATATATATATATATAGGTAGTTAAATATATATATATATGTATATATGTATTCTCACGGATATATATATATATATATAGTTCATTAAAATATGCTGTATTATAGTTTATTAATATACATAGTTCACCAATATATATATATAACTGACATCAGTTATGTAAATTAAAATACTATATGTGAATTTAAGTACCT
Source organism: Tubiluchus corallicola (assembly GCA_030141605.1). NCBI lineage: Eukaryota > Metazoa > Priapulida > Priapulimorpha > Priapulimorphida > Tubiluchidae > Tubiluchus > Tubiluchus corallicola. Next base: position 64,562 of record JAQGDQ010001051.1, on the reverse strand, counting down.
TGATTTTGTGTTTATGTACATTTATGTTGTGTTACTTGTTTTATACTTCAAAGTTTGATATTCTTTCTTTAGTTTAAATTATTTAGCTTGTACAATTGTATTCCTATTAATGTAGTATATATTCTATAGCATTATATATGTATGTATTTATATATTTGTAGACAGTGTGTGTACAATGTGAATTGTAATTGTAATATTAAATGATTTTGTGACACGTCTCGTCGTTTTATTGATTTTTTGAAGGCACTTCTAACGTAATTTTCGTCCCACAGATTCCAGGGGATCGCACGAGCGCAACCGTTCCGGATTTGCAAAAGGGCCAGGAGTACGAGTTCCGCGTCAGGGCCGTAAATAGAGCCGGACCGGGCGATCCTAGCGATCCGTCTCGATCTCAGGTCGCCAAGCAGAGATACAGTAAGTGTGGAGGGATGATTGTACAGTAGACGCCGTTTATTAGACTCACGGTTAATAAAATCAGTTGCTTAATTGGCTCAAAAACGCCCGGAACGGGCCGCTTCTATTCAAATGTTTATAAATATTGCCGGTAATTGACTCAAAAATGCCTATATCTTTGATAGTTGGGTATTTTAAATTATGCATGAAACAAGGTAATTGATATTTTAAGTACAGTTAGAGGCTCTCTATGGTCACAAAATTGCAATTTGTTGCTGACTGCAAGGGGGACTCCCAAACCCCCGGCCTGTTTCAGAGTTTTTTGCAATTTATCATTTTCACTCTGTACTTAAGGTGTTATCCTTGGACTAAGCGAAATTATGATTATTATAATATCCGTAATCATTTCAGTGAAACCGACCATCGACAAGTCAAAGATACCCAAAGAAATCAAAGTCAAGGCGGGTCAACCGTTCAGGCTGAAGGTTCCCAACGAGGGCGAGCCAAAGCCGGAAGCGCAGTGGTCGAAAGACGGCAAGGATGTCCACATGACGGAGAGATTAGAATTGGACGATTCCGGCAACAATGCTGAGGTGAGGATGGCGACCGTTTGTTTCTCTAATTATTTATGAATTCCAGGAAGCGTAGGGGCACTTGTTTCACACACTTACTGCAATTTTGGTCTTGTAATAATCGTGCTTTATTAAAAATCAAAAATGACACATCTTTATATTTTTTGCATAGTTCAATAACACCGCAAAAATGGCTAACTTGGTTTAAATCATCGATACTGGCGCATCATCATCATTAGTATCGATTCATTATCATTGTCATCATCACCACCATTGTCCTCAGCATTAATATCATCATCGTTGTCTTCATCACCATCGTTATCACCGTCGTCATCAGCATCGTCACCGTCGTCATCATCTTCAGTGCCATCATCGTCATTAGTATCAATTCATTGTCATTGTCGTCATCACCAGTCGTCAGCATTAATACATCATTGTTGTCATCATCTTTGTTGTCATCATCTTCGTCATCATCGTCGTCGTCATCATCATCTTTGTTGTCATCATCTTCGTCATCATCGTCGTCGTCATCATAATCATTTTCGTTGCCATCATCGTCGTCGTCATCATAATCTTTGTCATCATCATCATCATCGAATTTGCTCATTATCATGTTCTCACATCCGTTTGCTTCGCTCCATTTAACATTGTTTTTGTTGTTTATGTTATTAATTTAGTCTTATCCATGTTGAGCATAGCTTAGGAGCATAGGTTGAATAAATATATCTAAATCACCATTGTTGTCATCATCTTTATCATCATCATCATCACCATCAAGAACAACAACATCATCATCAGCATCATCATCATCACTATCATCATCATCAAGATCAACAACATCATCATCAGCATCATCTTCACTATCATCATCAGCAACATCAACAACAACAACATCAACAACAACATCATCATCATCATCATCATCTTCTCACATTCATTTTCTTTGGTCCAATTAACATATTTGTTGTTGTTCACGTCATTAATTTAGTCTTGTCCAAGTTGAGCGAAGCTTATAAGTTCATTTGTTCTGCTGCGCTCGTAACACTGCAATGCATTGTCAATTTGTAATTTATCGTTTTTATTTTTGTATTGCGTTAAATGGATGAATAAATCTAAATCACCATTGTTGTCATCATCATCATCATCATCATCATCATCAACAACAACAACAACAAGAACATCTTCCTTATCAAACTTGTATTTTGTTCTATTGTGTGATAAATGGATGAATAAATATGTCTAAACAAATCTTCGCTATTCGTACCATGTTATGCTTGACTTGCAGTTGTACGTTCCAAAGTCCGAGCGGGACGACACGGGGAAGTATCGTCTCAAACTCAAGAACAGTCAGGGGGAGGAGCAGGTGGACATTAAAGTTATCGTTGTGGGTAAGCTGTCCTTTTTTTTTAATTTCACGCGTTCACTCCTCGGGGGTGCATTGCTTTAGAGACACGTGTATAATGCATGATTTTTTCTGATTACTGAGCAAGTGGGAAGATTTTTTATGGACTCTACATTTTTACACTCATATCTCTGTTTGCCGGACAAACGTGAGGAGACGTCGGTCCGAATTTGCAGATTGTCCGTATTTACCGGTACTAAGCTAATACAGTAGATGCGGTGTATTAGACTCACTGTAATGTAGAATCAATCGCCTAATTGTCTCAAAAACGTCTAGTACAGGCCACTCCTGACATATTAGACTCACAGTAATGTAGAATCAATCACCTAATTGTCTCAAAAACGTCTAGTACGGGCCGCTCCTGACATATTAGACTCACGGTAATGTAGAATCAATCGCCTAATTGTCTCAAAAACGTCTAGTACGGGCCACTCCTGACATATTAGACTCACGGTAATGTAGAATCAATCGTCTAATTGTCTCAAAAACGTCTAGTACGGGCCGCTCCTGACATATTAGACTCACGGTAATGTAGAATCAATCGCCTAATTGTCTCAAAAACGTCTAGTACGGGCCACTCCTGACATATTAGACTCACGGTAATGTAGAATCAATCGTCTAATTGTCTCAAAAACGTCTAGTACGGGCCGCTCCTGACATATTAGACTCACAGTAATGTAGAATCAATCCCCTAATTGTCTCAAAAACGTCTAGTACGGGCCGCTCCTGACATATTAGACTCACGGTAATGTAGAATCAATCGCCTAATTGTCTCAAAAACGTCTAGTACGGGCCGCTCCTGACATATTAGACTCACAGTAATGTAGAATCAATCCCCTAATTGTCTCAAAAACGTCTAGTACGGGCCGCTCCTGACATATTAGACTCACGGTAATGTAGAATCAATCGCCTAATTGTCTCAAAAACGTCTAGTACGGGCCGCTCCTGACATATTAGACTCACAGTAATGTAGAATCAATCCCCTAATTGTCTCAAAAACGTCTAGTACGGGCCGCTCCTGACATATTAGACTCACAGTAATGTAGAATCAATCACCTAATTGTCTCAAAAACGTCTAGTACGGGCCGCTCCTGACATATTAGACTCATGGTAATGTAGAATCAATCACCTAATTATCTCAAAAACGTCTAGTACGGGCCGCTCCTGACATATTAGACTCACGATAATGTAGAATCAATCACCTAATTGTCGCAAAAACGTCTAGTACGGGCCACACCTGACATATTAGACTCACAGTAATGTAGAATCAATCACCTAATTGTCTCAAAAACATCTAGTACAGGCTGTTTCTGACATATTAGACTCACAGTAATGTAGAATCAGTCGCCTAATTGTCTCAAAAACGTCTAGTACAGGCTGTTTCTGACATATTAGACTCACAGTAATGTAGAATCAATCACCTAATTGTCTCAAAAACGTCTAGTACAGGCTGCTCCTAAGCAAAAGTATATAAAAACTGTCGGTAATTGACTCAAACAACTTCGCATAACTAACTCTAAACCACGTATACTCGTGATTAAACCACTAAACCTGCCAACATACAAACTATACACGTGTCGTTACATGATGCTTGGATGTAAACAAAGTGGCGGCCCGCCAACTAGCGGTCAGCTCGCGCAGCAACAAACTATGTCCATAGTATACAGGACTTTTAATCGACCAAATTCCGTCCGATTTTTCCGATATCCGTAAAAGCGAGGTTCGGCAGACACGGGACATGAGTGGACGTGTCGTCTCTTTTGCACTTCTTCCTCATCACAAGTTTTACTTTTTTGACTCAACAGCCAGCAGATTTGCATAAACCAGCAACTTTTTAAATTTATTTGGTCGTGTACATCTACAAAACCAAACATAAACTTCACCCCGCTTTCTTTTTAAACCCATTATCTATTAATGTAAGTCATTACTCAACAAGATTTAACGGATTTTGTATTAAGTATTGCAGGACTGACACGGCAAGGCACTTCATCACTAACACTGGCCCTAGACTTTGGAATAACATCAACGAATACATAAAATTTCTTTATCTATAAATAACTTGAAAAGAAATCTTAAAAGTGAAATCTTTTCTAATTATACAGAATAAATCAATTTGATTAATTACGCTGCTGTCCCTGTCGGAATCCATTGCGTTGCTGGCTATGTCAATTTTTACATTTCTATAGTTCACGTTATTTCATACAGATACCATCACATCTTTCTCCCTCTTTCTATTCTCTATTAACCTTTCTTTCTACTCCTTTACTGCTCTTTTCTACTACACTCAATCCACATTCATTTGGGGTGCTCTAAACAAGTAATTACTTCTTGAGTACCCCACGGGTCATTTGCGGCTTGGCATCCTGTGCATATAATATTAAATATATTATTAAATACTTTTATGTACAATGCTGTAATGATCGTTGTGGATATATTTAATAAATAAATAAGAAAAAAAGACACAAAAAATTGTATTAGCCGTAGGTGAATTTATAAAGTGTCGTCTGTTTTGCCAGTAAATACTTGTTGTGTCCATTTTACAATCAGAATCTATGAACAATAGAGAAATTCACTCGAATTTCTACTTCAGATAAACCTGGTCAACCGGAGGGCCCTCTACAGGTGACCGATGTGACTAAGGAAAGCGCGGTGCTGAAGTGGAAACCTCCCACCGACGACGGCGGCGAGCCAATCACGCATTACGTTGTCGAAAAGATGGACACGGCCAGAGGCAGCTGGGTGGACGCTGGACTGACCGCAGGTGCCGAGACCAGTTTCCAGGTATGTGGTTTAATCATTATAGATTTTACCTTACGAACTTGTGATAATTTGTTTTGACTATATTTGGCACTGCATAAGATTCAGTTCAATTCAATTCAGTTCCATTTATTTGTCTCCATTTAACCCTGGTTAAACCGGACTAATTGGGGGTGAGTGGGTGGTCCGGTTTAGCCGATTGTCCGATTTATCCGATATGCGTATATATGGTCTATATTATACAGGAATAATCACCCTAATAAGGCCTATATACATTGCAGTATATACTGTACACTATATACTATACTGTATATTACTTTAAAATAGTTAACCTGTGAGGATAAAGACATTATTGTACAGTTGGTAGGCCGTGTTGTGTTTAGCGCTCCGGCTCGGACGGAAATCGGTCGGTTTCCTTTACCACGGATGACGTCCGTCTTATCCGATATCCGGGCTAACGGGGTCCGGTTTAACGAGGGTCGACTGTACTAATATTAACATATAGGTTAGGTTATAACATAACATATACAGTATAGGTTAAATAAATAATTACAGAAAATGGGTGGCGAACAAACCGTACGGTCATCTAATCTAGCCACCCCTATAAATTGACCACTAAATAAGAGAGAGAGAGAGAGTAATATCAGTGCAATTCAATTCACACTCTTATTTTAAGCTTAAAATCCATATAAAACATACATATAAACTAGATAAAATACAGTCTACTGAACACACTTTTCACTTTTTTTCTCTGTAAAGTAGAAGAGACCCCGTTAGTCTTATCTATTTTGTGTGTTCGCAGAAACGCAGTCCGTCGACAAAAGCGATTTAAAAAATTTTCGATTTTCGTAGGTGCCAAAGCTGGTGCACAACAAGGAATATAAATTCCGAGTGAAGGCGGTCAACGCCCTCGGCGAGAGTATCCCCCTGGAGACGGAGAAAGGCACCGTTGCCAAGAACCCGTATGGTACGTGCACCTATCAACTATCTAAAAGCTATAATGTACAGAAAAAATATCAATGATCACCTTACTTGCTAGCTTCATACTGAAATAAGTCATAGTCATAAGTCATTTATTTCACCTTACACATTTACAATGGTTACATGTACAATATCTAGTGAAAGGACCTACAATGAACGTAATACAAATAAGAAATACTGCACAGGAAAAGCCTCAAACACTGTTCACCTATACACGAAGGTAAATGTGTTGCGGGCAATCAAAAAGCAGGGCTTGTTAGATTGTCCCACACAGTGAAAGAAAAAAAAAGTAATGGAGATAATCTGAAAATTTAAAATGAATCGTGATAAAAAAACATTAGTGCTTAAAATGGAATGATGTAATGAATGAAACTAATATATAAGATGATATAAAAGATAGAAAGACTATTATTTGTTAATAGTATGTAAAATTAAGATAACTTGATTAAGATAACACCACTGTTTTGCCACTACTGTGAGGATGGATACTGACAGAAATTTTAATTACTCACAAATACCATATATGTTACTTACAATACGTAACCATATGTTGCTATAGTATATTACACAGATCTCACTACTGCATTACGGTGTGACGGTAACACATCGTGTTAAAGAAAATGTATTCAGTTACACAATGACCCGTTTATTCGAGTCAAAAAGCATTACATTTGTACAGTAAACTATGTTTCTTCAATGAAAGAAAAGTTATTAACACACACAACGCAAAATTACGATATCTAGGAAATGGGGAAGACATCTTATTTTGAATAAATACACTATTATCCTGGTGAAATATATGTAACATACAATCTGAAAAAATGAGCTTCTGATAAGATACGATTTATTAGCTTTTTGCAATGATACGATATCGATGATCTGTTTTTCAGAAAATACGACATGATACGATAAATCGGGGGTTCCCAACTTTTTGTTGACGGCGACCCCTTTCCAGAACCCTGCGTCATCTCGCGACCCCACGGAGAACATAATCACATGTTATACTGTTACTTACACATCATTGTCGTTTGCATTTATTCATTTTAGCTTCCACAAATCATTAATTCGTTAATGTGACGGTTGCACCTGTTTCTCAGCGCCCAGTATTGCAACAGCAATAGGTATCCAAGAAGATCCGACATAAAACGAATAGCGACACGCGTTCGGGCGGTGCACACTGTACAGAACAACGTGCATTTTCATTTTCCTGAAAAATCAAATCAAGCATTTAGAGCCGGGAGACCCAGTTTCACTTTCCCGGAAAATCAAGCAGTGATGTACAGCATTTAGGGCAGGAAATCCCAGTTTCACTTTCCAGAACAAAGTGATGTAATCAGAGATTGAGGAAACAAGACCTACTGACATACTTTTCGTGAAAACACTTTTTTGAAAAATACTTTTTGGAGTAGCCCTCTAATATTCCTACGAAGGATGTTCGATTGTGTCATCATGAGTGTCTCTGAGAGGCATTTATGACAACTTCAAAAGTCTCAGTTGAATTTTCATGTAAGCCACTGATCTTTATTTCTGCAATATTAAAAAAAATAGAAAGGCAAAGGTGACTGACATTTGCTAATTTAGATAGATTGTTACATAGTTTAGTCCATTCATAAATATCAGTGAATAAATCAAAATAAAAATTAATAGAAGTAAACTTACATTGTTGCGGCATATATCTAATGAAAAATTTCACTAACTTGCACAAGACACATGTTCACTCATACAACAGAACAGCATAATGAAAAACATAACTAGGTCAATGCCCACACTTTAAACTTTGTAGCTAGATGGAGCCACCTTCGCTACAAAATTAAAATTTATTAAGTCAGGTTCACACTGGCCTTAACAGTCGGTGTTGTTGTGGATTTACAGGCTCATGCTGCCATCTGTTGGTACTTTTACAAATCTGTTCCGATGTTTTCGTACTTTTAATATTCAAAGTGTCGATCGGTTTGTCTAACCCGTCTTGTGCATTTCAGACGAACCCGGCGCGCCCGAGAAACCGGAGATCACAGACTGGGACGTGGATCACATTGACATCGCCTGGAAACCTCCCGCAAACGATGGTGGCGCCCCCATCGACAAGTACATCATCGAGAAGAAGGATAAAGCCAAGGGCACTTGGGAGGAGGTATGGTATCTCCAAAATTAGTTATGTTACTGATGTGTTCTTCAGTGATAAGCCTTTTCACAGTCCCAGCGATTGATGATGATCATGAAAAGGTCAAAGGTTAAGTGTACCAGACAGTACATTTGTGTATGTAGAACAACTGAAGTTTCTGAACTGCTGCGGCAGACAGCTTACCTAGTTCATTTTTTCTTGTTCCCCAACAAGATCCTGCTTGTAAATCACTCTACATACAGACTAGTGCATAATTAAGTAAATTCCTTGTAAAATAACTGAAGTTATTGAACCGATGCAGCAGACGGCTTTGCTTTGCCCACATGTCATGTTATGGTTGTAGTTAAGATGCGTTGCTATTGTACACTTAACCTTTGACCTACGGCAACTGCACAGGACGAAATTGTGAAAATGCTTATTGGTTTATTGGTTGTAATGTCCAGTCTTCTAGAATTTTATGTTCTTGAACTTGAATTATATGTTCTACCACTTCAGCGCATCATCTTCCATTAAAATGTCTTACAAGTAGAATTTATTTTGAATGCGTAGGCGGTTGTTGTCCGCGGCGACAAACACGATGCATCAGTTCCGGATTTGGAAAAAGGACACGAGTACGAGTTCCGCGTGATCGCCGTGAATAAAGCCGGACCGGGTGAACCGAGCGAAGCATCTCGTCCGCAGATTGCTAAACCCAGAAACTGTGAGTAATTGATGAAAACTGTTTTATGATGGAGCATGTCCTCGCTTAACGACGCTAATGCCTCCCAGCAAAATACGACGTTAAGTGAAACGTCGTTAAACGAAGCCAAGATTTCCATAGAAAGTAATGTAAAAGAATTGAGTTACGTTCCAGAGGCAAAAGTAAATGCTGCTTAATCATATAAATTAACCATTTTATGAGTTCTTTATGGGTTCCACTAATTAATTTCTTGCTGCTTGCTTAAATGGTGTCAAATGTTCAGCGTCGTTAAAATGAAACGTCGCTAAACGGGGAATCGTTTAAACAAACGTCGCTAAACGGGGAATCGTTAAAACAAACGTCGCTAAACGGGGAATCGTTAAAACAAACGTCGCTAAGCGGGGAATCGTTAAGCGAGGACTTACTGTATTATCATAATATGATTTGTAAATTACTAACACTTCTACAAATGTAGAAATCGCAGTAAAAGCTAATGCAGACTTTAAGGAAGTTAATCTCGACATCATTTGTCCCGCAGTGGCGCCCTCAATCGACCTGGGCCAGATGAAGGACATCAGAGTGAAGGCCGGTCAGCCGTTTACTCTGGACGTTCCCATCGAAGGCGAGCCAATGCCGGAGATCAAGTGGACGGTAGACGGCAAGGAACTCGCGCAGGACGATCGGGTTCAGTTGGAGGACCTGCCTACCGCGGCCATCGTCAACAACAAGTGCGCCAAGAGAGACGACTCCGGGGAGTACCAGTTGACATTGACCAACGAGAATGGCACCACTAAAGCCGCTTGTAATGTCGTTGTTATGGGTGAGTGTGTTGCTATTTTTTTGTCTTAGGAAAGCAAAGTTGATTTAAGGATGCTACAGGCTGCATAAGATTATGGACATCCATAAAATAAGAAAGGCATAAAATAAAAATATATTTTTTTGTGATTTTTTGTACAAAGTAACGAGTTGTAAGCATTGGCAACACTGAAAACGAACGTTAGAAGGAGAGAAAGAGAAAGAAAACAAACCAACAAAAGCGCATTTCCGGATTTGCTATTTTACATTGTTTTTTTCTCATTGTCTTTTTGTTATCAAGATGGCAAAGTTTCAACCAAAGCATGAGCTGGAGTTCGGTCTGAAAATAACTGAGAGAGACCCAGCCACCAGAGACGCACTCTCTGTAGACTAATAAAATTAAAACTAAGTCCTGCGTGTTTAAAAACACGTTTCAAACTTCCTGTTTTTACTTTTTAATTGATTTCCCCCTGGGCATCTCGTTCCAGATATAGTCTATTTCTTATTTTATTGATATCCATAAAATAAAATTTCAAAAATCCATAAAATAAGCTATTTTATTTATTTTATACATATCCATAATCTTTTATATTTATATCATATACTTTTATATTACACATCTATTATGGGGAGCAAGCACGTAAAGAAGGTGCCGTAACACATACCAAACAATTTATATATATATTTATTTGGTTGCGTGAATACTAGTAATTCAAATGCAGAATTGATTTGCCAATGCCAACTGATGCTGATGTTTTAACCTCGCTAATTTTTCTCCGCTAGATAAACCGCTCGCTCCCGAAGGCCCCCTGGAGGCCAGCGATGTGACTGCAGACAGTCTGAAACTGTCGTGGAAGCCGCCAAAGGACGATGGTGGTTGTGACCTCAGGTATGTCGGTTTATTAAACGTATAAAATATGTATCACTGTATAAGCATATGTCGGTGTAAAATTTCAAGACGATTTTTTAAGGTTTATGTAAGCGGAGGGTGCTCTTGTTGCTTTAATAATAAATAATAATAATAATATGGTTGGTTGGCATCTTTCTGTCTCGGAAGACAATGGAGTGTGCACCAAGAGAGTCAGTTATTGATCACATTGATGGAGCTGCAGCGTCGACTGTCGCTGAGCAGTGCGATTCTTGAACGTCTCCAGGACGCACGGCTGGGCAAAGTGTATGGAGATCCTGAGTTGCCCAGACAACAGGAACCCCCTCTCTTCCTCCCTGGTGTAGTCCAAAGGAAAGCGGAGCGATACTTTTGGCACCAGGTTGGCTGCAGGAGCTGCCAGAGTCAGTGAGCATGCTGCACTGGTCCGCCTTCGGGTCTCCACTCCTGATTTGGAAGGTTTACTCCTCTACACATGGCCGTTGGGTCACTTGACCTCCTCCGCCCTCTAGCTGTTGGCTGCTTGTGCAGCTCCTCAGCCTAGTGTCAAGATACAGTGTGGGCATCCCGCCAGCCTACAGCACCTGGTATTCTTAGGCTTTCACCCATGCAAGTACTAACCAGGCTCTACGTTGCTTAACTTCGGTGATCAGACGAGAACCGGTGTTTTCAACGTGATTTGGCCGTAGTCTAATAATAATAATAATAATAATAATAATAATTGTTTATTCATAATTGATGATTTATAATTTTTTTACAGTTACAAGATAGAGAAGAAGGACACGAAGCGGGGCACGTGGGTTCCGGTTACCAGCTACGTGCCGGGAACCGAGTACACGGTGAACAAGTTACAGGAGGGACACGAATACGAATTCCGCGTCATTGCCGAGAACCTGATGGGTGATTCGGAACCGTTGACGACTCTCAAACCCATAGTAGCTAAAAACCCGTGGAGTAAGTTGTTGTTTTGTAATTGTTTTACCGCATACGTATTTATGTGCTTGCACGGCAAAATCGTCCATAAGTCAGCATATAAGCTTTTCTAGTTATTCACATCCTGAATCTCTATTTCATGAGGATCATTTTGATACCAAGCTCATTGTTCTATGTTATTTCTAAGCTGAGATAATCCAAGTTGAAGTTGAGGTGCAGGCTGCACACTGAAAAACATAATCTTGAGAAAATCACTGTTAAAGTCAGCCATTGTTTTTTCTCGCGTTTCTACAAAACACTTAGCAACCGCACAAATGTTGGTTGATATGCACTTTACAAGAACACATTGAAGTTATGTTTAAATCCAGTAGATGGCTCTTCCTGAACAAAGATGTGGACTTGGAAACGGAAAAAAACCGAAGCAAAGTGACTGTTTCCACGAGCTACAATCAGAGTTTGAAAATTCAAGTTTTTTACAATTGCAGTGCTAGTTTTTTGCCAGAAAAGTGGGTGCGGGGTTATAAAACTATATTTTTAGTATTTTTTGAATATTTTCCCGACAATTTGATGCTAGTATGTAAATGTCCAATACATTTAGCATTTGTTTTTATAAAATACAAAAACTTGGCATTTTTCCAAATTTTTGGTTCATTCTACTTTGAAGGATCATAACTCAGTTTTAACTATGCCGACTTGTGGACGGTTTTGCGTTACAAGCAACATAATTTAGATTCAGTAAGTGATATTGGGGCAAGAAACTCATAATGCAGAGCATTCGAAAGCTTTACCTAATGTCTACAACGCAGACTTACGACTATTTCTACGTTACAGCCACCGCCGGTCCGCCGAGTCAGCCGAAAATTACCGACTCCGACAGGGACCACATTACGATGGAGTGGGAACCTCCGTTCAACACCGGCGGCGCTCCCATCGAAGGTTACGACATCGAACGGCGCGAGAAGAACGGGGCGAAATGGCACAGAGTGAACAAGGAACCTTGCACGGTAGGTAGAATTGTTTAGTGTCAAATCTTGGTATAATTATACATCTTACTCCATGTTTTAATCTGTTTTTTATCGTATATACGGTGTTCCCTCCCTTATCGCGGGTGTTCCGTTCCAGGCTCACCCGCAATAAGTGAATTTCCGTTAATAACTTTTCTCATACTGTACATGTACCCTTTAAAAAACTTTACTTAAATGTTCATAAAAATGTTCACAATCAACCAATCTCAAGCGTGCGCAAGCACTGCATTCAGCGAATAAATACACTATTTACTGTAAATGGTAATTTTTTATGATTTATAATATTCTTTTAATGTTAGAATTAATATTTTACTATATGCGAACGTGAAATTGTGTTTGTGTGGTAATAATTCTTTCACGTACGTCATTATTGAAAAAATAGTATGTTTCCTTTCACTATTTTAAAGAGTAGATTGTTTTGACCTACAGTTTAAGATTGGTTCCAGTTTTGTTTTAAGTGAGTACTGGGTTGATGGAGATGATGATGTTGTCGTATATGGACAAAATTATGTAGACACATACAATAATAAATACTATTGTACTTCTTAATTAACAGCATAATTAAACTAATTGTTACTAATTATTTAATGTAAGTATTGGAGAAAATGTAAGCATTCAGGGATGAGAATTTTCCGCGGATACGCGGAATTCCGAGTTTTTGGAAGACCAGTAGTGCCATTTTTGTAAATCGCGTAAATTCGTTGAGAAAATTTTTACGGACCCAGTACATTACTTCACAAGCTGACCGCTAGTTGGCAGGCCGTCACTTTGTTTACATCACGTACATCAGTGTAACCACGTGTATATCTCTATGTATGAAAATATAGAATCAATTGTGCGGAGTTATTTGAGTCAATTGCAGACAGTTTTTATATACTTTTGCATAGGAACGGCCATTACTTAGACGTTTTTGAGACAATTAGGTATCATGTATCCTTGATAGTTGAGTATTTTAAATTATGCATGAGACAAGGTAATTGATATTTTAAGTCCACTTAGAGGTTCTCTATGGCATATGCGGCCCCCAAACCCCCGACCTGTTTCAGAGTTTTTTGCAATTTGTCATTCTCATCCCTGAAGTATCAGTAGGATTAACGAGTTGATGTCTATTGTGAAAGAGAAAGTTTTTCTTGAACATTTTTGTTGTGACATTTACAATGGCTGTTTGTTTACCGCAGCTGATTGAGTTTACCGATTATTCTGTCACCGACGGCAAATATTACGAATACAGAATCATTGCTAAGAACAAGGCCGGCGACGGCGAACCCAGCAAACCTTCTAAACTTCACCGAGCCAGGCCCATGCGAGGTGAGTCAGACATAAACTTTGTCACGTCATCATGTTAATATATGATTCGGTAATTCGTCTTTGATTTTAATTTACATTAACCCTTTCATACCCCTTGTATCCCGTGGGATACGAGAATATTATACGAGGATAAGAGAGAGAGGAGAGAGAGAGAGAGGGAGAGGGAGTGAGAGAGAGAGAGAGAGAGAGAGAGAGGGAGAGGGGGGAAAGAGAGAGAGAGAGAGAGAGAGAGAGAGAGAGGGAGGGAGAGAGAGAGAGAGAGAGAGAGAGAGAGAGAGAGAGAGAGAGAGAGAGAGAGAGACATTATTAATTAATTAACCCTTTCTTACCCGTTGTATCTCATGGGATACAAGAATATTTTCTGCCTTTAAAATTAATAAAATTTTAAAACTGACATTTATTTGATCTGTTAATAGTTATTTTGATTTAAGCCAATAACAATAGACTAAAAATGGTGATAAAATGGCAAACTAGAAAATCTACATAGCATAAAAACTGCGCAAGGTACAGTAGTTTAGAGATGACTTTGTACAGATCAGCATAGCATGCATACTAAATGTCTTAAATACTTTAAAAGATTATCAACAGTTGCAAAATGAAGCACATTTTATGCTTCCATTGAATCCCAATGTATCCCATGGGATACAGGCTATACTTACCACGCGGGCACAGGTAGAAAAAATAATTATTATGTGTAAACAAGATGGACATACTGAACAAAAGTACCAAGCCAAAAAAATTTTTTCTTATTAAAAAATAATTTGGGACTGAAAGGGTTAAATTACATTAATTTACATTTAATTTACGTTAAACTTAAATTGTCTTTAGAATATTTTCATTGCATTTGTATAATTCCTATTTGAAGCCATTTATCACAGCTGTCCATTTGCGATGTTTTTTTGCAGAGAAGCCACGCTGTTACATGGACGGGGTGCCTAAAGAGATTCGCGTACGCGCCGGTGAGCCGCTGGACATCGACGTTCCCATATCCGGCGGCCCGCCGCCCGAGGTGGAGTGGCTGAAGGATGGGCAGCCGATTAGCGAAGGGATTCACGCGAAGATGACCAACGACGAAGACAACGCAAAATTGCACATACCCAAGTGCGTGAGAGACGATACGGGTGATTATACCATCAAACTGAAGAACGAGTTCGGCGAAGATGAGGGCGACATTAAAATTATTGTTCTAGGTGAGCAGGTTTGTTAGACATTTTTTTGTTCTCAATGACAAAAACCGCAGTGAATGATGTTTTTTTCGAAGAGTTAATTGTCGTAGATGCGTCATTGTTTTAAAACAGGGGTGTGCAAATTGCGGCCCCCCCGAGAGAATTTGTGCGGCCCGCGAAGAGATTTGTCAACCTTATGATAGTGCGGACCGGGCGATTAATTGAGTGTATCCAGCTGAAGTACGTGCCACGATCCCAAAGATAGTACGGGTAGTTTTTTCTACTAGATCGGATGCCATTAACTCTTACAAGACGGTTGTAGCTTAATAACACTGTACTACACAGACTGTGTGATACACATTACTAATATGCATTGTAATGAAATTACCACTATCTGTCCTGAAAGTAGAAATATATGGTTTGTAATATAAGTCTCAATAACTTCTAAAATAGTTTCTTGCGTGCAGTAGTAATGATGTACGCAGATCGGATGCAAAAAATATTCGTTATTAGGCCTTTCTGTACTTGGCTCCTTGATCAAACTGCCTGTGGCTTGTAGGAATTGTGGGAAAGTTTAATGTGGCCCGGCTAGTCAGATAATTTGCACACCCCTGTTTTAAAAGCTTGCGTGTATACTTATGTGCTAATGTGTGACTAATGGTCTATTTAATATGTCGATGTGTATTTGAAAAGAAACAGGACTTTGTCAGGAGAATTTTTGCATCTTTAACTTTTGAAGAAAATCATCACACAAGTTTTTTTAGCTTGGCTTTGGAAGAAAATCATCGCACAAGTTTTTTTAGCTTGGCTTTGAAAGAAAATCATCGCACAAGTTTTTTTAGCTTGGCTTTGAAAGAAAATCATCACACAAGTTTTTTTAGCTTGGCTTTGGAAGAAAATCATCGCACAAGTTTTTTTAGCTTGGCTTTGGAAGAAAATCATCACACAAGTTGTTTACCTTGACTTTTGGAAGAAAATCATCACACAAGTTTTTTTAGCTTGGCTTTGAAAGAAAATCATCGCACACGTTTTTTTAGCTTGGCTTTGGAAGAAAATCATCACACAAGTTGTTTACCTTGACTTTTGGAAGAAAATCATCACACAAGTTTTTTTTAGCTTGGCTTTGAAAGAAAATCATCGCACAAGTTTTTTTAGCTTAGCTTTGAAAGAAAATCATCGCACAAGTTTTTTTAGCTTGGCTTTGGAAGAAAATCATCACACAAGTTTATTTCAATATAGTAGCTTCATTGAAGTTAATTTCAAGCTTCAAAAGTCACTAACACGACAATTTATCTCAAGAAATTTCTCATTTCATAACACTTTTTATAAACAGAAGTTTCAGTACAAGCATCAAGATTCTGTTTTGATGCATTGTTCGTTTTCTACTACAGATCGTCCGTCAGCACCCAAGGGACCTCTGATACCAACCGATATGACAGCCGACTCGGTGACGTTAGAGTGGCAGCCTCCAGCCGACGACGGAAACGGCGAAATCACTGGTGTGTAAACTTGGTCATCTGCTTGACCCGTACATTTTTGACACGTAATAAATTATGAAGTTATTTCGTCGGTATTGTAATGTGTAAATATGTACTTTATCGCGTGTTTATTTTTCGTGATAAGTAGATGCTTATTACGTATTCATGTCAAGAGTGTGGCGCAGTGGATAAGGCAGTGAATCACGTGCGCTCGATGCTCGCCTCGGGCAGTATCGTTCATAAACATTAGCTGTTTACCATTTTGAGGAACAACGTGACCGAACACCGCTGCTGGTTCAGTGGCTCATGTTAGAACGATTGTGCCTTGATAACGAGTCGAGCTTCGGCCACGACAGTAATGTCTCCTTGAGTAGGCCTTGCGTTTGAGTCCTTTCCTGTTTGCTCAAGTGGATAAAAAATCGGTTAAGCTGAAGACCGGGAACAGGAAGATTTTTTTAGTCCCGCAAATTAAATAAGTAAACGGAATTAGTCCTTGAAGTCAAGACTAGCACTGAAAGCTCTAGACATCATTCATATGAGTGCATCTATTAGTCCTTGAAGTGAAGACTAGTATTAAAAGCTGTAGACATCATTCATATGAGCGCATCTATTAGTCCTTGAAGTCAAGACTAGTATTAAAAGCTCTAGACATTGTTCATATAAGTGCATTTATTAGTCCTTGAAGTCAAGACTAGCATTAAAAGCTGTAGGCATTGTTCATATTGTGTTGTGCTGTATTGTAATTTATCCATTTGTTTGTAATGATAGTAAATAAACTTGAGTTGACCGGAGTCCATTCTCTTCAAGGTTACATGATTGAGAAATGTCTGGAGGGCACGGACAACTGGGTGAAGGTTCCCGGTAGCCCATCCGCCACCAAGTTTACGGTCAAGAATCTGGAGGAGGGGAAGAAGTACAAGTTCCGCGTCATGGCGGAGAACGTCTACGGAGTCTCTGATCCGCTGGAGAGCAAGCTGATCGAGCACAAGAATCCGTTCAGTGAGTAGTTCGTTCTGTTTTATTTTCTGCTTCGCTTGCTGATCGGTATGAGCGGTGTAGAAATTTGCAATCATTTTATTGTAAAACAACGATTGTAGATGGCAGCATAGACTAATTCAGTACTTTAGTGTACTAGACTGACAATTAAATGGATCACATAATGCTACAATCGCGTACTCGGTACAATAAGCGACAAGCGGTGTCGATCAGAAATATGTGCGTTAATTTTTTTAATTGGCTATTGCATTTTTGAACGTTAAATTTGTAAAATAAAGGAAAATGAAGGTTTTGAAATCCTGGTTAAATTTTTCTTTTAGAGTAATGTTGTTCTCAAAACTGTTGAACTTAAAGGACAAGAAAAGGAGCACCTGAACTAGGTTTCAGAAAAATCGCCTTAAAAAATTACTTTACGTCAATTTTATGCGTATGTCGTACTCGCATTGAAAGGATTTTTTGTTTGTTTTCATTTTAAATCTCCCGCAATATTGTTCCGACCCCGCCATTACATGACGTCATGTGCCAAATGTAAATCAAGGGATGAAAAGGAAATGTTAAATTATGTCCCAGAAAACTTTTCATGCAAATCTATATTACTGAGATTTTTGCTTACCTGCTAGAAAGATTTATGTAACTAGAAAAGAAAATTATTAATTATTTAAAATGTTTTCACCAATTGGTAAAATGTCGCTGATTCACCCTCCAGGGTGCGCCACTCACTAACCAAAAACGTATTTTTAATCTTATTGACAAGATACAGTAATTTAAAATTTACTTAGTTAGTGATGTGTGCGCTACGAATGCTCTGATTATTTTTTCAAAGTAATAATTTCAAAATAATAATTAGAAATTAGAAATATTTTCAAAGTAATAATTAGAAATTAGTAATAATTTCAAAGTAATAATTACAAATTAGTAATAATTTCAAAGTAATAATTAGAAATTAGTAATAATTTTAAAGTAATAATTTCAAATTAATAATTATAAATTAGTAATAATTACGAAAGTAATAATTTTAAAGTAATAATTACAAATTAGCAATCATTTCGAAGTAATAATTACGAAAGTAATAATTTTAAAGTAATAATTACAAATTAGCAATCATTTCGAAGTAATAATTACGAAAGTAATAGTTTGTCAATTACACGTCTTCATACTGTACAAACAAGAGACCATATGATAACTGATAATTATACGATAATTTACTAATAATTCAAAACAGAATACTAAATACAAAGCGTGAAAAAATTTAACACAAACTTTGATTTCAACTGATTTTAAATATTCCACGATTCGGCTTTAAACGTTCACAAAGTTTAAAAAAAATTGTGTTTGCCTCCTGCCCTACTGGCACCTTTTCACCTCATACGGTGGGACAGAGACCACCTGTGGTGCCAAATCTATGGATGCCCCAGGGGGTGGCAAATCTATTAAAATCTTTCGGATAAATGATTAACAAATGTTTTTACGTTATACAGACCCACCTGCCGCTCCGGGAAAACCAGAAATCACGGAATACCACTCTTATTCGATGAGCCTTAAATGGACGAAGCCCGTCAACGATGGAGGAGACACGATCGTTGGTAAGCTTGTCAGTGTCGAATGCGTTGAAATCTGTGCATTCGTCTCTGGTTTAAATTGCCATGATGCTTATCGTGATTTATGCATTGAGTTACTGAAGTTTGGAGCTTTTTCAACTGTCATTCTCATTACTTTCATGGATTAATCACGTAATCTATAATGATAACAACAACGGCAGCAGCAGGAACATCAACAGCAACAACAACAACAACACCAGCAACAACAACAATAGCAGCAGTATCAACATCATCAACAGCAACAACAACACCAGAAACAACAGCAGCAGCAACAACAACAACAACAATAGCAGCAGTATCAACATCATCAACAGCATCAACAGCAACAACAACACCAGCAACAAGAACAACAACAGCAACAACAACAGCAACAGCCGCAACAACACCAGCAACAACACCAGCAACAACAGCAACAGCCACAACAACACCAGCAACAACAGCAGCAGCAGCAGCAACAACAACAACAACAATAGCAGCAGTATCAACATCATCAACAGCATCAACAGCAACAACAACACCAGCAACAAAAGCAACAGCAACAACAACACCAATTTGTGCAGTAACTGTGCCAGAATTCTACATGGATAATGTTGCCAAACCGAGAAATGATGTTTTGGTGCGACCTGTTGCCATGGTAACCTAATATTTTCTGCACCATTGGCATTTGCAGGAAAATATCGAATGCACACTGCTAAGACTAAAAAGAATCTTGATAAAGACGTTAACGTAGCTACTGTTATGAAACCGGGGCTGTGGAGTCGGGACTTTGGCTCCGACTACTACTCCTAGAATTTTAGAAGATCCAACTCCGACTCCTAAATTTTTAGATCCAACTCTGACTCCTAAATTTTTAGATCCAACACCGACTCCTAAATTTTTAGATCCAACTCCGACTCCTAAATTTTTAGATCCAACTCTGACTCCTAAATTTTTAGATCCAACTCTGACTCCGAATTCTAGGAGCCCCAGCTCCTGACTCCAACTTCGGCTCTGACTCAGACTCCTAAAATTCTTGAATCTACTCCGACCCTGATTGTGACTCCTCTAAAATTTTAGGAGTCCCGACTCCCGACTCCTGGCTCCGACTCCTGCGTTTAAGTAATAGTTTGTAGGACTCTCAATATTTAACTGCAGTGGCATTTCATCGTTACTTCTTATGCTCAAAAACAGTCCAGCTGCATAGAGCATAGACACCATTATGAAAGCATCTCAGAACGGGACATTATGCATAAAAGCATTAAAACAGGGGTGTGCAAATTGCGGCCTGCCGAAAGAATTTGTGTGGCCCCGCGAAGAGATTTGTCAACCTAATGAAAGTGGGGCCCGAGCGATTAATTGAGTGTGTCCAGCTGAAGTCCGTGCCACGATCCCAAAGATGGTAGTTTTTTCTACTAGATCGGATGCCATTAACCCTTACAAGACGGTTGTAGCTTAATGTCACTGTACTACACAGACTGTGTGATACACATTACTAATATGCATTGTCATGAAATTACCACTATCTGTCCTGAAAGTAGAAATATATGGTTTGTAATATAAATTTTAATAACTTCTAAAATAGTTTCTTGAGTGTAGTAGTAATGATGTACGCAGGTCGGGTGCAAAAAAATCGTTATTAGGTCCTACTGTAATTGGCTCCTTGATCAAAATGCCTGTGGCCCGCAGGAATTGCGGGAAAGTTTAATGTGGCCCGGCTGGTCAGATAATTTGCACACCCCTGGTTTAATGACTGTTTCGCTTAATGGCACATTTTGCTGGAATGCATTAAAGTCGTTAAGCAACGACTTACCGTACCTTGTAAAAGTTCGTTATTAGACGAGACGGAAGATGAAGAAATCGTTCTTCCTTTAGGTTACATGATCGAGAAGAAGACTAAAGGCGGAGAGATCTGGCACAAGTGCAACTTAACTCCGGTTCCCGCTCTACACTACACGTGTACCGGCCTCACCGAGAATCAGACGTACGAGTTCCGTGTCAAAGCGGTGAACGGAGCCGGTCCGGGATCCCCGAGTCAAAGCTCCACACCTCAAGTCGCCAGAGAACCTTTGTGTAAGTCATTTTTGTTGACTGTTTTCTTGGGCATTTCTGAAATTTTAACTATTACTTAAGGTGTTATCATCATCATCATCATCATCGTCATCATCATCATTATCATCATCATGAGCTGCAGCAGCAGCAGCATTACATCACCATGATCATCGTAGTCATCATCATCATCATCATAATCATCATCAGCATCAGTGTTATCATCATCATCATCATCATCATCATCATCATCATGAGCTGCAGCAGCATTACATCACCATGATCATCGTCATCATCATCATCATCGTAATCATCATCATCATCATCGTCGTCATCATCATAATCATCATCAGCATCAGTGTGATCATCATCGTCATCATCATCATCATCATCAACATCGTCGTCATTATCATAATCATCATCAGCATCAGTGTTATCATCATCATCATCATCATCATCGTCATCATCATGAGCTGCAGCAGCATTACATCACCATGATCATCGTCATCATCATCATCATCGTAATCATCATCATCATCATCGTCGTCATCATCATAATCATCATCAGCATCAGTGTGATCATCACCATGATCATCGTCATCATCATCATCATCGTAATCATCATCATCATCGTCGTCATCATCATAATCATCATATCACTTTTCTTTTGGTTCATCGTAAGTTAGTTTGTGGAAAGCATCTTGGTTAACTTAAAAAAGTTACTTAGTTTTGTCAAAGAATTTTAGTTATGCCTCCCAGCTACTAGGGGGCGAACATTCTCTGCCGGAAAGCAAATTCAATTCGATTATCGAACGATCGAATTTGAATTCAGTTATCAAGATTTTGGATAAATTTTTCAATCGTTAAATAAAGAGCAATCTCGCAAAGATCTTGCATATTGCTTGATTTCGTTCTCCAGAAAAAAACACTAATAATTTGTTTAAAAATCGAGTGCAGAATTCACAGCTAAATCGCATGCTGGTTGTGTGACATTTGAATGTGCCGTAGACTGCCCCGCCAAATACTAAGATACAATTATTCCAACGTTGTTGAAATGTTGAAAAAATGTTGAAACGGGAAAAAATGTTGAAACGGGAAAAAATGTTGAAACGGGAAAAACTGTTGAAACGGGAAAAATGTTGAAACGGGAAAAACTGTTGAAACGGGAAAAATGTTGAAACGGGAAAAAGTGTTGAAACGGGCAAAGTTTTGTTCGCAGTCGTAAGAAATTTAATTATCGTTCCAGTTACGCCCGACGCTCCCGGCAACGTCAGCGTCGACGCCATAACCAGAAATACGGTCGACCTCTCGTGGGAGCGGCCCAAGAGCGACGGAGGTAAACCCATTACCAACTACATCATCGAGAAAAAGAAGGGTGATGGAGATTGGGAGGAAGCGGCTCGAATCCCCGGGAAGGTATGTTCACAGTGTAGTTAAAGGAAGACCGGATGATTGTTTAGACTCGATCTCATTTTAATTTACTGTCCAAAATCTACATTTTCTTGTCTATAAAAATTAGCAACTGTTTCTTATATTTGAATAATTAGCTTAGAAAGTTAATTAACGGCAACCGAACACAGCTATTGCTTACGTCACAAACTAACCACAGTTTGAGCAATGGCCGGCATCTTCCCTTGTGTATCAAGCACGTTTGCAT
Organism: Tubiluchus corallicola; assembly: GCA_030141605.1. Lineage (NCBI taxonomy): Eukaryota > Metazoa > Priapulida > Priapulimorpha > Priapulimorphida > Tubiluchidae > Tubiluchus > Tubiluchus corallicola. Next base: position 41,789 of record JAQGDQ010001051.1, on the reverse strand, counting down.
AAGTGTTACAGTAGTGTTTAAACGCATGATGTCGCGAAAATGGGCTTTACATCATATGACGTCATCAAACTAACACTGCAGTTCATGATCATGCTTATCACGGTACCACCTTCTATTTGTCGGCCACGCGAATGTGACAAAAAGGCGCCGTTGCCAATCTTAGTAGATTCACTGAGCCGCGCGTAGCTTTGAAAGTTTAACGAAATTTGAGTATCCGAGGTAATTATTATTTAATCTCAGCTTTGATTTAAAATAAGCTATTGTAGTTTTCAATATTTTAGAGCATTCTTTATTCTGAACTCGTGTTTACACAATCATCCGGTTTTCGGTGTGATGTGACACATGAGAGGGGTGACACAAAATTGCACCTGATTCTGTTACACAGTTTGTGTTCATTTTGTAACAGACACAATAGAATGGAGTAGAGCTTTTTGTATTAAATCAGCCTTTTCACAGTTTCTGTAGGTCAAAGGTTAAGTGCACCACAGCAACGCGTCTTAAATACAGCCATCGTGTGTGTAAAGCAAGGCCGTCTGCTCATTCAGTTCGACGTGGATTTTACTTAATTATGCATTAGTCTGTGCGTAGAATGTATCAAAGGTAAAATGTACCACAGCAATGCGAGCTAACTACAACTGTCATGTGATGTGTGGGTAAAGCAAAGCCGTCTGCCACATCAGTTCAAAAATTCAGTTGTTCTATGCGAACATTAGCTAAATATGCATTACTCTGTGTATAGAGTTATTTACTAGCAGGATCATGCTTGGGAACAAGAAAAAATGAACTAGGTAAGGTTCTGGCTAGCGGTTAAAACTGTTACTATTACAATAGCATGAGCTACGAGGTGTTGTCAAGTGTAAACAAATGCATTGTCTGGTACACTTAACCTTTGACCTTTTCACGATCATCATCAATCGCTGGAACTGTGATAAGGCTTGTTGGAGCACATTCAACCTTATCACATTAAATTGTACACACAATATTTCTTTAGTGGTCCAATATTTCCAACAGAATGAGCTAAACAAGATATCAATTTTATCGGTTTTTCTCGCATCCTTCTCACAGGACAATTCCGGGAAAGTGAAGGGACTGGACGAGGGTGAAACGTATCAATTCCGCGTGAGAGCCGTCAACGACGAAGGTGTAGGCGACCCGAGCAGACCGACTGATCCGATCATTGCAGAAAATCAACCAGGTATTGTTCCCTTGAAAACAGCTCTTATGCTGTCAAGTTAATTTAATATTGTTTATTTTATTTGTTTTGTTTGACCGAAATTTGGAAAAAATCGCGAGTTGGGTCCGGGAAAACGTCCGTTGCGGGGCGACGTGGCCCTGCAGCGAAATCTAAATATGCCTACTACACCCACCACTGAACTATCCATAGCCAGCACCACCCATGGCCCATTCTTGTTCTCGAGAAATAAGAGGTATAACTTTAGAAAAAACGACCGAAAAATGACCATTTTTGGAGGTTTTTCGCCCCCCGTTCCTTCGGTGGGCCCGATTGGAAAAATAAACCATCAATGGCAAGACACTAGATCGAGACCTTTCGTTTGATGTATAGATTGCCACAAATGGTGCCGTCGTCGAAGCTGTAGCTTCAAATCTTACATGCATATATATAGTTAGCCTGTATCACCGAAATTAATATATACGATCCCTGCAAATTAATATTAGTAACTTTAGTCTATGTATCTAGTAAATCTGAGTCTTTTATCTTAAACTATCTCAAACTATGGGGTTGAGTTGAAACGTCATGTTCTTTCCTTGTATTAAATGTGGAATTTTTTATTTGTATTTTCAAGGGTTTTTCTTGATTTTTGTTCTACTGTATCTTCTAAACAACGAATCACTTTGCTTTATTGATTTTTTGTGCGCAGCGAAACCTTACATTGACCTCAGCAAGGTGAAAGACATAACGGTGAAACACGGCGAAACGTTCAACATCAAGATTCCGTACACGGGCTGGCCAATTCCGAATGCCGCGTTCGAAGTGTCCGGCAGAGAGGTGCTGCCCGACGGGGACAGAGTCACCGTGGAGGTGGGTAAATTTACATGCATGTGTTTGATTGGTTTAAACTGTATTTATTAGCGCAACAATGATTACAGGTGCATACATGCATACGGCCAAATCACGTTGAAAACACCAGTTCTCGTCTGGTCACCGAAGTTAAGCAACGTAGAGCCTGGTTAGCACTTAGATGGGTGACCGCCTAGGAATACCAGCTGCAGTAGGCTTGCGGGATGCACACACTGTATCTCAACATTAGGCGGAGGAGCTGCACAAGCAGCCAACGGCTAGAGGGCGGAGGAGGTCAAGTGACCCAACGGCCATGTGTAGAGGAGTAAACCTTCCAAATCAGGAGTGGAGCCCCGAAGGTGGACCAGTGCAGCATGCTCACTGACTCTGGCAGCTCCTGCAGCCAACCTGGTGCCGCTCCACTTTCGTTTAGACTACACCAGGGAGGAAGAGAGGGTGTTGTCTTGGCAACTCAGGATCTCCATACACCTTGCCCAGGCGTGTGCCCTGGAGACGTTCAAAGATCGCACTGCTCAGCCACAGTCGACACTGCGGCTCCATCAATGTGATCAATAACTGACTCTCTTGGAGCTCCGAGACAGAAGGAAGCCAACCATTTGGCTTCTCTTAAATACATAATTAGTGCACAATGTTCTGTACTGTAGCCCTTTGTAAAAAATGTACCACTGATGATGACAGCAGTAGCTCTGTCGAAACGTCTGACATGATTTTTAACCATGTAAATTAAGAGTATTATCACGTTTTAACTCTAAATATTTTTAAATGCCTGTAAAAAAACTCGACTTAAATTATGTTCGTCTGCATCAATAAATTATGTTAATGTTCCTCTAGATGTCAGAAGAATTTGCCCTTCTAACAACCAAAGACGCGAAACGGGACGATGGCGGTTACTATACCGTGACGCTACGCAATCCATCCGGTGCCGACTCCGTTCACTTGAATGTCACCGTCTTGTGTAAGTAATCAGAGGCTAGCTTTTTCCTTTTACAATTTCACTTGCTGTATAAGTCACGGTCTTGTGTAAGTAATCAGAGGCTAGCTTTTTCATTTTACAATTTCACTTGCTGTATAATTCACCGTCTTGTGTAAGTAATCAGAGGCTAGCTTTTTCCTTTTACAATTTCACTTGCTGTATAACTCACCGTCTTGTGTAAGTAATCAGAGGCTAGTTTTATCCTTTTACAATTTCACTTGCTGTATAACACACCATCTTGTGTAAGTAATCAGAGGCTAGCTTTTTCCTTTTACAATTTTACTTGCTGTATAACTCACCATCTTGTGTAAGTAATCAGAGGCTAGCTTTTTCCTTCTACAATTTTACTTGCTGTATAACTCACCATCTTGTGTAAGTAATCAGAGGCTAGCTTTATCCTTTTACAATTTCACTTGCTGTATAACACACCATCTTGTGTAAGTAATCAGAGGCTAGCTTTTTCCTTTTACAATTTTACTTGCTGTATAACTCACCGTCTTGTGTAAGTAATCAGAGGCTAGTTTTATCCTTTTACAATTTCACTTGCTGTATAACACACCATCTTGTGTAAGTAATCAGAGGCTAGCTTTTTCCTTTTACAATTTTACTTGCTGTATAACTCACGGTCTTGTGTAAGTAATCAGAGGCTAGCTTTTTCCTTTTACAATTTTACTTGCTGTATAACTCACCATCTTGTGTAAGTAATCAGAGGCTAGCTTTATCCTTTTACAATTTCACTTGCTGTATAACACACCATCTTGTGTAAGTAATCAGAGGCTAGCTTTTTCCTTTTACAATTTTACTTGCTGTATAACTCACCGTCTTGTGTAAGTAATCAGAGGCTAGTTTTATCCTTTTACAATTTCACTTGCTGTATAACACACCATCTTGTGTAAGTAATCAGAGGCTAGCTTTTTCCTTTTACAATTTTACTTGCTGTATAATTCACCGTCTTGTGTAAGTAATCAGAGGCTAGCTTTTTCCTTTTACAATTTTACTTGCCGTATAACTCACCATCTTGTGTAAGTAATCAGAGGCTAGCTTTTTCCTTTTACAATTTCACTTGCCGTATAACACACCGTCTTGTGTAAGTAATCAGAGGCTAGCTTTATCCTTTTACAATTTCACTTGCTGTATAACACACCGTCTTGTGTAAGTAATCAGAGGCTAGCTTTTTCATTTTACAATTTTACTTGCTGTATAACTCACCGTCTTGTGTAAGTAATCAGAGGCTAGCTTTTTCCTTTTACAATTTTACTTGCTGTATAACACACCGTCTTGTGTAAGTAATCAGAGGCTAGCTTTATCCTTTTACAATTTTACTTGCTGTATAACTCACCGTCTTGTGTAAGTAATCAGAGGCTAGCTTTTTCCTTTTACAATTTTACTTGCCGTATAATTCACCGTCTTGTGTAAGTAATCAGAGGCTAGCTTTTTCCTTTTACAATTTCACTTGCTGTATAATTCACGGTCTTGTGTAAGTAATCAGAGGCTAGCTTTATCCTTTTACAATTTCACTTGCTGTATAAGTCACCATCTTGTGTAAGTAATCAGAGGCTAGCTTTTTCATTTTACAATTTCACTTGCTGTATAACACACCGTCTTGTGTAAGTAATCAGAGGCTAGCTTTATCCTTTTACAATTTCACTTGCTGTATAATTCACCGTCTTGTGTAAGTAATCAGAGGCTAGCTTTATCCTTTTACAATTTTACTTGCTGTATAATTCACGGTCTTGTGTAAGTAATCAGAGGCTAGCTTTTTCATTTTACAATTTCACTTGCTGTATAACTCACCGTCTTGTGTAAGTAATCAGAGGCTAGCTTTTTCATTTTACAATTTCGCTTGCTGTATAATTCACCGTCTTGTGTAAGTAATCAGAGGCTAGCTTTTTCCTTTTACAATTTCACTTGCTGTATAAGTCACCATCTTGTGTAAGTAATCAGAGGCTAGCTTTTTCATTTTACAATTTCACTTGCTGTATAACACACCGTCTTGTGTAAGTAATCAGAGGCTAGCTTTATCCTTTTACAATTTCACTTGCTGTATAATTCACCCAAAAAAACCACAAAAAAAACACACCAAAACAAACTCACCGTCTTGTGTAAGTAATCAGAGGCTAGCTTTTTCATTTTACAATTTCTCTTGCTGTATAATTCACCGTCTTGTGTAAGTAATCAGAGGCTAGCTTTTTCCTTTTACAATTTCACTTGCTGTATAACTCACCGTCTTGTGTAAGTAATCAGAGGCTAGCTTTTTCATTTTACAATTTCACTTGCTGTATAATTCACCGTCTTGTGTAAGTAATCAGAGGCTAGCTTTATCCTTTTACAATTTCACTTGCTGTATAACTCACCGTCTTGTGTAAGTAATCAGAGGCTAGCTTTTTCCTTTTACGATTTCACTTGCTGTATAACTCACCGTCTTGTGTTAGTAATCAGAGGCTAGCTTTTTCATTTTACAATTTCACTTGCTGTATAACTTAATTTGCCCTTTGCAAACGGAGATATAATTTAGTATCTATTTATTTGGAAATACAGTTGTACAATTTGTAATAATAATAATAATAATAATAATATTAATAATAATAATAATAATTATAGAAGAAACAAACAAAAACAACACCAATTTCATGATCGCATCTTTTGATCACAGCCTCTTAAGTGATGTTTGTGTTTTGTTTAGCCCCGCCTTCACTGCCGAAGGGTCCACTAGAGGCCACGGACATCGATGGCGAAAGCTTAACGCTAAAATGGGGTCAACCGAAGGACGATGGTGGCGCACCGGTCAGCAACTACATCGTTGAAAAGAAGGACCCTAATAGGTACAGCGTGTTGATTTTGCCATCTCTTGTGTGCGCACGCGCAGTTGCTTTGGGTCAAAGATTAAGTGTATCACTAGAACGTTTATTAACTACAACCGTCGCGTGACGTGTGGGTAAAGCAAAGCCATGCGCCACATCAGTTCTGTAACTTCAGTTGTTTTATGCGAACTTTGCTTAATTATGCATTAGTCTGTGCATAGAGTGATTTACTAGCAGGATCTTGGTAAAAAATGAACTAGGTAAGGTTCTAGCTAGCTGTTAAAATTGTTACTATTACAACAGCATGGACTGCGAGGCGTTGTCAAGTGTACACAAATGCGTGGTCTGGTACACTCAACCTTTGACCTTTTCACGATCGTCATCAATCGCTGGAACTGTGATTAGGCTTATTGACGTTTTTTGTGCATACAAACTTGTGAAGTATTTATTGATTCTCAAACAATGCAATCTCAAACAATGCAGTCTCAAACAATGCAATCTCAAACAATGCAATCTCAAACAATGCAGTGTTACTCTCAAAGTAACGTATTTCTAGATGATCCATCATTCGTATCATTTCATTCGATACCTTTGCGTTTTATTTTTCAGCAACCGATGGGTGAAAGTGAGCAGTTTTGTACCAGGCACATCTTGTCGAGTGCGCAACCTCGAGGAGGGCAAAGCGTACGATTTCCGCGTGTGCGCCGAGAATCAGTTCGGCGTGTCCGAGCCCTTGGAAACACTCGAACCCATTGTAGCTAAACCACCGTACGGTACGTATTATAAAATCCTGTTGTGATCGTAGCACTTTTACCATCGTTGGGCTGCAAAAAATTTAAATTTTTACCAAGTTGAAAGTTCGTTAATCTACAAATGTTTGAAATGAGTTGAGAATTTGTGAAAAGAGTTGAGAATTTGTGAAAAGAGTTGAGAATTTGTGAAAAGAGTTGGGAAATTGTGAAAAGAGTTGGGAATTTGTGAAAAGAATTGAGAATTCGTGAAAACAGTTGGGAATTTGTGAAAAGAGTTGGGAATTTGTGAAAAGAATTGAGAATTCGTGAAAACAGTTGAGAATTCGTGAAAACAGTTGAGAATTTGTGAAAAGAGTTGAGAATTTGTGAAAAGAGTTGAGAATTTGTGAAAACAGTTGAGAATTTGTGAAAAGAGTTGGGAATTTGTGAAAAGAGTTGGGAATTTGTGAAAAGAGTTGAGAATTTGTGGAAAGAGTTGGGAATTTGTGAAAAGAGTTGGGAATTTGTGAAAAGAGTTGAGAATTCGTGAAAAGAGTTGAGAATTTGTGAAAAGAGTTGAGAATTCGTGAAAAGAGTTGAGAATTCGTGAAAAGAGTTGAGAATTCGTGAAAAGAGTTGAGAATTCGTGAAAAGAGTTGGGAATTTGTAGAAAGAGTTGGGAATTCGTGAAAAGAGTTGGGAATTTGTGAAAAGAGTTGAGAATTTGAGAAGCCAGTCTTTGGCATACAAGAAAATATGCTTGAACTCCTTCAGGACCGCACCATTCCAAATGCGTCTATGATTTTTCTGCTACTGTATGAGCACAGACATAACTAAATGATTATAAGTTATTTACTGTTCTATTCAGGAGAATCTTGGCTATCCAATCATGCTATTTGTTTCAACATTTATAAGTGATTTAATTGGATAAAATTAAGAAAAATACGCCCTTTTCCTGCACTCCAACTTGGCTTATTGAGTAGCTTAGTCTGGTGTCCACTTGCGTGATCGTACACACTAATTTATTAATCGCCTGTTTGCTACAGCCCAAGCTGTGCAGTGTTCTGCTGCTATTCCAGGAAAAACTAACCAATCAGCCAAGGACAAATTAGGGTCGCTTCATCTTTTAACAGGAATTTCTCCTTAAGAATAGAGCAGATTTGAGGCCAAAGTTTATCAGACTGTTGTGTCTGGATAGTTGAAATTTTCTACATTTGCTGATTTCATACAAGTGATACTGCACATTGTTACAGTGCAAACACTGCAGTTACTGAAAGCTTTTTCAGTTTATTCGTCAAAAATCGCTTTTTAATTTGTCTAAGGTAAGCAATTGCATTTCGCATAAAATTTTGCATGAAAATCCATCGTGTGAGGAGTAGAAACCTACATAAATTATCAAATATAACGTAATCACTGCTTAGTGAGAGCAGTTTTTCACCAACACATGCAAAATGCAGCAAACTCTTACGATCCTGAAGGAGCTAATGGCCGACAGTTTGAAAGACTGGATATCGCTGCTCCTTTGAAAAGTATTTTGTGCAAAAATTATTTAATGAAAAGTGCGTATTATAGAACAACGCGCTAAGGAATCTGCCAGTTTTTTCGTTAAAATTGGTAAATGTGATTACGTTGATATTTTAATAATAGTACGTACGAAGATGCTTACATTGTCCGACTGTTTTTACAGGCAAACCGGGAGCGCCTAGCGTTCCCGAAGCGACAAACGACACGGAGAATTCCATCAATTTGAACTGGGATGCACCCATGCGCGACGGAGGAAAACCGATTAAGGGCTACCTGGTCGAGAAGCGAGAGAAAGGCGACAAGAAATGGCAGAAAGCTCTTCTTAGCCAGGTGTGTATGTGCAACTTGTTAGTCTACTGTTAGTCTACATTATGTTATGTATGTGTCTATACTGCTAGTAGTCATACTGTAATGCTTCTACTGCTTGTCTATTGTCTGCATTCTACTAAGTGTTAAGTACCACTGGTAAGAACATTCATCAATTGTAAATATTAGTACTATCAAGCTGTATTGTAATACTTGTTATGCAATAAAACTGTTTAAACTAATTAACACTTGATATATAATATGAATTATAACATGATATATATATATGTATATACACTTGATATGATGTATGTGAATTTGTTCCACAGCAACATAAACATACATACAAATTGTTATTACATTGAAAAAAAATATAAATTAAACGAGTCACTGTGAGGAGGAGGAAGGAGCGTTAAACTTTCGACTCCTCCTCCACTTGCTAATTAATCAGCTGTTAAAAACTGTCTGTTCAAGCTGTCTGTCTGTCTATCTATTACAATATTTGTTATTGAATAGAAATAAAATCGTAATTTGGAGATGTTAAACTTCCAATAAGTAAAACTACTTTTAAACTAAACTTTGAATAATTTGATTGAAGTAAGCGTAGACTTCCAATCGACGCTTTTTCTGCCTCTAGGTGCCCATAACGAGCGCTACCGTGCCCGGATTAATACCCGGCAAGGAGTACGAGTTCCGCGTCGCCGCCGTTAACGATGCCGGTCCCGGAGACTGGAGCGAAGCATCCGAAGCGCTCGTCGCTCGTGAACCGCCAGGTAAGCCGGACGAGCAGCTTGTTCTTAACGAACGTCATGCATTGCATTTCCGATGCCACGAAAGTCAAGCTACTCATGTTGCTGTGAGATGTTCTGTGTTGGCTTAATGCCAAATGCATTGTCGTAGTTTTAGTCGACCATTTTGTTGGGCCGGAATTTGAATAATTAATTGATCGACTCGTTCAAGCTGAATAAGCCTTTTCACAGTTCAAGGGATTCACGATGATCGTGAAAAGGTCAAAGGTTAAGTGTACCAGACAGCGCATTTGTGTACACTGGGCAACGCCTCTCGGCCCATGCTACTGTAATAGTAACAGTTTTAACAGCTAGCTAGAACCTTACCCAGTTCATTTTTTCTTTTTTCCAAGCAAGATCCTGCTAATAAAACACTCTACTCACAGACTAATGCATAAGTATGTATGTCCACGTAAAACAACTGATGATACTGAACTGATGTGGCAGACGGCTTTGCTTTACTCACTTGTAGTCAAGACGGCTTGCTGTGGTGCACTTAACCTTTGACCCACAGCAGCTGAGGGTGTGCAAAACGAAACCGTCAAAAAGGCCTATTCTACCCAATACTCATCAGTCACAGGAATACTCCGGAATTCTTGCAAATTACACAAACCTGTTTTTGTTTGTCTAGCTGCACCAAGAATCAATCTGGAGCTGATGCCGAAGGACATCACAGTGCGGGCCGGCGAACCTTTCAAGCTTCACATCCCGTACAAGGGCTATCCGCCTCCGACGGCCGAATGGACGCGCAACGGTGAATGGGTGGAGCCGGATAAGAGAATACAGGTAGCGTCAGCGTGTTTTAGCGGGTGTTTTTTAAGAGAACACACCCGTATCTCTGTTTGCCGGACAAAAGTGGGAAGACGACAATCCGAATTTGCCGATTGTCCCTATTTACCGATACTAAGTTATATAGTAGGCATCGTGTATTAGACTCACTAATGTAGAATCAATCGTCTAATTGTCCCAAAAACGTCTAGTACGGGTCGCTCCTGACATATTAGACTCACTAATGTAGAATCAATCGTCTAATTGTCCCAAAAACGTCTAGTACGGGTCGCTCCTGGCATATTAGACTCACGCTAATGTAGAATCAATCGTCTGATTGTCCCAAAAACGTCTAGTACGGGTCGCTCCTGACATATTAGACTCACTAATGTAGAATCAATCGTCTAATTGTCCCAAAAACGTCTAGTACGGGTCGCTCTTGACATATTAGACTCACTAATATAGAATCAATCGTCTAATTGTCCCAAAAACGTCTAGTACGGGTCGCTCTTGACATATTAGACTCACTAATGTAGAATTAATCACCTAATTGTCCCAAAAACGTCTAGTACGGGTCGCTCCTGACATATTAGACTCACTAATGTAGAATCAATCGTCTAATTGTCCCAAAAACGTCTAGTACGGGTCGCTCCTGGCATATTAGACTCACGCTAATGTAGAATCAATCGTCTGATTGTCCCAAAAACGTCTAGTACGGGTCGCTCCTGACATATTAGACTCACTAATGTAGAATCAATCGTCTAATTGTCCCAAAAACGTCTAGTACGGGTCGCTCCTGACATATTAGACTCACTAATGTAGAATCAATCACCTAATTGTCCCAAAAACGTCTAGTACGGGCCACTCCTGACATATTAGACTCACTAATGTAGAATCAGTCGTCTAATTGTCCCAAAAACGTCTAGTACGGGCCACTCCTGACATATTAGACTCACTAATGTAGAATCAATCGTCTAATTGTCCCAAAAACGTCTAGTACGGGTCGCTCTTGACATATTAGACTCACTAATGTAGAATCAATTGCCTAATTGTCCCAAAAACGTCTAGTACGGGTCGCTCTTGACATATTAGACTCACTAATGTAGAATCAATTGCCTAATTGTCCCAAAAACGTCTAGTACGGGCCGCTCCTGACATATTAGACTCACGGTAATGTAGAATCAGTCGTCTAATTGTCCCAAAAACGTCTAGTACGGGCCGCTCCTGACATATTAGACTCACTAATGTAGAATCAATTGCCTAATTGTCCCAAAAACGTCTAGTACGGGCCACTCCTGACATATTAGACTCACGGTAATGTAGAATCAATCGCCTAATTTTCTCAAAAACGTCTAGTACGGGCCGCTCCTGACATATTAGACTCACGGTAATGTAGAATCAATCACCTAATTGGCCCAAAAACGTCTAGTACGGGTCGCTCCTGACATATTAGACTCACGATAATGTAGAATCAATCACCTAATTGTCTCAAAAACGTCTAGTACGGGTCGCTCCTGACATATTAGACTCACGGTAATGTAGAATCAATCACCTAATTGTCTCAAAAACGTCTAGTACGGGCCACTCCTGACATATTAGACTCACGGTAATGTAGAATCAATCGTCTAATTGTCCCAAAAACGTCTAGTACGGGCCACTCCTGACATATTAGACTCACTGTAATGTAGAATCAATCACCTAATTGTCTCAAAAACGTTTAGTACGGGCCGCTCCTGACATATTAGACTCACGGTAATGTAGAATCAATCACCTAATTGTCCCAAAAACGTCTAGTACGGGTCGCTCCTGACATATTAGACTCACGGTAATGTAGAATCAATCGTCTAATTGTCCCAAAAACGTTTAGTACGGACCGCTCCTGACATAGTAGACTCACTGTAATGCAGAATCAATCGTCTAATTGTCCCAAAAACGTCTAGTACGGGGGCCGCTCATTAGTCGTCGACTACCTGAACGGATAATTAATGACTTTCGACTGTTGGACTTTATGACTTGACTTGATTAATTAATGACTTAATTAATGAAGTCAAGTCGTAAGTTGCATAGATCATTAGTCGTCGACTACCTGTACAGTTTTTCATCACTTTATGCTTCTGTTTTTTTACACTGTTACACAATTAAAGTATCAAGACACTCAAGTCTCACTCACAATTGTGCAATTTACCCATCATGACACTCAAATGTCACTCACAATTGTGTAATTCACCTATCAAGACACTCAAATGTCACTCACAATTGTGCAATTCACCTATCAAGACACTCAAATCTCACTCACAATTGTGCAATTCACCCATCATGACACTCAAATGTCACTCACAATTGTGCAATTCACCTATCAATACACTCAAATGTCACTCACAATTGTGCAATTCACCCATCATGACACTCAAATGTCACTCACAATTGTGCAATTCACCCATCATGACACTCACATGTCACTCACAATTGTGCAATTCACCCATTATGACACTCAAATGTCACTCACAATTGTGCAATTCACCCATCATGACACTCAAATCTCTCTCACAATTGTGCAATTCACCCATCATGACACTCAAATGTCACTCACAATTGTGCAATTCACCCATCATGACACTCAAATCTCACTCACAATTGTGCAATTCACCCATCATGACACTCAAATCTCACTCACAATTGTGCAATTCACCCATCATGACACTCAAATCTCACTCACAATTGTGCAATTCACCCATCATGACACTCAAATCTCACTCACAATTGTGCAATTCACCCATCATGACACTCAAGTGTCAATCACAATTGTGCAATTCACCCATCATGACACTCAAATGTCACTCACAATTGTGCAATTCACCCATCATGACACTCATATCTCACTCACCAATTGTGCAATTCACCCATCATGACACTCAAATCTCACTCACAATTGTGCAATTCACCCATCATGACACTCAAATCTCACTCTCAATTGTGCAATTCACCCATCTTTGATTTATCTGAGTGTCGTGGCATGCTGTTAAAACAGAAATGACGCCATTTTTTAATTTTGATCGCACATACGCCTATCAAAGATCGATTTAATTCCTTTTGCGCAGTTCGACGACGACGGCGAGTCGGCCATCTTTGATTGCAAGGCGGCGAAGAGAGACGATACGGGAGAATACGTCGTGATGCTAAAGAACGACCTTGGTCAAGATGCTGCCCGACTGAAAATCAATGTCATAGGTGAGCTGTGCTTTTAGTAATTGTAGTGTGTTGTGGCAAAAAATCGTCTTTGTTAACTAGCAAATTTTGCCTATCGATCGACTCATAATCAATATGAGCCTGAACCTCAGTTTTTGCAAAGGTAGACATATTCACCTGCACGTCAAGCACGTTTGCGTAAGTGTTACTGCTTAAACGCGTGATGTCATGAAAATGGGCTCTACATCATATGACGTCAGAAAATAACAAAGCAGTCAATGATCATGCTTATCATGGTACCGCCTTTTATTTGTTAGTCACGCGAATGTGACAAAAAGGCGCCGTCGCCAATCTTAGCAGATTCACCGAGCCGCGCATAGCTTTGAAAGTTTAACGAAATTTGAGTATCCGAGGTAATTATTATTTAATCTAAGCTGTGATTTAAAATAAGCTATTGTAGTTTTCAACATTTTAGAACATTCGTTATTCTGAACTCCTGTTTACACAATCATCCGATTTTCCGTTAATAAAGTGATGCTCCTGCAGCTCTTGTGCTGCCCTCTGTTGCTCAATTTTCAAAATAATAAACTTTCTTATCATTCTTGCTTAAACAGACAAGCCGACACCACCCGAGGGACCGCTTGAAGCTGCCAAGGTCACTCCGGATTCGTGCACGCTGAAGTGGAAGCCTCCAGCAGATGATGGCGGAGATCCAGTCTCCAACTATATCGTGGAAAAGATGGATGTAGCGACAGGTATTTGATCCGTATCATTTAAGTGATCCAGTCGCTATTAGTCAACTCCTTCACAACCGCGCGATTCAAAATAGATAGTTTTGAGATTTCGATACATCGAATTCGGTTGCGAAGATTTCCTAATAAATTTTTAAATCATAAACCGATTTCACAAAGATTGTGCATATTGCTTGATTTTATTCTGTTAAAAACACTAATAATTTGCGTAATAATTGTGTACAGAAATCGCAGCTATATTGTTTCAAGCGTTTTTATGAAATCCGAATAAAAAAACTCATTTGAATTTAACTTGAACGTTCCGATGCTCTCGCTCCTACTCAACTCCTTCTGGACCACGCCGCTCAAAATAGATCTTATAAGTCCTGTGACTTTTCCGCCACTGTATGAGCACAGACATAACTAAATGATTACAAATTAGGTAGTGTTCTATTCAGGAGAATCTCGGCTATCCAATCATGCTACTTGTTTGAACATTTATGAGTGATTTAGTTGGATAAAATTAAGAAAAACATGCCCTTTTCCTGCACTCCAACTTAGCTTATTGAGTAGCTTAGTCTGGTGTACACTTGCGTGATCGTACACACTAATTTATTGATCGCCTGCTTGCTACAGTCTAAGCTGTGCAGTGTTCTGCTGCTATTAAAGGAAAACGCAACCGAAATTAAGGTCGTTTCATCTTTTAGCAGGAATTCCTCCTTAAAAAATAGATTAGATTTGATGCCAAGGTGTATTATCGGGGTGTTGTGTCTGGATAGTTGAAATTTTCTGCATTTGCTGATTTCATACAAGTGATACTGCACAGTGATAAGTAAGTAAGTAAGTAAGTAAGTAAGTAAGTACTATACACTATAGTTACTAAAAGCTTTCTTCAATTTATTCGTCATATTTATTCGATTTTAATTTGTCTAAGGTAAGCAGTTGCATTTCACGTATAATTTTGCATGAAAGTCCATCGTGTGAGGAGTAGAAACCTACAAAAATCTCCAAATATAACGTAGTCGCTGCTTAGTGAGAGCAGTTTTTCATGAAGCCATGCAAAATGCAGCAAACTCTTAGAGTCCTGAAGGAGTTAAGTTTGGAATGTTACTGTATTTATGTTCTAACACACAGCAAACACTTACAGTCCTGAAAGAGTTAAGTTTGGGATGTTACTGTATTTATGTTCTAACACACAGCAAACTCTTACAGTCCGGAAAGAGTTAAGTTTGGGATGTTACTGTATTTATGTTCTAACACACAGCAAACACTTACAGTCCTGAAGGAGTTAAAAGCGATTTTCATTTTCTCATGTGCAAATTTAGTTTCTAGACTTACGATTTTCTAATTGACCCTGCAGGTCAGTGGGAGAAAGTTACGGGATTCTGCCGACATCCCGAGTACACCGTCATGGGCCTGGAAGACGGACACAAGTACGAGTTCCGCGTGCGAGCCGAAAACGACAACGGCATTTCAAACCCGCTGTACACCGACAAGCCGATAACGGCTAAATACGAATTCGGTAAGTTTGGTATTGTTGCCGTGGCAACCGAGTAAACATTTTCTACGTCTGCATTGTCTGTTCACTTGTTTACATGTGCTATGTCCGTTTGAAACTAAATTGTATTTAATTTGTGCATGGTCACTTTGCAGAATGTAGAGTAACGTTAAGCATTGCTGATCTCGATGTTAGCGTTTGGTTGGGTGACTTATCCTCGTCTTGCCAAGTGTTAATCTTTGAATTTATTATTGTAATGCAACACACTAAACTATGAGATGGTGTGGTTCGTTAGTGTGCTTGGCCAATTCTGCGAGCGAGGTGGACAAAACATGTATTCAAGAGGTCACTTTGCAGACCCGGAATTTAGCTTTAGAGTACATTTGTTGACCAGGAGGTGGTGTGGTTCGTTAGTGTGCTTGGCCAATTAGGCGAATGAGGTGGGCAAAACATGTATTCAAGAGGTCACTTTGCAGACCCGGAATTTAGCTCTAGAGTACATTTGTTGACCAGGAGGTGGTGTGGTTCGTTAGTGTGCTTGGCCAATTCGGCGAATGAGGTGGACAAAACATGTACTCAAGAGGTCACTTTGCAGACCCGGAATTTAGCTTTAGAGTACAGTTGTTGATCAGGAGGTGGTGTGGTTCGTTAGTGTGCTTGGCCAATTTTGCACATGATTTGGACAATACATATATTCAAGAGGTCACTTTGCAGACCGGGAATTTAGCTTTAGAGTACAGTTGTTGATCAGGAGGTGGTGTGGTTCGTTAGTGTGCTTGGCCAATTCTGCAAATGAGGTGGACAAAACATGTACTCAAAAGGGGAAGTGAAATGAAAGGAGGTATTCTAGACTGTATTATCTAGTAATTCGATGATCAGATAACTGAAGAATAACAAGGAAAAAAGTTGAAAATGATATCCATGTATCGCCTTACGTAGACAGATCTTAGGTGGCGTATTGTTTGCATTGTTTACGTTGTTTACGCTGTCCACTCTTGCAGACCGTCCAGGCGCTTGCGGAGAACCGCAGATCGAGGACTACGACTCGGACATGGTGGAGCTGAGCTGGAAGCGTCCGGAAGACGACGGCGGAAGCAGGATCGACGGATTCGTGGTGGAGGGACGCAAAGTCGGTGACCGCGACTGGCACAACGTCACGCCCATGCCCGTTCACGATACCAGAACAATAAGTAAGCGGACGTGTTGCGTTTGATTTCATCGTTAATTAGTGAGTAATTAAATTTTAGTATCAGAGTTCGGGAAGGCAGATTAGAAAATGAAAAAAACTTGATTTGTGCTTGACACGGGTTAGGTTTGTTTTCGTAAACATTTTTGAACTTTCAATCTTCTTAGTTGTTTACCAGAAAGGGGGGGAGCAATTGTTGGGTGACTGAAAATCCTGGCATTTTAAATTTCAATTCCGTATTTCGCGAGGTGCAGGGATGAGATTTTCTGCGGAATTCCGAGTTTTTGGAAGACCAGTAGTGCCATTTTTCTAAATCACGTAAATTTGTTGAGAAAATTTTTACGGATCCAGTACATTATTTCACAAGCTGACCGCTAGTTGGCAGGCCGTCACTTTGTTTACATCACGTACATCAGTGTAACCACGTGTATATCTCTATGTATAAAAATATAGAATCAATTGTGCGGAGTTATTTGAGTCAATTGCAGACAGTTTTTATATACTTTTGCATAGAAGCAGCCAGTACTTAGGCATTTTTGAGACAATTAGGTATCATGTATCCTTGATAGTTGGGTATTTTAAATTATGCATGAAACAAGGTAATTGATATTTTAAGTCCACTTAGAGGCTCTCTACGGTCACAAAATTGCAATTTGTTTCTGGCTCCTAGGGGGCTTTGCCTCTCAACCCCATTGGGGGCCTAGGTGGCTCCCAAACCCCCGGCCTGGCAACAATACAATTATATATACTTTCTGAGAAGGAAATGCAATGCAACCGTAAATAAAGGCTTTTACTTGAGAAGCCTGGTTCTAGACATCATAAAAGTTTTGAGAATAAAGAAAGTTTCGAGCATATAGTTAGGATCAATAAATTATATTGTTTCGGAGTTTTTTGCAATTTGTCATTCTCATTCCTGGAGGTGTGAATATGTAATTAAAATAAAGTTTGTTGATATCGAAATTCCGTTTATAGAAAACAAGAACGATAAATTTAAAATATGCGCTTTGTTGTTTTTACATTACACAAAAATTTCGCAAGTGATATATTAAAGGATTATATGAAAAAGGAGGATTACACTGACAATTGTCTACGGCCAAATCACGTTGAAAACACCGGTTTTCGTCTGATCACCGAAGTTAAGCAATGCAGAGCCTGGTTAGTACTTGGATGGGTGACTGAGATAATTATTCTCGTGTCGATGACGAGTGATTTTATTGTTTTTATTTCGATGTCTCACTGTTTGCTGTTCGTGTTTAGTACCTAATTTGGACAAAGGCCAGGAGTACGAATTCCGCGTCATGGCTAAGAATGCGGCGGGACTCGGCAAACCGGGAAAATCGTCCAAACCGTTCAAACTTCGTCCTAAACCAAGTAAGTTGTTTTGCTTTTTGTTTTTCAGCTACAAATAATCAGTTTACTCAGCAGAGTAACGAATGTTTTAATGTCTTTGGATGCAGAGTAGAGCTTGCAAGCATATGTGCGGCCATTTTTTTATTTCTTGTATGGCTGTATAAGTAATTTTGTATTATAAACAAATATAATGAAACTGTCATCAAAATATATTGCTATTAAAATATGGTCATCAATTCCGCGTGAAATGAAAACTCTTAATCTTCATCAATTTAAGAAAGCATCAAAGAATTACCTACTACAACGGTATAATTAACTCACAATTTTACTCATCCTGATCTTAAGTTACTAACAAAACTTATTTTGTTCTAATGTACGTTATAACTGATGAAAATGTAATGTTAATTGTCAATTGTTTCACTTATTTGGAGGAGGACTCGAAAGCTCAATGCTCCTTCCTCCTCCTCACAGTAACTCGCATAGTTTATTTCAATGTAATATCAATTTATATGTATGTTTGAGTTGCTGTGGAATAAATTCATAATTCATGTATTATTAATTTCAATATGTGAACTTGCATACCAAAATCGTCCGTAACTTTGCAATTAACGTTTTCTATTTATTCACATATTCTCACCTACTTCGTTCACCGTGCGTTTCTTGAGCATAAGAGGTCTTTTACGCCAGTGGGTTGCTAGTCCTATTCTCACAACCCTCCCCGTTTACCCGGGCTTGAGACCGGCCCGAGTTCAGCTGGATTACTGCCCCAGTGGCTGGGTTTGAATACCCTGAATCTCTATTTCACGAGGATCACATACTCTGAATCTCTATTTCACGAGGATCACATACCCTGAATCTCTATTTCACGAGGATCACATACCCTGAATCTCTATTTCACGAGGATCACATACTCTGAATCTCTATTTCACGAGGATCACATACCCTGAATCTCTATTTCACGAGGATCACATACCCTGAATCTCTATTTCACGAGGATCACATACTCTGAATCTCTATTTCACGAGGATCACATACTCTGAATCTCTATTTCACGAGGATCACATACTCTGAATCTCTATTTCACGAGGATCACATACTCTGAATCTCTATTTCACGAGGATCACATACTCTGAATCTCTATTTCACGAGGATCACATACTCTGAATCTCTATTTCACGAGGATCACATACTCTGAATCTCTATTTCACGAGGATCACATACTCTGAATCTCTATTTCACGAGGATCACATACTCTGAATCTCTATTTCACGAGGATCACATACTCTGAATCTCTATTTCACGAGGATCACATACTCTGAATCTCTATTTCACGAGGATCACATACTCTGAATCTCTATTTCACGAGGATCACATACTCTGAATCTCTATTTCACGAGGATCACAATACTCTGAATCTCTATTTCACGAGGATCACATACTCTGAATCTCTATTTCACGAGGATCACATACTCTGAATCTCTATTTCACGAGGATCACATACTCTGAATCTCCATTTCACGAGGATCATTTTGATACCAAGTTCATCACTCTATGTTATTTCTAAGCTGAGATCATCCACGTTGAAGTTGAGGTGCAGGCTGCACACTGAAAAACATAATCTTGAGAAAATCCATGTTAAAGTCAGATATTGTTTTTTGTCACATTTCTACAAAACACTTAGCAACAGTACAAATGTTGGTTGCTATGGACTTTGCAAGAACACGCGGAAGTTATGTTTAAATCCAGTAGATGGCTCTTCCTGATGAAGATCTGGGCTTGGCAACAGAAAGAACCCGAAGCAAAATGGCAGCTTCCATGAGCTGCAATCAGAGTTTGAAAATACAAGTTTTTTACAATTGTAGTACTAATTTCTAGACTGAAAAGTGGATACGGGGTTATAAAATTAGATTTTTAATATTTTTAACATTTTCCTGACAATTTGATGCTAGAATAGAAATGTCCAATATATTTAGCATCTGTTTTTTATAAAAAACGAAAAATCGACATTAGACCAAATTTTTGCTTCATTCTACTTTGAAGCATCGTAACGTAGTTTTAACTATGCCGACTTACGGTTTTGGTTTGCAAGCAACACTTATTATGCGTTTTTATACTAAGTGTTAAAAACGACATGAATTGGTAACATCTATAGCCTGATTTTTTTTAACGTATATCAAATACTTGTGCCCTAAAATTCTTGTTGCAAAAGAGTTCTTGTTTTGACCAGTTCCGTGTCTGTCTGTCTGTCTGTTCTGTCTGCCACAGCCTGTCTGATATTCCGTGTCTGATTTTCAGAACTTGCATCTGCACCCGGACAGCCGCAAGTGGGCAAAGTCGGAAAAACGTACGTCGAACTCAACTGGGAACCTCCGAGAAATGACGGCGGGGCTCCGATAACCAGTAAGTTGCCTTGATTACTATATTTCTATATTACTACGAATTTTACAAATTTACTAAGCAACATACGACAGCGATAATTCTCTTGTTTATCTTTCAACCCCACAGTGTTTTGAGAGTCAAGTTAGTATATTTGTAATGATGCTGTACATAACGATGTTTAGACACCAGTATTAAAGGAAGTAGCGATACACTATCTTTGTTTACCATAGGTTGAACTACGTCTAAAGACAGTTTAAATCATTTTTTCCAAAATTTGCTTCCTATTATGTATCTTACTGTTTGTTATTCATTGAATTATTGATAACTTTTTGTTTCTTTTACTGTATTAATTGTGTATTTGTGTTGATGTGAAATAAGTAAAGAATAAACAATAACTATATTTGTAATTAAATTAATTAGTATAGTCAATTAATTGCAATATAAACCTGCAAAATTATTAATTAATTACTATATTAACGTTAAACCCACTGTTAGATACCAAGTCTGCTCCTGGATTAGTGATTTTTGAGCCGTAATAAAATAACCAACACTTTCCAATGCCTCCTCTATGAGAATGAGCCTATTCATCGTTCCAGCGATTGATCGTGAAAAGGTCAAAGGTTAAGTGCCAGACAACGCATTTGTGTGCGCTTGACAACGCCTCCAACAATTGATGAGGTTTGAGCAACTGATGATGATCGTGAAAAGGTCAAAGGTTAAGTGCCAGACGACGCATCTGTGTGCGCTTGACAACGCCTACAACGATTGATGAGGTTTGAGCAACTGATGATGACTGTGAAAAAGTTTGTAGGTTAAGTGTAGCAGACAACGCATTTGTGTACACTCGACAAAGCCTCGCAGCCCATGCTGTTGTAATAGTAACAGTTTAACAGCTAGCTAGAACCTTACCTAGTTCATTTTTTCTTGTTTCTAAGCAAAATCCTGCTAGTAAATAACTCTACACACAGAGTAATGCATATTTAGGTAATGTTCGCATAGAACAACTGATTTTTTGAACTGACCTACAGCAGCTGCGCATGCGCACAACTAAAACAACTGAGCTGATGCGGCAGATGGCCATGCTTTACCCACACATCACATGACAGTTGTAGTTAGGTCGCATTGCTGTAGTACACTTTACCTTTGACCTACAGCAGCTGCGTGTGCGCACAATTAGAACAACTGAACTGATGCGGCAGATGGCTATCCTTTACCCAAATGTCACGTGATGGTTGTAGTTAATTCGCGTTGCTGTGGTACACTTTACCTTTGACCTACAGCAGCGGCGCGTGCGCACAACTAAAACAACTGAACTGATGCGGCAGATGGCTATGCTTTACTCAAATGTACAGTTTATTAATGCTCGTGTTTCTTTTCCTTCAGACTACATTGTCCAAGGTAGAGAAAAGGGCATGCCGGTTTGGAAGAAGGTCAGCGATTACAACACCGACGTACCAAACTTCACGGTCACCCATCTACCCGAGGGCGGAGAGTTTGAGTTCAGAGTCGTTGCGGTCAACGCCGCGGGCGAAAGTGAGCCCAGCATCCAGTCCATACCTGTAAAAGTCAGAGACACAGGTAAGACGGTACATGTTCGACTTCAGTCAGTCATTACTTTCTATGGATGTCTTGGCTTCGTTTAACGACGTTTCGCTTAATGTCGCATTTTGCTGGAACGTATTAGCGTCGTTAAGCGATTGTACTGGCATTTATATATATACAAATGTATGTGTGTGTGTGTGTGTGTGTGTGTGTGTGTGTGTGTGTGTGTGTGTGTGTGTGTGTGTGTGTGTGTGTGTGTGTGTGTGTGTGTCTGTCTGTCTGTCTGTCTGTCTGTCTGTCTGTCTGTCTGTCTGTCTGTCTGTCTGTCTGTCTGTCTGTCTGTCTGTCTGTCTGTATGTATGTATGTATGTATGTATGTATGTATGTATGTATTTTCTTTTTAGACCATGTTGTTTTTATGCATCTGTTTTTATTCCATAGCACAAGAGAAGCCAGAGTTTGTGCGCAAACTCATCAACACGAGCAGTCCCACCGGAGAATCGGTCACGCTTACCTGCGAAGCCATTGGCAAACCCATGCCGAAGCCCAGATGGTACAGGGACGGCGTGGAGGTGTTCTCCGGCGTTCGCGTGCAGCTGAAAGAGGACGACGGCGTGTTCTCGCTGACGATTCCGAACACTACGGAAGACGACACGGCGGAGTACACGTGTCAGATACGAAACGACAGCGGCTCCGATTCCACTTCCTGTAAATTTACAGTCCAGAGTACGTACTAAATTCTTATGTTTCTTTTGTCTTTTTACGTATTACATATGTGAGCTTGCATAGCAAAATTGTCCATAAGTCAGCAATTAAGCTTTTCTAGTTGTTCACATATCCTGAATCTCCATTTCATGAGGATCATTTTGATACCAAGTTCATCTCTCTATGTTTTTTCTAAGCTGAGATAATCCACGTTGAAGTTGAGGCGCAGGCTGCACACTGAAAAACATAATCTTGAGAAAATCACTGTTAAAGTCAGCCATTGTTTTTTCTCGTGTTTCTACAAAAAACACTTGGGAACCATACAAACGAGTACCACGTATCTAAAAATGTTTGAAGGGTGCCTTATTCTATGTAGAAGTTGCGTTTTTGTTTTCAGTTCCGCCAAGAATTGAGAAGGAGCCGGACGATCAGAACGTTCCGGAAGGCGAGACGCACAAGGTCCGCGTAAACTTCAGCGGCGACGGTCCGTTCAAGATCCGGCTGTTCAAGGACGGACGCGAGATACCCGAGAACGACCGTCTCAAGGTGCTGCCGTTCGATGACTTCGTCAACGTCATCTTCAAGGACGCCACCAGGGATCTGGACGGTCGCTACAAGGTGATGATAGAGAACGACAGCGGGAAATGCGACGCCTCGTTTGCCATGAAAGTACTCGGTAAGTGTGCATCATCAGGGCCGGCTTTAAGCATATAGCAACTGCCTAGGGCCTCACTCTCTCTCTCTCTCTCTCTCTCTCTCTCTCTCTCTCTCTCTCTCTCTCTCTCTCTCTCTTACTCTTTCTCCCTCTCTCTCTCCTCTCTCTCTCTTTCTTTGTCTCTCTCTCTCTCTCGTAAATTGTGTAATTTTATATTTTCAAATTTATTTTTTATTTTTCCATTTCATTTGGGGCCACCAAATTCACTTCGCCTAGGGCCTCCAATTACCTAAGGCCGGCCCTGTGTATCATTGCTTGTTTAGCTTACGTATGACAACGGAAAATGCTTCTTTTGCCATGAAAGCACTCAGTAAGACGTGGTGGTTGCCGCCGCCATTCACTTGAAAATCGTGACGTAACTGGGAGAGACTTTGTGGCTTTCCGTGAAACTGACAATGATTGGTGCATTAACCACGCCACAATTAGGATCGTTCCAGATAGGGACTACTCTATTTTGCGAACGAATATTTGTCCGCACCTAACCTAGAATGATGTTTGAACAATTTGTAATTGTAATCACGTAAATTTTGGGTAGGAGCATTGCAAAAGAGATCGTTGAATGACCAATCTACTAATTTTAGCGCTGCGTTTCTGTTCTAATGCGCGATGGCATTTTGCTAAGATTCAGAGGTTATGGGTTCGAATCCGGACGTTGTGCACGTTGAAGGACTTGAAATCATTTTTCAACTTTTAGGCAGTAACATTTGTTCTGTGAAGTTTTTATTTGAGTTTGACATTCAAATTATGTACATTGTTTAACGCCGTCACATGATCCTACTGATTCTTACTATATATATATATATAAGCATTGTTTATCGTTTAGCATCTCCTGGTATTTATAATCATTGTTTATCGTTTAGCACCTCCTGGTATATATAATCATTGTTTATCGTTTAGCACCTCCTGGTATATATAATCATTATTTATCGTTTAGCACCTCCTGGTATATATAATCATTGTTTATCGTTTAGCACCTCCTGGTATATATAATCATTATTTATCGTTTAGCACCTCCTGGTATATATATTCATTGTTTATCGTTTAGCACCTCCTGGTATATATAATCATTGTTTATCGTTTAGCATCTCCTGGTATTTATAATCATTGTTTATCGTTTAGCACCTCCTGGTATATATAACCATTGTTTATCGTTTAGCACCTCCTGGTATATATAATCATTGTTTATCGTTTAGCACCTCCTGGTAAACCAACCGGACCACTGAATGTTTTCGACGTGTCGAAGAACACGGCCACGTTGTCGTGGAAACCGCCAAAATCGGACGGCGGCAGTCGAATCACGCACTACACCGTGGAGAAGCGGGACACGTCGAAGCCGGCGTGGACGACCGCAGCTGCCAACTGCAAGGTGAGTTTGGTACACCTGGCTTCATTTCTTGTCTACGTGTAGTTTGGCTTCATTTCTTGTCTACGTGTAGTTTGGCTTCATCGGCATGGCTTCATTGGCATGGCTTCATGGCTTCTACTTGTATCTTCTTCTGCTTTCGAAATATCTACCAGGGTTCCAACAGTCGCGGAAAATCATGGAAAATACAGGTGGTCATCCTGGAAAGTCATGGAAAAGTCAGGGAAAATGATGAAAATGGGGCAAAAAGTTGGGGAAAATGATGAAAATGGGGCAAAAAGACAGGGAAAATGATGAAAATAGGGCAAAAAGACTGGAAAAATAATGAAAATGGGGCAAAAAGTTGAGGAAAATGATGAAAATGGGACAAAAAGTTGAGGAAAATGATGAAAATGGGGTAAAAAGTCGGGGAAGATGATGAAAATGGGGCAAAAAGTCGGGGAAAATGATGAGAATGGGGCAAAAGTTGAGGAAAATGATGAAAATGGGGCAAAAAGTTGAGGAAAATGATGAAAATGGGGCAAAAAGTTGAGGAAAATGATGAAAATGGGGCAAAAAGTTGAGGAAAATGATGAAAATGGGGCAAAAAGTTGGGGAAAATGATGAAAATGGGGCAAAAAGTCGGGGAAAATGATGAGAATGGGGCAAAAAGTTGAGGAAAATGATGAAAATGGGGCGGAAAGTTGGGAAAAATGATGAAAATGGGGAAAAAAGCTGGCAAATTGGAAAGAAATACAAAATAATCACTGTGAACCGATATTTTTGCAAACATATTTTTCAGCCATTCGTGTTGAAACAGAATTTTACGATGACAGGCTCCCAGTTTTGAATTCTGTTCCAAAAATAATGATTGAATTAAGAAAGTTTATTTAATGTGATTAGTGTAATTTCATTAGCACTACTGCAACTGTGCTGATACATTATATATCAGTATATGTATGAATGTCCGTACACAAAAAGTGTATGAATATGTATACTGGTAATACAATTTCTGCTTATCTTGGTCATGGAAAATCAATATTTGGTCAGGGAAAAGTCCGGGAAGTTTATTTTAAAATTCTATGGGAATCCTGTGTTGGTTTTTGTGTTTTGTCGTTGTTTTCCAAATTTTCGTTCGTTTCAATCCTGTATTGTAGAAAATGTGTGAAATTTCGCTCGTGCACCAGTCCTGATTTCAGTTTTCGCTAGAATATTTTTATTCTCGCTGCATTAATGTTGAAATTCATTCAAATTATCTAAAGTAATTGTTGCTCTTTCTCGTACTTAGTTTTTCTCATAAATTTTTCTATATTACACTTTTTTGATACTTATTTTATCTTTCCCTATTCTCAGTTTTTAACTTTACTCACTAACCTTGGTCAAATTCCCCTGTTAATAAGACCTCATTTGAAACTACTACATATAATAATCATAATTACTGAATAATTGTATTGTTTTGTTTAGATTTAGGTATCTAACTTTATTATTTTTTGTTTTTGGTTCTTTCTGGACAATTTATACTTTAACGTATAACGTATAATGATACTTTTCTGTATCATTTATATTGTTTTTATTATTATTATTTTCTTATTTGTTTTTTATTGTTATCTGCAGCATCACCGTATATACTAATCTATTTTTAAGAAAGGGCAGGAGACTGGATGACCCCATGGTCCTTCCCTGCCCTGCTCCATGATTATAATTACTTAATATTTAAAAAACTTTTGATGCTAAACTAATCGTAGAAAATGAATGTTCTATGTCTATACCTGTGTTTATGTCTATGTCCATGTCTATGTCTATTGCTCTATGTCTATGTCTATTGCTCTATGTCTATGTCTATGTCTATGTCTATTGCTCTATGCCTATGTCCATGTCCATGTCTATGTTTATGTCTATGTCTATTGCTCTATGTCTATGTCTATGCTATGTCTATGTCTATGTCTATGTCTATTGCTCTATGTCTATGTCTATTGCTCTATGTCTATGTCTATGCTATGTCTATGTCTATGTCTATTGCTCTATGTCTATGTCTATTGCTCTATGTCTATGTCTATGTCTATTGCTCTATGTCTATGTCTATGCTATGTCTATGTCTATGTCTATTGCTCTATGTCTATGTCTATGCTATGTCTATGTCTATGTCTATTGCTGTATGTCTATGTCTATTGCTCTATGTCTATGTCTATGTCTATTGCTCTATGTCTATGTCTATTGCTCTATGTCTATGTCTATGTCTATTGCTCTATGAGCGCTCGTGTTGATATGTTCATGTGATAAATGCATTGTCTTTTATGGCAGGACACAATGTTTACCGTAAACGGTTTATTCGAAGGCGCCGAATACGAATTCAGAGTGGTTGCCGTCAACGAAAACGGCGAAAGCGAACCTCTCGTGTCGGATAGTCCCATTCTTGCTAGACTACCATTCGGTAAGCATAACTTGTTAAGTTTATTTTTGCTCTTTACTAAAGTTGAGCGTTACTGGGCCCGGCGAGAGAATGGATGAGTAATCGACCGAAAAACTGCTTATTGGCAGTTTCGAACGAGTTACAGTCTTTGGCTGTTTCTTAAAGAAATGGTAGTTGGGATTGAACTTGGTTATGATACTTTAGTCTATCCAATGTCTTGTCTTAGAGGGTTACGAGAAATTTTATCTAATAAATTTCACAAAATAATATCGAACAGAGGAGTGAACTTTTTTCCCTCGTCTTGTACAGATCCACCCGGTCCTCCGGGCATCCCGGAAATTCAACAGGTCGGAGGAGACTTCGTCAGCTTGACCTGGGATAAGCCGACCGACGACGGCGGCGGAAAGATTCAGGGATACTGGATAGACAAGAGCGAAGTGGGCGATGACAGGTCAGTATGTTTGACTGAATCACGAAAAATCCGTAAGATAAATTGCTTATTTAGAACACGTTTGTCATACAATCTAGAGATAAGAAAGTAGTTCTATATGTTTCCTGAAAGACGCTGTGTTAACTGAATAGAAACCATAGCTTATAACAGGGAAAAAAATGTAGCAATACCATTAATTAGTTAACAGGAACAGAGTAGCGGACTGCACAAGAGACCATGACACAAAATTGTGATCATTACAAAGCTTAAGAACCCGTCTTAATAAATTCGTCAGTTGTTTTCCCTCCAAACACAATGACTAACAAAATTAACGATTATTGTGTAAAAAGTGAAATTTCTCAATGGCCTGCAAGTTGTTCAGGCACAACAATGAAACTTGTAATTGCGCCATTTGCAGTCACATGAATTTCTTATATTTATCGCACAGTAAACTAATATGTGATGGATTTTTCCGTGTGAAATTGGAACGCTCACATTTTCGCTCATTTTAATTTTAATTTTTTATATGGTTTGTTACACTACGAGTCGGACTTCATCTCTTAGCGGCAGTGAAACATTATCATTGTGGATTTGAGAAGAGCTCGACGCAATTTAATCATTGACAACATTGTGCGTAAAAGAAACAATCCATCGTTCATTATTCCGTTTTTTAATTTCATGCCGTGGAACAGAGTAGCGGGCTGTACAACAGATCACTTTTTTGTCTATACGTCTGTCATCTGCCTTGCTAGAGAAAATCTGTTGTAGACTGTGTTGTGCACAACATTGACAAGCACCCGTTACGTTATTTTTGCAACGTCGTTGTAATTTCCATTTTTACTTCCGTGACCGTTCACTCGTCTTTCCACAGGTGGATAAGGTGTAATCAGCAGCTCTGTAAGCCGACCATCTTTAACGTGCCTAATCTGATTGAGGACCGACAGTACGAGTTCCGTATCATTGCCGTGAACGAAGCCGGCGCCAGCAAACCCTCGAGCAACTCACAGCCGGTGAGAATCAAAGACCCGCACGGTACGATTTCTGTTTATGTTGTTTAATCCTTTCATCTCGTAACAAATTCTTAATACAGTCAACGCTCGTTAAACCGGACTAATTGGGGGGTGGGGTGGTCCGGTTTAGCTGATTGTCCAATTTATCCGATATGCATATGGTCTATATTATACACGAATAATCACCTTAATAAGGCCTATATACATTGCACTATATACTATACTGTATATTACTTTAAAATAGTTAACCTGTGAGGATAAAGAAATTATTGTACAGTTGGTAGACCATGTTGTGTTTAGTGCTCCGGCTCGGACGGAAATCGGTCAGTTTCCTTTACCCATGGATAACGTCCGTCTTATCCGATATCCGGGCTAACGGGGTCCGGTTTAACGAGGGTCGACTGTAACTTTGCTTTTGGTGACGTATTTACGTAAATTTTGCTATTTTACACACATTGTGATGTAGTGTTGATAGTACGCTAACATATTTTCTGTTATTATTAGAATAAATGATTTTTATTAAAGACTTTAAATATAAAACACTTAAAAAACGTCAGAGGTTTTGACTGCACATCACCTTCAGTATGACAGAGTATACAAACCGCAATCAGGTCTTTAATTAAAGCCTGTAAACTCTAAGATAGGCTTTACCTGATTGCGGTTTGTATACTCTGTCATACTGAAGGTGATGTGCAGTCAAAACCTCTGATGTGTTTTAAGTGTTTTATATTTAAACTTTAATAAAAATCATTTATTCTAATATATATATATATATGTTTTATATTAAGTGACAAAATACCCAAATGTTCGTAGTTTCTTACCTTAACTAACTTTTAGCTTACCTTAAATTGACGTAGATTTCCTGGTATACTTTCAGCTCCAAGACTACCAGAGTTTATTCGTCCCCTGGAATCGCTGACCGGTGTCCAAGGTAAATCGGTGACATTTGAATGTGCCATCGACTGCCCGCCAAATACTAAGATACAATGGTGAGTGCAAACTTCGGTACTTGTAACTATGAAGAAGGTGAAATGCTGCAAGTTAAAAGGTTGTAAATGTTTTGTTCTGTTGTTTAAAAGAAGGTGTATCGGGTGGTGCAGAAATAATGTGCCAAAGGTGTATCGGGTGGTGCAGAAAAAATGTGCCAAAGTTGTATCGGGTGGTGCAGAAAAAATGTGCCAAAGGTGTATCGGGTGGTGCAGAAAAAATGTGCCAAAGTTTAGACTGCAATAATATTTGAAGCGAGTGTTCTACAAAGTTGAAAATCCACGGCGTGATGTTACCGTTAGCTTAACTTTCGACTGCAAAAGTCACGAGTTTGTAATTTAAGTGGTTTTTAAGTTATGGTCGAAAAACTTTTGTATGTTCAAAAATTAATTGTCGAAAGATTGTCAGAAAATCGTCAGTTGAAAAACGTCAATTGAAATTTCTCTTGATGATATAGTAATCAAAATTTCTACCTGTTTCTTTTGCACCACCCGAATTTACCTGTTTTTAATGCTACGTATAATTCCATGAGAAACTGTCATGTGATTTGTGAAGAAATTGAAAGATTATTGATTTTTATCCAGGTTTAAGGGCACTAGGCAGCTGGCACCCGGCCACAAGTACCAGATGTTCCACGAAGGCGACCGCTACTTCCTCGTCGTTGCCAACATCTACGGCGAAGACGCCGACGAGTACGTGTGCCGTGCGATCAGCGAAGCAGGGTCCCGTGCGACCCGCGGTGACCTCAGAATCAAGAGTAAGATACTTCAAGCATTTATGTAGCTGAGAACGTGACATTTTTGTCTACGTGTCTTGGTTAATTTTAGTTTGAATTATATTTTAATTTTTTATTCAAGACAAAGACATCTAATTAACATTCAGCCATTCGTATTAGTAACTGTTTGCACTTTCAATACCAAATTCTAAGCTCGATTAAATTTTGCTCTTTCTTTGCTCTTTATTCGCCAAAACATGTCATTCCCTCTAAACATAAGAAATTAGTGCCAAAAAATAACAAAAAATAATAATAGCCAAAAGTCAATTTTTCATAATTAAGAGTTATACACTGCACTGTCATATTAATCAATACCTAGCTGTTATTTTAAACTAAATTTAAGTTTATTAAGTAATTAGAGGATATACATACGTTATTAGCCTTAAATCATGAGCAATTGTAAACAGATAACGACAATATCTTATCAACTTATCATGGCACGTCTTCACTTCACAGTAGGCCTCTGACACAGATCAAATTGATCACGTGATTAGGCCAAAAATCACCACAAGGTGGCCAAAGCCAACAACAAGCGAACGCCGCAAAACACGCCAATGCAAAATTTCCAGTACAGTAATGTTCGTTTAATAATTTAATCGTGTTAATTTATGTCGTTGAGTCTTCAACCTCTTCTCTCCTTTCCCTAGCTCCTCCAAAGATCAAAGTACCACCACGGTTCCAGAACGTGGCGACGTACGAAAAGGGGGAGACGGTCGTCATTAAACTGCCCTTCACCGGCTGGCCGCGGCCGACGGCCATCTGGACGCATGAAGGAGAGGACCTCCCCAGCAAGGGTAAATACAAGGTACGTTGATTTATAACTTAATTCGAGAAATAAAATAAGACCTAAAGGCAGCAACTAAGTTCTACATACGTAATAAGCCTTTTCACGATTCCAGCGATTGATGATGATCGCAAAAAGGTCAAAGGTCAGAAGGATACGAGAAAAACCGATAAAACCGATATCTTTACATATTAGTGTTAAAAATGCGGGAAGATTCAATAACATCGGTTCCCTGTATTTGCTCAGACCGCCAATGATATTCGTACGTAAACTTTGCATGCTGACACACCTCCAACTTTGCTCGTGTAACTAGTACACGTGTGTCCTAGTCACCCAACTTGTCACTTTGGCAAAAAAGCGTGTTGCGTCTATTCATGCCGTGTAAGAACAACAGAAAGGTAATGGCTTTCCCTTGGTAAAAAGTTTTTCAAAAACGTAAGAATTTGTAAATTGTTTTAAAATGTAAACTCATCTTTCTGTTTTCTCCAGATTGACGTGCTCGACCGACACGCGCTGCTAACCATTCACGACACGGGAAAAACCGACTCCGGACCGTACAGACTCATCCTGCAGAACGAGCTGGGACAGGACAGTGCGGTCGTCAATATACAAGTCAACGGTACGTTTGCGCTGTCGATTGAAAAAGTAACGTTTAATTTTAGTTGATTGCAATTAGGAAACGTACACATCTGAACTAAGAGGTACAGCACCCGCTTTTCGTGCAATATGTTTCCGAAATGCAGCCACTAGTGTGTAGTCAATGGTACGTTTGCGCTGTCGATTGAAAAAGTAACGTTTAATTTTAGTTGATTGCAATTAGGAAACGTACACATCTGAACTAAGAGGTACAGCACCCGCTTTTCGTGCAATATGTTTCCGAAATGCAGCCACTAGTGTGTAGTCAATGGTACGTTTGCGCTGTCGATTGAAAAAGTAACGTTTAATTTTAGTTGATTGCAATTAGGAAACGTACACATCTGAACTAAGAGGTACAGCACCCGTTTTTCGTGCAATGTGTTTCCGAAATGCAGCCACTAGTGCGTAGTCAATGGTACGTTTGTGCTGTCGATTGAAAAAGTAACGTTTAATCTTAGTTGATTGCAATTAGGAAACGCACACATCTGAACTAAGAGGTACAGCACCCGTTTTTTGTGCAACATGTTTCCGAAATGCAGCCACTAGTGTCCATCTAACTAGCATACATGTAACAGCAAAGAACTAGTGACGCAAACGATTGTGTTTCGGTGGTAACGATTGTTTTACGTGAGTCATTCTTTGAAAAATAGTATGTTTCCTTTTAACATTTTAAAGAGTAGATTGTTTTGACCTGCAGTCTATCATTGGCCCATTCATTAGTTAGACGGACACTAGCACCTGCATTTTGGAAACGCATTGCACAAAAACAGGTACTGAACTTCTCAGTTTAGATGTGTTAGTTTGTGACATACTGCACACATTTGACAGCTCACGCATGAGCACAGCAGTAAGTTTAAAATTTGAATTTTTATCTTAAAACTTGCCTAGTTTTAGCTACAACACACTGAAAATCTTACAGTTGCACTGTACTTCAATTTTCTCTTTCGTAAACACGTGCAACACGCTCGTAGAATGTTTTTGCTGTTGAAAATTATGTTAGTTTGTGATGTCATCAATGGTTGTGCTGGTCATCGATGGTCATCAAAAAATATCATGTTTTCCTACAAAGTAACAAAGTGCTATTTTTGATATTTTTCATTCTTGACACACAACAATTTTGCCTCTTATTCGTCCGTAGTTCGACAGAAACAATCGCTACTAATTTAATGCACCACCCCGTATTGCAGATCGTCCCGAACCGCCGAGGTTCCCGCAGTTGGAGAACATTCGCGACACCTCGGTGTCGTTGTCGTGGAAACCGCCCATCAGCGACGGCGGCAGCTTCATTACGGAGTACGTGATCGAATACTGTGAACCGAATCCGTCTGATCCGGACAAGAACAAGTGGCTACGAGCTGGAAGTACCAGGTCAATTTCCCGTTTTTTTTACTTAAAGTCGAACTGAACTTTTGATAACTATAATATAAACTTTTATAACTTAAAATCCTACTCTCATTACGAATATTTAATGCATTTGATCATAAACTTTCTGTAAAACTTGTTTCTTTTGATTTTTTATCACTTCATTGTTAGCGATATTAAATTTGAAGAACCGCCATTTTCATTGCGCGAGACGAATGACGTAATGAGTGCAGTCACGAGGTCACCGTTACATTGTTTAACAAATTTCTGTCTACATTGTTTAACAAATTTCTGTCTACATTGTTTAACAGATTTCTCTCTACATTGTTAAACAGATTTCTCTCTTCATTGTTTAACAGATTTCTCTCTACACTGTTTAACAGATTTCTCTCTACATTGTTTAACAGATTTCTCTCTACGTTGTTTAACAGACTTCTCTCTACATTGTTCAACAAATTTCTCTCTACATTGTTTAACAAATTTCTCTCTACATTGTTTAACAGATTTCTCTCTACATTGTTTAACAGATTTCTGTCTACATTGTTTAACAAATTTCTCTCTACGTTGTTTAACAGATTTCTCTCTACATTGTTAAACAGATTTCTGTCTACATTGTTTAACAGATTTCTCTCTACATTGTTAAACAGATTTCTCTCTACATTGTTAAACAGATTTCTGTCTACATTGTTTAACAGATTTCTCTCTACATTGTTTAACAGATTTCTCGCTACATTGTTTAACAAATTTCTCTCTACATTGTTTAACAGATTTCTCTCTACATTGTTAAACAGATTTCTGTCTACATTGTTTAACAGATTTCTCTCTACATTGTTTGACAGATTTCTCTCTACATTGTTTGACAGATTTCTCTCTACATTGTTTATCAGATTTCTGTCTACATTGTTTAACAGATTTCTCTCTACATTGTTTAACAGATTTCTCTCTACATTGTTTAACTAATTTCTTTCTACATTGTTTAACAAATTTCTCTCTACATTGTTTAACAGATTTCTGTCTACATTGTTTTCATTTGTATTTGCCTGGAATGGAAAATTCATTTTTCCCGTTTCTTGCTACAGGTTCACTTACTTCACTATCGAAAACTTGAAACCGAAGCGGGAGTACCAGTTCCGTATCTCTGCGGAGAATTTCTACGGACGCAGCGACCCGTGCCAACCTACGGCACCTATACGCACCCAAGGTGATGTATAACTTTAATTAAACTCTTCAGGTGAATGAATTCCGGTAAATTATTCATCACGAATTATTTTGATCTCTTTAATTATTTTGGTTTTTTGATAAACAACTTTTCTTTAAAAAAAATTTCATTCATTTTCACGTCTGTCTGGTTTTCTTTTGACTTCTTCTCACGAATAGTTTTGAATGCGTATTATTTTTGCTGTAAATTTTTTTTGGATCTCGGTGCCGGTACTGCCGCCGGTCTTGTTCAACTGCAGATAATGAACTGATTGAGTTGTTGATACTGCTAAAAATTTATTTTACAAAAAGTGTTGTTCACATCTCACATTTTTTTAATTTTTGACGTTTTTTGAATTACAATTTTCTAGAAAAAAATCTAAGGAATGCATTGTATTAGCATTACTTACATACGAGTATTTTTATATATTTTTTCTTATCTTATTTATTTTATCTGAGAAGCTATCTTATTTAATTATTTTAACATATAATTTTAGTACTTATCTAACTTTTTCTATTTTTATTTATTTATTTATTTACCTAATTCTGTCACTTATTTGTTTTGTTGTTTACTTATTTATAAAATAGTTAAAAACTAGAACATTGATACTGAAGGAGCTGATATACGCTTGATTTAATTTGCAGTGTGAAATATTCGTAAATTAATCAATTATTTGATTAGCAATCAGTTTAAAACTTTTGCTTTTTTACTTTGGGAAACTTAATCATTGCTAATTATTAAAACCGTTGCTGTCAGCGAAAGCGAAAGATGCTCTATTGTTTTCCGTGTGTGTTGCTTGTCGGCAAACCAAAAGTCGGCATAGTTATGATGCTTCAAAGCGGAATACACCGAAAATGAGGTCAAATCTCAATTTTGTTTTTTATAAAAACAAATGCTAAATATATTGGATTTTTATATTCTAGCATCAAATTATGAAGAAAATGTTAAAAAAATACTATAAATCTAATTTCATTACCCCGTATTCACTTTTCTGGGTAGAAACTAGTACAGCAATTGTAAAAAACTTTTATTTTCAAACTCTGATTGTAACTTGTGGAAGCAGCCATTTTGCTTCGGGTTTTTCTGTTGACAAGCCCAGATCTTCGTCAGGAAGAGCCATCTACTGGATTTAAACATAACTTCGGTTTGCAAAGTCCATAGCAACCAATATTTGTTGTGCGGTTGCTAAGTGTTTTGTAGAAGCGCGACAAAAAACAATGGCTGACTTTAACAGTGATTTTCTCAAGATTATGTTTTTCACTGCACAGCCTGCACCTCAACTTCAACATGGATTATCTCAGCTTAGAAATAACATAGAGTGATGAACTTGGTATCAAAATGATCCTCATGAAATGGAGATTGAGGATATGTGAATAACTAGATAAACTTAATTGCCGACTTATGGACGATTTTGCTGTGCAAACACACATATAATTTCTATATGCATTGTTTCTATACATATAATTTCTATACGCATTGTTTCTATACATAATAATTTCTATACGCATACTTATTAAACATTGTTTCTCACATTGCTTAATTCTACTCGCGAGTCAGATTACTAAACGTTGTTAGATTACGCTTTCCGGGCATCTTTCGCTTTCTTGTTGTTCTGCTTGGGTTCATAATCTTATTATGCTAACTTGGTTATTACTTTATTTGCATTATCGTGTCTCAACTCGTCGCTACGTGACGCTGATGTGCTGTACCGCTCTACAGAAGGTAGGATTCAAAACACAAAGCATTTTTAGTGGTTCGTGTCTCCGTGTTTTACCAACCCGCTTGCTTGTGTGTCTAATAATTGTTTTCTTTCGCCAAAACCGAAAAAATGTGGTTAATTTATTTTATACGCTGTTTTATTTTCTTACCATTGGTGTCTTGTCATAATCGGTTTTCTTTCTCCGTTGTTATAGGTGAAGTAATGAGCCTTTTCACACTTTCGTTACGCGCAGTTACTGTAGGTCAAAGGTTAACTGAACCGACTGACAGTTGTACTTATTTAGCTACAATCCTACACGTGTGTAGTTTTAAGCTAACAGGTTATTCTTATCTGGAAACAGCTAACAAAATAGCAGCAGCAATCCGTGTAAAATGTTATAAATGAAACTAAAATTAACACGAAGGACTGGTATTACAAAAGCGTAGGCTGCGAGACATTGTCGAGTGTAAACAGATGCGTTGTTAGGTTTCGTATGACGTTGCTAGGTACACAGTCGGCAAAATTGAAGCAGCAATCCACATAAAATGAAATAAATGAGGCGCAGATTAACAGCAAGAACTGTTACTGTTACAACTGCATGGGCTTTGAGACGTTGTCAAGTGTAAACAAATGCGTTGTTAGGTTCATATGACGTTGTCAAGTGTAAACAGATGTGTTGTTAGGTTCATATGACGTTGTCAAGTGCAAACAGATGCGTTGTTAGGTTCATATGACGTCAAGTGTAAACAGATGCGTTGTTAGGTTCATATGACGTTGTCAAGTGTAAACAGATGTGTTGTTAGGTTCATATGACGTTGTCAAGTGTAAACAGATGCGTTGTTAGGTTCATATGACGTTGTCAAGTGTAAACAGATGCGTTGTTAGGTTCATATGACGTTGTCAAGTGTAAACAGATGCGTTGTTAGGTTCATATGACGTTGTCAAGTGTAAACAGATGCGTTGTTAAGTTCATATGACGTTGTCAAGTGTAAACAAATGCGTTGTTAGGTTCATATGACGTTGTTAGGTACACAATTAGCAAAATGGAAGCAGCAATCCACGTAAAATGAAATAGTTGAGGCACGAATTAACACGAAGGACTGTTACTGTTTCAACTGCATGGGCTGCGAGACATTGTCGAGTGTAAACAGATGCGTTGTTAGGTTCATATGACGTTGCTAGGTACACAATCAGCAAAATGGAAGCAGTAATCCACGTAAAATGAAATAAATGAAGCAGGAATTAACACCAAGAACAGTTACTGTTACAACTGCATAGGCTTTGAGACGTTGTCAAGTGTAAACAGATGCGTTGTTAGGTTCACATGACGTTGTCAAGTGTAAACAGATGCGTTGTTAGGTTCATATGACGTTGTCAAGTGTAAACAGACGCGTTGTTAGGTTCACTTAACCTTTGACCTTTTCACAATCGTCATCAATCAGCGGAACTGTGGAAAGGCTTACTTGCTTAGTTTGCATCATTAGTGCCATCTTTCGTTCGTCTTGCCAAGAATATGCGTGTCTTTTCAAATACGTTTTAATGTGAATCATTTTCTATGAAGCATGAAATGAATTTGCAGTTGTTGCATTGAAAATCCATGTGTGATGTTTGTTTATTTGTTTGTCTGTTTGTTTGTTTTTTGCTAATAGCTTGTATGAGTAGTCAACATTTTCTTTATCACTTGTCTGCTTCTATTGTTTGGCTGCTTATTAGAAAATGGTGAATCTCTGCTTTAAATGTGCTCGATTTCCACATGAAAAGTAACCAAGTTGTAGAGTAATGCTTGATAAGAGTAGTAAGTGGGGTGGTAAAGTAACTAAGTGGTAGAGTAATGCATAAAACAAGTTCTCACGATCGCGTGTTCGTAGAGTTCTATGAAGTGATGTTTAAATAATTGGTTTCTGTTTTGTTTCTAGACTTAGAAACGATGAAAAGAAAAGGACAAGTTTGGGAAGGTAGGTAACTTGCGCTTTTGTGAGTTTTATGAAATTCTAAAGTGCGGTAAGTCCTCGATTAACGACTCCCCCGTTTGGCGACGTTTCGTTTTAATGACGCTGAATATTTAACACCTTTCCTCACTTAACGACGCACTGTTTCATTTTCACGACGCTGGATATTTAGCACCTTTCCTCACTTAACGACGCACCGTTTCGTTTTAACGACACTGGATATTTAACACCTTTCCTCACTTAACGACGCACCGTTTCGTTTTAACGACACTGGATATTTAGCACCTTTCCTCACTTAACGACGCACCGTTTCGTTTTAACGACACTGAATATTTAACACCTTTCCTCGCTTAACGACGCACCGTTTCGTTTTAACGACACTGAATATTTAGCACCTTTCCTCACTTAACGACGCACCGTTTCGTTTTAACGACACTGAATATTTAACACCTTTCCTCGCTTAATGATGCACCGTTTCATTTTAACGACGCTGATTATTTAACACCTTTTTCTCGCTCTCATATAGACTTTATAATAGTTGTAAAATTGTAGTATAAAATCTCTTGTTTCATTACAGATGAGACTGGAAGAAAGATCCGTGGTCGAGGTACCAGGCCTGACAACTACGACATGTATTGTGAGTATGGCTTCGTAAACTCTTTATTCGTAATCACTCTAGCAAACCTCGTTGCATTGTTTATGTCGTATGCGATGTAACATGTGTGACATGGATTGTGAGTATGGCTTCGTAAACTCTTTATATGTAATCACTCTGACAACCTAGTTGCATTGTTTATGTCGTATGCGATGTAACATGTGTTATGTTCACTGAAGTATCTTAAATTAACGGCTGTTGATGATTGCTAAGATTGAAAAGACTACAGTCACTAAGAATGGACTGTGCCAAAATGGTGCTATGTTACGTATGGGGCCCCTTAAGTTACATATTCACAGGAAAATCTTTTGCACTGTGGTTTATACTTGTTGTTGTTTTTGTTGTTGTTGTTGTTGTTGCTGTTGCTGATGTTGTTGCTGCTGCTGTTGCTGTTGTTGTTGTTGTTACTGCTGTTGCTGCTGCTTTTGTTGTTGTTGTTGTTGTTCCTGTTGCTGCTGCTGGTGCTGTTGTTGTTGTTGTTTTTGTTGTTGTTGTTGTTGTTGTTCCTGTTGCTGCTGTTGGTGCTGTTGTTGTTGTTTTTGTTGTTGTTGTTTTTATTGTTGTTGTTGCTGTTGCTGTTGCTGTTGCTGCTATTTATGCTGTTGCTGTGTTGTTGTTGTTGCTGTTGGCTTTCTCTCTCATTTAAGCAGGGAATGCATTCACATCTGATACATCGTATTGCTCATTCACTCATCTTAGAGGATTGATACTTAGCAAAGTACTGGTCCTGCCAACACTAAATAGGCTAATGTGTTACAGTGTACATTTATGAGGAATATTGTTGTCAATTTCAGGGTATGATTACTATAAGAAGTACATCCCTCAGCCAGTGCGGATAAAACACGGCTCAGTGTATGATGATTACGAAGTACTCGAAGAATTAGGAGTGTACGTATTTGTTTATTGTTTACTATTTATTTCAACTAACTTTAGTGAAATTCTCAATGAACGTTCTACGTCGTAGTGTGAGTGACAGTACTTTTTCTACCTGGGCTCTGACATGTCTGCATGACCGCATGCGCACAGCAGCTAAACATCGCGTTGCTGGAGCGCACTGGGCTGGGCTGTGAAGCAAACAGTACTACCCTCACCTGCTCTGGTTCTGTACAAGTATTAAAGAAAGAACTAAAGAAAAAGATTCATTATATTGAATATTGCCGATAATATTGAGTGAAAATAGGGGGCGCTGTAGTTAAAGCTTGATCCATTCACTGTAAGCACGTGACAACAATTGTTTCACTTTCTCTTTAAA
Organism: Tubiluchus corallicola; assembly: GCA_030141605.1. Classification (NCBI taxonomy): domain Eukaryota; kingdom Metazoa; phylum Priapulida; class Priapulimorpha; order Priapulimorphida; family Tubiluchidae; genus Tubiluchus; species Tubiluchus corallicola. The sequence continues at coordinate 2,076 of JAQGDQ010001051.1, read as the reverse complement.
ACTAGCCAGTGATTCTGATTGTTTCACTTTCTCTGTAAAACTAGCCAGTGATTCTGATTGTTTCACTTTCTCTTTAAAACTAGCCAGTGATTCTGATTGTTTCACTTTCTCTGTAAAACTAGCCAGTGATTCTGATTGTTTCACTTTCTCTTTAAAACTAGCCAGTGATTCTGATTGTTTCACTTTCTCTTTAAAACTAGCCAGTGATTCTGATTGTTTCACTTTCTCTGTAAAACTAGCCAGTGATTCTGATTGTTTCACTTTCTCTGTAAAACTAGCCAGTGATTCTGATTGTTTCACTTACTCTTTAAAACTAGCCAGTGATTCTGATTGTTTCACTTTCTCTGTAAAACTAGCCAGTGATTCTGATTGTTTCACTTTCTCTGTAAAACTAGCCAGTGATTCTGATTGTTTCACTTTCTCTTTAAAACTAGCCAGTGATTCTGATTGTTTCACTTTCTCTGTAAAACTAGCCAGTGATTCTGATTGTTTCACTTTCTCTGTAAAACTAGCCAGTGATTCTGATTGTTTCACTTTCTCTGTAAAACTAGCCAGTGATTCTGATTGTTTCACTTTCTCTTTAAAACTAGCCAGTGATTCTGATTGTTTCACTTTCTCTTTAAAACTAGCCAGTGATTCTGATTGTTTCACTTTCTCTTTAAAACTAGCCAGTGATTCTGATTGTTTCACTTTCTCTTTAAAACTAGCCAGTGATTCTGATTGTTTCACTTTCTCTTTAAAACTAGCCAGTGATTCTGATTGTTTCACTTTCTCTTTAAAACTAGCCAGTGATTCTGATTGTTTCACTTTCTCTTTAAAACTAGCCAGTGATTCTGATTGTTTCACTTTCTCTTTAAAACTAGCCAGTGATTCTGATTGTTTCACTTTCTCTTTAAAACTAGCCAGTGATTCTGATTGTTTCACTTTCTCTTTAAAACTAGCCAGTGATTCTGATTGTTTCACTTTCTCTTTAAAACTAGCCAGTGATTCTGATTGTTTCACTTTCTCTTTAAAACTAGCCAGTGATTCTGATTGTTTCACTTTCTCTTTAAAACTAGCCAGTGATTCTTTATTGTTTCACTTTCTCTTTAAAACTAGCCAGTGATTCTGATTGTTTCACTTTCTCTTTAAAACTCCAGTGATTCTATTGTTCACTTTCTCTTTAAAACTAGCCAGTGATTCTGATTGTTTCACTTTCTCTTTAAAACAGCCAGTGATTCTGATTGTTTCACTTTCTCTTTAAAACTAGCCAAGTGATTCTGATTGTTTCACTTTCTCTTTAAAACTAGATGATTCTGATTGTTCACCTGTAAAACTAGCAGTGATTCTGATTGTTTCACTTTCTCTTTAAAACTAGCCAGTGATTCGTTGTTTCACTCTCTTTCAAACTAATGATTGATCGTTTTTCACTTTCTCTCTTATAGCCAGTGATTCTGATTGTTTCACTTTCTCTTTAAAACTAGCCAGTGATTCTGATTGTTTCACTTTCTCTTTAAAACTAGCCAGTGATTCTGATTGTTTCACTTTCTCTTTAAAACTAGCCAGTGATTCTGATTGTTTCACTTTCTCTTTAAAACTAGCCAGTGATTCTGATTGTTTCACTTTCTCTGTAAAACTAGCCAGTGATTCTGATTGTTTCACTTTCTCTTTAAAACTAGCCAGTGATTCTGATTGTTTCACTTTCTCTTTAAAACTAGCCAGTGATTCTGATTGTTTCACTTTCTCTGCCAAACGTTTCACTTTCTCTTTAAAACTAACAAGTGATTAGATTGTTTCACTTTCTCTTTATAGCCAGATTCTGATTGTTTCACTTTCTCTTTAAAACTAGCCAGTGATTCTGATTGTTTCACTTTCTCTGTAAAACTAGCCAGTGATTCTGATTGTTTCACTTTCTCTTTAAAACTAGCCAGTGATTCTGATTGTTTCACTTTCTCTTTAAAACTAGCCAGTGATTCTGATTGTTTCACTTTCTCTTTAAAACTAGCCAGTGATTCTGATTGTTTCACTTTCTCTTTAAAACTAGCCAGTGATTCTGATTGTTTCACTTTCTCTTTAAAACTAGCCAGTGATTCTGAT
>JAQGDQ010000533.1:140000-151694 GCA_030141605.1 Tubiluchus corallicola | reverse complement strand
TTTTGCCACGTTTAACTCGTTCATGGGCAAAGTTTTAGCAGTCGTTTCCTGCAATTTTATTTGATGTCTGCCACATACACAGTTTTGAGTTAGTTGGAAAATGCTCAACTAAGGCTGATAGCTGGATAAAGTCACTAATTACATTTGTAATCACTGTAATAATATGTAATATTTGTAATAATAAAATAATATTAATTGAAATAACATCGGAAGTACAAATGCTACAAGAAAAAAATACATTTTGTTTTATGTTTTAGCACTGAAAATGCAGATTTTAGCACTGAAACAGATGTTTGCAATCAGCTAAATTTTGTTTTGTTTCTCATTTTCCAACAGATTGCATCTATGGTCAAGATGGTAAAGGCTGTCTACGAGCAGAAGATGAACAAAAGACGAAGCGAAATGAAACAAAGAGTACAGAAACATCGCAAAGAAATGGGAAAGGTCGAACAGCGGAAGTCAAAGAAGCAGAAGGAACTGAAGAAACACGTGTTCCGTGTGCTAGGCCAGATAGAAAAGAAGAAACAGAAAAAACTGCCAAGGAAAAGCTAGCTTTGTGCTGACGTCTACTACCAGAATTTACAACTAAAGGCAGAAAGAGCCAAAGTAATTTGTGTTCCAGGTGTTAGAATATACAGAAAAGAAGAAAAACTGTGAGGAAAAACCTAGCATTGTAGTGCCATCTACTGTCAGAATTGAAACTAACAACTGGAAGAGCTCAAGTAACATGTTTTCTGTGTGCTAGGGTGGATGGCAATGCAGAAACAGAAAAAAGTAAAGAAAAGGCTAGCTTCGTGGTGCCATCTACTGTCAGCAATGAAAACTAATGACATGCATTGAAAAAATACATTCTCCAGATGGTAGAACAGACAGAAAAAAACAGAAAACATTGCAAAGGAAAGAGTAGCAAGTTTAAGCTACTTAGGTGAATAAAAAAGCTGCTATGGAAAGTTAGTTTTGTGCTGCCATCTACTGTGAGAATTGAAAGCTAACAAATGTAAGCTACTTACGTGGAACTCGAAAATGGAACGTGAAACATTATTGCCCTGCATCAGCATGATTATCAAAATTTAAAGTTCAGCAATCGTTTCACGTCTGTGCTCTTAGAGTCTGAATTGTCAGTTTCTAGATTAGAAAACTGACACATAATGGCATCTATTACGTGAATGCTTGGCGAAATTAAACACCATTCGGATATTCGAGTTCTTTCAACATCTTGAATGTGGCACGAAGTTATTGCTTCTCTTTTTTCTGTTGCATTTTCACCGGAATATATTTTGATTAAGAAAATTTGTATAATGAAAACATGAATTTTTTATTGTGCATTTTGAAAGGTAATAAAATAAAGGAAACCTGTTGTTTATTTTTCTTGTTATTTTGCTAAATAACGGCATGTTTACCATTATTGTTTACCTGATGTACGCTTGTCGTACATTTTCATATAAATTGAGGAAGAATTTCTGTTGGAGAAAAATCAGTTTTATTGATAATGAGTTAACATTGGTGATAAAGTAAATGCTGTCATGCTCACAGGTTACAGTACCTAGCAGTGGCATAGCTAATAGGGGAGCAGGGGGAGTAACCATTCCACTGAGCACAAATACGTACAATGTACATTAGCAAAACAATACACGTTAAATACTACATAAATCAAAGAAAAATACAATAGGGTGTGTGTAAAGTTATTTTTATAGACAAATGTTAAGATATGATATACTGATATATTAATATAGTTCTTCTTCAAAATCTCATTCCACCTATTGTAGGCATTGAGGTATCAACATTTAACAGAGCTTTCCACCCACTTCTGTCTGCAGCTAACAGCGCAAATTCTTCTACTCCTAAAGATAGATTTGGTTGAAGTTGCTGAACATCTTTATTGATCTTAGCTATTAAAACCAAAGCCTCCAAAAAACAAAGAAACAGTATTAAAAACAAAGCCTCCAAAAACAAAGAAGCAGTATTAAAAAACAAAGCCTCCAAAAACAAAGAAGCAGTATTAAAAAACAAAGCCTCAAAAACAAAGAACAGTATTAAAAAACAAAGCCTGCAAAAAACAAAGAAACAGTATTAAAAAACAAAGCCTCCAAAAACAAAGAAACAGTATTAAAAACAAAGCCTCCAAAAACAAAGAAACAGTATTAAAAAACAAAGCCTCCAAAAACAAAGAAGCAGTATTAAAAAACAAAGCCTGCAAAAAACAAAGAAGCAGTATTAAAAAACAAAGCCTCCAAAAACAAAGAAGCAGTATTAAAAAACAAAGCCTGCAAAAAACAAAGAAACAGTATTAAAAAACAAAGAAGCAGTATTAAAAAACAAAGCCTCCGAAAACAAAGAAGCAGTATTAAAAAACAAAGCCTCCAAAAACAAAGAAGCAGTATTAAAAAACAAAGCCTCCAAAAACAAAGAAGCAGTATTAAAAAACAAAGCCTGCAAAAAACAAAGAAGCAGTATTAAAAAACAAAGCCTCCAAAAACAAAGAAGCAGTATTAAAAACAAAGCCTCCAAAAACAAAGAAGCAGTATTAAAAAACAAAGCCTCCAAAAACAAAGAAGCAGTATTAAAAAACAAAGCCTGCAAAAACAAAGAAGCAGTATTAAAAAACAAAGCCTCCAAAAACAAAGAAGCAGTATTAAAAAACAAAGCCTCCAAAAACAAAGAAGCAGTATTAAAAAACAAAGAAGCGGTATTAAAAAACAAAGACTGCAAAAAACAAAGAAACAGTATTAAAAACAAAACCTCCAAAAACAAAGAAACAGTATTAAAAAACAAAGCCTGCAAAAAACAAAGAAACAGTATTAAAAACAAAGCCTACAAAAACAAAGAAACAGTATTAAAAACAAAGCCTACAAAAAAACAAAGAAACAGTATTAAAAACAAAGCCTCCAAAAACAAAGAAGCAGTATTAAAAATAAATAACAACTATAAATTATGCAATACAAAATTATACCTAGATATTAAAAAGTCTCAACCCTTGAGTAGTTGAGTTAACATTGAAAAGGTTTATCAAGCTGCAGCTGTGCACAATGTTAGCTTTTTGTTTTTCTTATTTGGAAGTTTTTAAATATATATTCTCCAAAATGAATTATATCTTGTTGGAACACTACTGTTAAACAGCCACGTGAGAGAGGTGGTATTTCTAGAGAAAAAAGTTAGACTGTGAAGTTTAGTTTCGTAATTTGTTCTATTTTCAAAAAAAGTGGGTAGTCATCTTCTATTAATTTTCATGTTTTTTTTTTGGTGAGGAGGTCTTGTGTATCACCGAATATGCGCCATGTGCATAAGGGACAATTCTCCGCTTGGGACAAAAACTGAAATTTGCGGGTCGGGGGTAGAAATGTTTCGAATGTCAGTCCGTAGAGTCTAGATGAGATGCATCGAATGGTAAAAGTTACACTCGAGATTAGCTGATGTCTAAATCCACGTGGCCAAGGGTTTCAGAAGACTAATGCTGTCAAGTAAGAGTGGCTTGAATGCTATGAATTAAAAGCTATATGAGTTGCCCTCACAGATGTTGACCTTTGACCTTGAGGTCACAGGTGAAAAGTGACAAGTTCCGATTTCATTTAAACTATTAATGTCAAGCGCACAGTATTTAGGCACACATTATCTGTTATTTTGAAAAAACATTTTTAAAGCAAAACCGAACCCAATGTTAAGCTTAGTGTAGGTCAAAAACAATCTACTCTTAAAAACATCGAAAGAAAACACGCTATTTTTTTCCAAAAACAACTTAAGTTGAAAGAATTATTACCACACGAACACAATTTCACGTTCGTGCTACTAGTTCTTTGTTGTTACATGCATTTCCCCATTCGCTAGTTAGACGGGCACTACTGCCTGCATTCGGAATGCGTTGCACAAAAAACAGGTGCTGTACCTCTCAATTCAGATGTGTTAGTCTGTGATGAACTACGCACGTTTGGCAGCTCATGCATGAGCACAGCGGTAGATTTTAAATTTGAAATTTTATCTTAAAGCTTGCCTAGTTTTAGTACAACACACTGAATCTCTTACAGTAGCAATGTACTTCAATTTTCGCTTCTGCAAACACGTGCAACACGCTCATGGAATGTTTTTCATGTTGAAAATTATGTTAGTTTGTGATGTCATCACTAGTTGGGCGCGACTGTCGTTAATTAAGGTTCTACCATTTAATTATGAGATTCACTTTTACAGTATTATTGGCGTTAAAATGTTTACTTTTTATCGTACTTGAAAATGGGGTAGTATTATGAAAAATCGTCCTGTCTTCCTTCAAGAATATTTATCACATATTTTGTGTGTGTACGGCAAATATAGCTGAATATGGCCCGACAGGTTTAAGGGAGTGTAACAGATTTTGAAACCCGCCTTTTCGAAAGTCTGTGCACGTCACTAGGCCGAACGAAAATAAATTTTACAAAAAAAACGAATGGCCCAGTGGTCATACTCCTGATTGTGACGATCACGATAAAAAAAGACGGCTGGGTGTGGTCGAAATCTGGCGTGGACACATAAAACATATACATGCATAGGCTTACATTGTACGTGCACACGTACAAACCTTTTGTTCCATTATTAATAGATTACGTAATTTTTAACTAATCAACCAATCAGCTGACAACTATATAATGTTATTTACATAATTACACTTCCTCTTCAATAAAGACTTTAGCTACATGCCTTAAGCAATTTTTCTCGTTTACATTCGTGTGGTTAGTTGCTTTTGACACACAACAAAGTTATTATTTACTCGCGTGGAAACTGCTCACTTTGCTGCCGCTAATGAAGACTAATTTGATGAAGGCTGTGAAGTCCACGCGACTGAACGCTAATTCAGTGAATGCCGCGAGCTCTACTGCGCATGCTCGTCATGTCAATGATGGAAACAGACGTTGGTAAAGTGAAAACCGTGAGCTCTACAGCGCATGCTCGTGATATTAATGATCAAAATTATCAGTGGTGTCACGCTGCATAATGGCACACCTAAGATGAGACGCTAGTAGTTGAAAGCTGCAGGCTTTACTGCGCATGTTCGTAGTATCAGTGATGTAAACAGACGCTGATAGAAAGCTGTAAACTCTAGTGCGCATGCTCGCACTTTCAATGTATGCAGACGCTGGCAGAAGAGTGCAAATAGAAGCCGACTTTACCAGGTTTTGTTTGATTGAGCGTTTTGACCACTTGTTAAACGCAGTTACGTTGCTCGCTAATGTCTAAATAACGTTAGAAAATTTTATTATTGTTTTTCAGACTTTAATCGATTAGTTGCGTGTTAAACTACGACCTCGTGTGACATTAGCTACAGCGTGTCTATGGTTTCTTTGTTGAAAAAGACTTCCTGTCATGCCGTCCACGTGGTGACATTGTTCCAAATGATTTAAATTGCGAAACTATGGTTTCCTTGCTGCTGTGACATAAGTTTCCCTTCACTTACTGCTTTCGTTTCAGATAACTTAGTAGCCACATGTAGTTACTTGTTCCAGATAGTTTACTCGCAAATCTGTATGATGTTGTTTACTGTCGGACAACCTAGTTTGTACTTCCAGTATTGAGTTACTTCATGCTTAAAGCGCAACGTAGTTATCATCTGTTTTATTCCAGTTGCTTCTTAGTTATAAAATGAATGGTATAAACGGTTGTGATAGTTTGGATACGCTTACTGTTAGTGATACTGTGTTAAAGCCCAGAAGTCCACGCCTCAGTAACTCTGGAAAAGCGTTTTTTGAATTTCTTGGGACAGTGACCTCCACGAGGGACACCACTCGAAGCAAGAGCCCCATCAGGGACTTGACGTCCGTGGTGAGAGATAATAACAGTCCCAGTTCTGAAGGACAATTCCAGTTACCGGTTAACACGCGATGCACGACACGCGACACGCTAGCCACGCCGCCGCGCGACACGGGCAGAATGAGTCCTATACGAGAGGTGATGAGAAAGGGAATGACGGAGACAAAACGGGAAGCTAAGATTCTAGTAATGGGATGCGATGGCGTGGGAAAATCAGGTAAGTTAATAAAAGCTAATTGAATAAAAGTGAAAGGTGAGCTTGAGTAAGTTGTCATATATGAGCAGATTCAGCTCACTTGTAAGCATGGTTTGTGTAGTCCGTTGAAGAAATTGTACCCCAAAGCCTTTTTCATGCCGTTTGCATATAGGGCCTACATTTGGAATACTTCATAGATCTATATTGCTAGATTTAAACGATAGCTTTGTCAATAGTAACTCGGTAAAACTATTTGCTTATGCAACTGGATACATTGATAGATAAACATAAGTAGAGGAGGTAGTTGATACCGAGGGACAGCTATAGAAGCCATTTAATATAGGAGGAAAAATTCCTAAAATACCAGTCACAAATCTCCGCCCTGGATGAGTACTAATTAGCAACAGTTGTGTACAAGATGCTTTTACCTCCGTTTGCTGTTTGAAGAAAAGCTTATTCATTGGATCTTATAGTTTTCTTTCGCAAGTTCCTATAGTCTCATTTCTACGGAAGGTTTATTTTAAGATCACTGATCTCTCTCTCTTTCTCTCTCTCTCTCTCTCTCTCTCTCTCTCTCTCTCTCTCTCTCTCTCTCTCTCTCTCTCTCTCTCTCTCTCTCTCTCTCCTCTCTCTCTCTCTCTGTCTCTCTCTCTCTCTGTCTGTCTCTCTCTCTCTCTCTCTCTCTCTCTCTCTCTCTCTCTCTCTCTCTCTCTCTCTCTCTCTTTCTCTCTCTAACTAAGAAAATGTATAAATTATTTTATATTGTCAATAAAGGACAAGAAAACACTTCATAAATAAACTTTAGAAAATTTGTCCAAAATTTTCTACCACTTACATACTGTCTTATTGAATACAGAGCTTGCGTTCGCAGTAACGCTGTATAAAACTTGTAAACTTAAACTACCACGATTGTTAGATGCAGGAGTTTTAACCGTAAGTCGTTTGAAACAATTTTAGATAACATTGAGTAAAGTTTGAAAAAATTACCAGAGCTTTCGTAGCACACACGTCACTAACTAAACAAAAGTTTAAATTACTTTATCTGGTCAATAAGATTAATAATGTGTTTTTGAGCCAGTGACGTTTTTGGTGCACATTGGGATAGTGAAACACTGACGTTTTATAAGTGACGTAAACATATCAAAGTATTTAGAATTTCCTTTTTCAGTTACATAAGCCTTTTAAACAGGTAAGCGTAAAGCTAAGTAATGTAACCTTGTAAGGAAAACTTTTGAGACACTTTAAAATTCGTTTTTTTCCCGTTGTATTAGTACGTTTGCGAAAAAGGACTCAGATTATTACGACGCAATTGTGTTTTTGGTAAATTGCCAAAACTCGTTTATTTCCGACATTTCACTACTAATAGCGAAACAAACACTTCAGGTTGTCCGAGTTTTGTAAATTTGACTTTGTTGATTAGAATTTACCCAGGGCAACGCAAATCCCAGACATTAATGAAATGATCCAATCATAAACCTGTTTGCTTCGAAGTCTAAAGTAGATTAGAAAATTACGAGGCTAATAAATGGTTGAAGGCTCAACATGGCAGCTTCCATAAATCATTCTTAATTGTTAGCCTACTTCTTCATCATCTGACTGCTAAGCAATTTCAGTTTTGCGTCTCAATCGGTCTGAGTTTACTGAATACCTTTGCAAAATGGAAGGCATTTTTATAACTTTAAAAGAAAACCGAACGATTGTGTAAACATTAATTCAGAATAAAGAATGCTCTAAAATGTTGAAAACTACAATAGATTTTTTAAATCAAAGCTTAGATTCAATGACAATTACGTCGGGTACTCAAATTTCGTTAAACTTTCAAAGGTACGCGCGGCTCGCTGAATCTACTAAGATTGGCAGCAGCACCTTTTTGTCACATGCACTTGGCCGACAAATAGAAGGCGGTACCGTGATAACCATGATCACGAATTGCAGTGTTAGTTTCTGACGTCATATGACGTAGAACACATTTTCCTACAAGGGACAACATTTTTAGTGGGATGTTAACAATAACTTGTACGTATCGATACGAAAAATTTGTTTTTATCGTTTGTGACGTCAGTCTGGTATAAAAACTACTGAACAGCATTGCAATCCCTTTTAATAAATATACGACTTATTTCGAATTATTGTAAATACAACACATTCATTCGGTTAGCTGTGTAAATAAATAAATAAATAAATAAATAAATAAACAATGTCGGTTAGTAGTTAAACTAACATCATTGACTAATGATGTTAAACTAATATCAGTGACTTTGTATTCTAGTATGATTTTGTGCATGTCCCATACTTAGGCCGCATTAATAGCTAAATTTAGTTAGTTATTCAGTTACCACTGTAGATTTTACAAAATCGTTTCATTTTGCTTTTTCATCTATTTTCAATTCATACGCGGGAAATAACAAAAAAATTCTTAAACATAATTGATCGTATCATATCGCATCGTATCGTTATCATATCGTATCGTATCGTATCGTATCGTATCGTATCGTTATCGTATGGTATCGTGCCGTGCCGTGCCGTGCCGTACCGTACCGTATCGTATCGCATCGTATCCCCAATGTGTATTGAAACAGCCATAATATGTTTTAGTGTATGCAGATCCAATAAACCGAGAATTAATAACATTATTTAAGGTTCTTTCACAGACTTTAGAAATTTCTGCATATCAAATAGCTCAATACGAAGCTTTTCAAAAAGCATCTCGAAATCACTTTCCTTTCACTAAAAAACAGAATGACTGCCTTTCTTTAGAGTGCCGTGCGGCTTGGCTGGCGCTATTAGTGGTAAAAGAACAATTCTCGTTCTCAATCTGTGTCAATCACATGATATTAAATTAACATCGTCCTAGCAGAAAATGTTGATAAATTACCTCAGGTCTGCGAGACCCGCAGGGATTTCATTAGTCGTTTTTGTTACATAATTTGTAAACATGATCACCTTTGATTTTGCACCTGTAATAGACAAAGATAATCCTACATTATCTCAATTAGGGTAGCTGTAATAGACGTTAGTTGTAAAAAACAGCCCGGCTTCAGAGAATCTCTGTTTGTTTGGCGAAAAAAAGCACACTGTTTTCCTTGTGAAAGCTTATTATATATAATTTATTTATTTATTTATTTATTAGTGTCAAAAATACATACAAGACATACATACAATTTCAATTTTAAAATATACAAAAAAACAATATATATATATATACAATATATATATATATATTGTTTATTTATTTATTTATTAGTGTCAAAAATACATACAAGACATACATACAATTTCAATTTTGAAATATACAAAAAAAAACAATATATATATATATTGTTTTTTGTATATTTTAAATTGAAATTAAGATTGCGTGCGGTTTTCTTTTATAATTATAGCGTCTTTATATTTCATCATTGAAATATATATATAATTTTGGTATATAATGACGTTATAATTATAAAGCAAAACCGCACCCAATCTTAAACTGTAGGTTAAAACAATCTACTCTTTAAAATATTAAAAGCAAACATACTATTTTTTACAAAAATGGCTCACGTGAAAGAATTATTACCACACAAACGCAATTTCACGTTCGCGCCACTAGTTCTTCGCTGTTACGTGCATTTCGCCATTTGCTAGTTAGACGGGCACTAGCGCCTGCATTTCGGAAACGCATTGCACAAAAAACAGGTGCTGTATCTCTCTGTTCAGATGTGTTAGTACAACACACTGAATATGTTATAGTAGCACTGTACTTCAATTTTCGCTTTCGCAAACACGTGCAACACGCTCATGGAATATTTTTCATGTTGAAAGTTATGTTAGTTTGTGACGTCATCAATAGTTGGGCTCGCCCACCGTTAATTAAGTTTTTAATCTATTATTTAATTACCAGAAACGCTTTTGCAGCATTAAATGTGTTAAAATGTATAATTGTTATCGGACTTGAATGATTGATGAACTCATTGATGACAGAGCAGCGAGTTCGAAACTGATGTTGATTGATTTTTTGACCATCATTCTAGTCCTTGTGCTAAGTTTAGTAACTAATTCGCTTCTCCGTTACGAATACTAAGAGTTTTTCTCCTGTAAACAGATATTTTGCTTTTCAATTCTTAAAAGAAAGAAAAGGGAAATTTTAAAGTAAATTCCAAAGAAGTTATATTACTTAGCATTACACTTACTTGTGTGAAAGTCATTCTTAACTTGAAAAGAAAATTCCTAAAAATTTAAAATGTTTGTGCCACTTAGTAAAACGTCATTGTTTCACCATCCCATTGTGCACCACTTATTCATCAAAAAATACACTACATATCTTATTAACGAATTTGTGCTTTTGTTTGGTTAGTGAAGAGTGTGGTACGAATTTAATTATTTTTTCAGATTTTGCTCTGTGTTATCTAAACTTGTTTCAAACGACTTGCCGTCAAAAATGGCTGAACCTAACGATCATTGCAGGAGTTTAAATTCACAATTTTTTACAGCGTTGCTGCAAACGCAAGCCTTCTATGCAATAAAGCATATAAGTGAAACAAAATTTCAGAACGAATTCTTTTAGGTTTCATTTATGAACTGTGTGTTTTTATGCTTCAAGATCTAAACATGTAAACATTTCAAAGACATTTCCCCCTCCAAAAAAAATTAAATGGTTTTCAATGTAAGACGTTTGTTTGTTTTTGGTCTAATGAATAATATTTCACTGATACAAGCATGTTTTTACCGGTAAAGTGTGATTTTGGTTCATTGATAAGATGAAATGGTCTTTTTTATCTTCGATTTTTGCGTGGGCGGAAAGGTTGTTGCTGTAGGCCTACGCAATTTTCTCGCTTGTTACGCCTGAATTTCATTGTTTAAGTCAACAATCGTTGTGACTGACATTGATTTGAACTGTAAACAGATGAAGCCATAATATTATTCCGGGAAATAAAGTGTTGAAATGGAGCAAGCAAATAGTTATCCTCATCATCTATCACTGTCACTTTGTGTACGCCTCACCGCCTACAGGATTCGATTTGGTTAAATCAAACGCTTTCAATACTTTCATACATATTCTCACTGTCGTCATCGCTGTTATCATTGTCGTCATCGTCGTCGTCGTCAAATCATCATCATCATCATCATCATCATCATGGTTGTCAGTATAATCACATTCGTTATCATCGTCATCATTATCATCTTCATCATCATCACTATCACTATCATCATTATCATCTCTCATCATTATCTGCATCAACATCATTGTCTACAGCATCATCACAATCGTCATCACCATCATCATCGTCATCATTATCTTAATCATCATCATTTCTAATCGTCAGGTTATTGTCGTCGTCATCATCATCATCATTATCATCATCGTCATCATCATCATCATCATCATCATCATCATCATTTCTCATCGTCATGTTATTGTCGTCATCATCATCGTCATCACAGTAATTATTGGGATCATCACTGTCGTCATAAGTACAGCATGTTTGCTGTTTAGCAATATTTTTACGCCCACACGCTAAGTTTGCTAAGTTCTTTAATATTCCTCCAGGGAAAGCTGTCTACGTCTGCAGTTTATGGGCTATCAAGGCTTTGCTGCTTGAGCAGGTTGTAAAGTAAATCGTTATTACTTGCCTTCATCTTCTCATATCGTCAAGTGGGGGCGCTGCGGGCAGTTGACGTCATTCGTCTCTCATCAGAGACGAAATTAAAAGGCTGGCAAGTGGCAAAGCAGCTGATACTTGTACTGA
>JAQGDQ010000533.1:0-135000 GCA_030141605.1 Tubiluchus corallicola | reverse complement strand
TGTAGCCTTCTTGTTCCTGTTACGTTTCGTACGAAACAAACTGTTCTTACCGCCATTAGAGAGTTGCTAGGTGTTTTAGGCAACGATTTTACAAGAAATTTCTTGTCTCCCTGTAATAAATGAGACATGAAACAGCGCTAATGAAAGTAATTAAACTGTGTCATTTAGCAAAAGAATAAATGCGATTTACTTATTACGACACTGAGCAGCTTCCATAAAGTGTGGTAGTCAATAAATTAATCTGAATTTCTCGGAAAGTAGAAAACTAATATGGTTTTAGTGATTCATATGTAAATTCACTCTCATTTCGTTTTCACACTCACACAAGCACATTCTTACATGTTCACACGTTAAGACAGGGAAAGTACATGCTTAAATACGTTGACAGAGGTCTGTCGAATCTTAACTCAATTAAATCTGACATTTAACTCGGCGCAGTGTTGAAAGAAACTCGATAACAAACTTCCATTTCATCGTATCCACAACGTTGTTGCTTTAAGACACTGAATCTTCTGCTAGAGAAGTTAACAGGATAAAATTACTTTAGCCATAAGACTGCAATGAAACTCAGACCTCCGTTAATTGCAGAGCTTTGCTTCACGGATTTGCGATGCATCCCACGAAGTTCAGAATTAATTTTCCTCGTTTTCTTTCAATGAAATCATGCAGTTCGCCATTAATCCGGGTCGTTAAATAAGCAACATTGTGTAGTAAACAAAATTACACATTTGGTTCATTTGGTAAATATCCAGTTTGTACATTTTCATCGTAGTTCCCAATCTTTTTGTAAAGAGCTAAAAAGATTAAAAGTTCTACAATATTTACAAAAACAAACTTAAGCCGTGCACAGCACTAACAAAAATATTCTATTTTTATCCGCGTTGGCGATAATTGTATCGTTCCATTTGTTGTAAAATATATTTATTCTATTCTATTCTATTCTATTCTATTCTATTCTATTCTATTCTATTCTATTCTATTCTATTCTATTCTATTCTATTCTATTCTATTCTACTCTACTCTATTCTATTCTATTCTATTCTATTCTATTCTATTCTATTCTATTCTATTCTATTCTATTCTATTCTATTCTATTCTATTCTATTCTATGCTATTCTATTCTGTGCTATTCTACTCTATTCTATTCTGTTCCTTCTGTTCTGTTCTATTCTATTCTATTCTATTCTATTCTATTCTATTCTATTCTATTCTATTCTATTCTATTCTATTCTATTCTATTCTGTGCCTTCTTTTCTTTTCTGTTGTGTTCTGTTCTATTCTATTCCTTCTCTCACTGCCTCTATTCGTTCTACCCTCTTCTTAATTCACTCTTATCTGTATATAATTATTACTCTTCTCTTTTACCTAAAACTTCGATCATCTTCATACAATTCTAAGAAAGCTGAATGTATTAATATACAGTTTAATAACAAGTTTCACCATTGTTAGAGGGAAAGCAAAGCATTCTGGGAAGATAGGCTTACTTCAATGTTCGTAAAAAATTTTTGTAGGATTTAGTAGTAAAACTGCAATAAGCGCCTTGTGTAATTAATACAATCATGTTAAAGTCACGATCACTTCATGCTTGAGCGCTTCCATTTTCAATGCCCATTCTTCTTTCAATAACACTATTCGTGTTGAAGAAAAGTAGCGCGCTGTCGATCAAAAGTATAAATTTTTACAAAAAATTAGCTAATTTTGTAACATTTTCCCGTGAATATTATGTAATCTGCAGAAGTTTGCATTATTTTAAGCAGCGCGGGCTTACGGAAAGCCACGACGCGCTTACGAAAAGTCACGAAGTCTCCCAGTTACATTATAATTTTCAAGTTAATGATGGCAACCACCACGCCTGGAAGTTTCTAATCAGAGGTAGTATATTTTAATTTTATGCTTCATAAAACGTTTTTTGCAAATTTCTTTGTTATATTTTTCTAAGTTTAAGTCGTAACAGTAAAATAAAGCTGATATACTGATTAACTTGTTATTTTCTTTAAAGGAAGACGGGATATCTTCATATTTTACCCCACTTTGAAGCGAGATAAAAATTAAACATTTTCGGACCTATAATAATGCCAACGTGTTTAATTCATCACTTATTTTGCACAAACGTTCCGTAAGCGTATTGCAGGTGTTTGCGAAAGCGAAAATTGAAATACAGTGCTACTGTACAATATTCAGTGTGATATACAAAAACTCGATAAATTTCGTATTTAAACATTTAAATTTCATATCTATGCGTTTTACTTCCATTACACCTTAGTAAGAACAAATGTACGACAATAAATCACAATAGCTAAGCAAAAGTTATGATATAAGATATACATACTACTATCACTACTATACTGTTAGGTAAAATTTTTTACATTTCTCTGCAAATAAACCAGGTTTATTTTGAAGTTAAATTCTAATCTGTTGTTTTGTAGTTTGAGCTTGTGCCTTTGTATCATTAATGTATTATTTATTTTTCTTTTTGGCTTCATTTATAGTTTGATAATGGCTTCAGTAGCCGAAATGATCGTAGCTCAATAAACATGTTAAAGGTTTATCATTACAGTCTTTATTATTAGCAAGTAACAGCAAAGAACTAGACAGCGCTAAGGTTTCTGCGGTAAGAATTTATCACGTAATTAGCCATTCTTAAAAAACAATGTTTCCTTTTAATATTTTGTTGGTTAGAGTGTTCTGAGGTATAGTTTAAGGTTGACTCCGCTTTTCCTGTAAGATCTTAATAGAGTGACAGACCAAGTCGCCGTACATTCACCGTTACGGACAAGAACCACGGAAACCTCGCCGCACAAGTCACCCGCTGCGTGCCACACAAGCCACACATTGCGTGCCACATGTGCCGCACAAACCACACACTGCATGCCACACCAGCCGCACATTGCGTGCCACATGTGCCGCACAAACCACACACTGCGTGCCACACGTGCCGCACACTGTGCGCCATACGTGCTTAACAAGCCACACACTGCATGCCACACAAGTCACACACTGCGTGCCACATGTGCCGCGCAAGCCACACACTGCATGCCACACAAGCCACACATTGCGTGCCACATGTGCCGCATAAACCACACACTGCATGCCACGCAAGCCGCACATTGCGTGCCACATGTGCCGCACAAACCACACACTGTGTGCCACACGTGCCGCACACTGTGCGCCATACGTGCTTAACAAGCCACACACTGCGTGCCACACAAGCCGCACATTGCGTGCCATATGCGCCGTACAAGCTGCACACAACGTGTCACACAAGCCGCACACTGCGTGCCCCACGTGTTGCACAAACCGCACACTGTGTACCGCACGTGCCGCACATACGGCCATGTGCATACCACAAATCACTAGAGACTCATCACTACTGCTATTTGCAAAAACAAGTGGTTAGGTACAATAAAATATCTAATTTTTTTTGTTTTATAGTAAGGACAATAGTAAAGTTAACGGTATTTTAGGGTTTTTGAATTTTCTGCATTAAACTGTCTTGAGTCTTTTTCAAGGTGACAGTTTCAAAGGTTTCCCCTCTTTCCTGGCAATGCAATTAACTTAAAACCGGGTTACCTTCAAACAGATGGAAAGCCAAATCAATGCGAAAGATAGAAGATTAGATGGAGATATTCCATATAAATTAGATTTTTCGGATCATTAATATAGCAAACGAGCAAAGTTCCTGACTTTTGGTCTAAGGCGCTTGATAATCAGTTCTCGAGAATGCTTGCAAGGTTAACCCAGGTGCTGTGGCCTACTTGATGTGATTTCGAACTACTTTAGACCCCAAAATTTTCCTGCTTACCCGTGAAGTTCTTCGTCTGGATGAGCACTGGCCCAGACGTGGAAATCTTTGGCATTTTATTATGTTAACATGAAACACTGAACAAACCTGACATTTCTCTCTACAAGTGCTCAGATCAAATATCCGCAGCTTGTCCACGTAGTGATTCAATATTTAACCTTCTTTGATAAAAACGCCCGCACTTTCTTGTTGAAATATTTCTTTCCTTGGTACTATTTTCTCCGGAAGCGTGTGCAAAGCTCATACTCCTATGTAACAGCTTATGTTCTTTTTCATATAAATTATATTAATTTTAATGCTTTTTTGTAAATTTAACAGGCTAATTAATGTGGGTCGCCATAACTGCACAGTCCTGGTGACTTTCTCCCTTCCTAAAACACTAGCTAAGTAAGTAAGTAAGTAAGTAAGCAATTTATTGTCTATAGCATAATACATACAATGAAATTTATGTGGTTTTACGTACTGCAATAACTTACAGAAACAACGAGGAGATTAACACAAATAATTCAATCAGTTGTACTGTGACATAAAGAATTAATATTGAAGATTCACTGAAATTTACTGTTGATGGTGCGAATTGCAACGGGATAGAAAGAATTTAAAGTTCTTGTGGTTTTAGCATTAATTGAGCCGGAATCTATGGCCAGAGAGGAGCATATTACCTGGATGGAATTCATCTTTCATGATAACTGCGACCCTAGTTTCATACAAATTTGCCATAGATTGCTGTTCAACTCCTATAATTTTTGAAGCGGATTTAACAACTTGATCAAGAGCATTGCGTCTCCATGAGTGGCAGCGCCATATCAAACCGTGAGGGATGTTGTTAAGATGCTCTCAATTACTGCACGGTAAAAACTCTCCATCACAGCAGGGGCAATGTTAAATGATTTGAGTTGTAACTAATCATATTTAATTGTAATGATCTTATTGTAAGTGTACGATTGTATATTTGGATTGAACACATCTAAATCAACCGTAGTTCTTACACAGTGTCATGCTGATTGTTTGAACAAGAAGGTGGAATATGGAATTTCACAGAGGCAACAGATAATTAAATTGTAACACGATAAAAAATTATTATTGGACTGGCTTGTCCTTCTTACATTCTGACAAGAAACTGATGCGGAAACGATAATTTCGGAAACGCATTATGCAAAAACATGTGCTGTACCTCTCAGTTCAGCTGTGTTAGTTTGTGACGAACTACACACGTTCGACCGACAGCTCATGCGTGAATTTGAAATTTGAATTTTTATCTTAGAACTTGCCTAGTTTTAGTACAACAAACTAAATATTTTACAATAGCACTGTACTTCAACTTTCGTTTTTGCAAACACGTGCAACACGCTCGTGGAATATTTTTGCTGTTGACAATTATGTTAGTTTGAGACGTCATCAATAGTTGGGCTCGCCCATCGTTAATTAAAATTTTATTCTATTATTTAATTATCAGAAACGCTCTTGCGTTGCATTAATTGCTGTTAAAATGAATACTTTTCATCGGACTTGAAAATGGGGTAGTATGTGAAAAATCATCCTGTCTTGCTTTAAATGCAGATTAAACACGGCTATTTAACTAGAGAAGTGTGTCGAATTAACCGGCAAAAATGTATGAACTACTGAAGCGGTGATGGTTGTTTATTTACTTAGTAATTTCTCTACAACATCAAAGATAAAATCAACTGAGAGTGAAATGTTTGCTAAACACAGCAAGTGCTTGAGCGAAGCGCCCTCTCCACACATAGCGCACGCTGGTTTCCTCTCTGATGTAGGTTAGTCTAGCTGCTTCTCTTTGTCTCCCGCATTATCCTCGTATTATCCAAGAATTGCCTAGTTATCCCAAGAAGAGGCTTATTCGAATTAATCTACTTTTTCTGGGATAACAAGGCAATTCTTCAATAATCTGGTTACTTCTGTACTTGTGTGGCTTCGGCGTTAATGTGCGTGAATCTGAGATAAACGCGTTTCTCTAGTGTCTAGTTTCTAGAACAGCAGTAGCAGCAGCAGCAGCAGCAGCAACAACAACAACAACAGCAACAACAGCAACAGCAGCTGCAGCAACAACAATAACAGCAGCAGCAGTAGCAGCAGTAGTAGTAGCAGCAGCAACACCAAAAACAGCAACATCGGCGTCACAAACAGTGACGAGCTAACAACTACAATAAATACGACAAGAACAACAGTGACAACCACAACAACAGCGACAATGACAATGATAGCGATAAGAACAACAATGACACACAGATGATGATGGCGGCGACGACAACGGCAACAGCAACAGCAACAACACAAACAATAATGATAACGGGCAATGATAATGACAGTGATAGTGGCACAATGATGACAACAGCAACAGCAAACAACACTAGCAGCAGCACCAGCAACAAAAACTACAACACAAACAACGACGACGGCAATCACGACAACTGCGACGACGACAACAACAACAACAACAACAACAACAACAACAGCAGCAGCAGTGACGACGACGACGACGACAACGACAGCGACAATAACAAAGATAACAGCAACTACAACGGAACGCAAAAAGTAGCTCATACATTTTTCTTGAAACAGTCTACTAATTGCTGTCCTACTAACATTGTATCGCTTCGCTGACCTTCGCCTGGCTTAACATTACTAGGATTTGCTCTTACCGTTGATTATAAGGCGGGGAAGCCCTCCCAGTGGTAGTGACACGACGTGCAAGCCGGAGACGAATTAAACAGGAAATTGTTAACCCTGTGCCAGGGAAATTAGGTCTGTAGGCAACTGACGGAGATAGCACTTGAGTGTAGGTACAACTACCGGGAAAATTAAGAATTTCGGCCAATTTGTGTACAGTCAAGGCAGTTTCTTCACAAAAAAGGAGTTTGTTACTTAAGTTTCAACACTTTTCAGGTCTAACAGCAACCAAATGGGTGAATTAGACGCTTTACGTGTGCTTAATGACAGTAGTTATGCAACGCCGAGCCAAATCACTGAATGGTAGGGTGACCCTCGTGTTCAGTTGTTGTTCTGGGTGTTCCATACTACCCATGGACACACACTTCCAGAGAACATAAGTGAATGAGATACCACAGCTGGTTCAGTGCCTCATGTTAGAGGGTTATTCTTGATTGATAAACTAGGTCCAGGTCTAGCTACAACTATCTACACCGAGTAAGTGATGCCGTTGAGTGCTCACGCTTGTAATATAACTTATATGTATAGTATAAAGAAACTTTGACTACGAAGAAGTCAATAATTAATTGTAGTAATTGAGTACGAGGTGAAAAGAAAACGAAACGCAAAAGAAGAATGAAATTACAAAATGTCTCGTAAGTTAAATTCTTATTAAAGGCCTGCGTAACCCCAACAGACATTGGAGTTTTTTTACACATTACGAATACTACACAAAGAATTCACGTTTTTTATTTAACAAAAGGAACTTGTAAATTAAATAACTTTTTCTGGTAAATTTCGAATGCGTAAAGATCGCCATGTTTCGCGTCATAGGAGCGAGTGAGCGAGAATGACGTACGAGGTACAGAAAGCGTCTTTGGTCACCGATGCTCGTTTACTGATCTTTGGTGACCTCGTGACTGCACTCGTTACGCCATTCGCCTCGCGCAATGAAAAATGGCGTTTCTTCAAATTTAATACCGCTAACAACGAAGTGATAAAACATCAAAAGAAAGAAGTTTCACTGTAAGTTTATAATAAAATAAATTGAATATTCGTCATGAGAGAAGGATTTTAAGTTGTAAGGTCAAAGGTTAAGTGTACCGGACAACGCATTTATGTACGCCTCGCAGACCATGCTATGGTAATAGTAACAGTTTTAACATGTTTTGAGAGCTAGCTAGAACCTTACCTAGTTCATTTTTTCTTGTTCCCAAGCAAGATCCTACTAGTAAATCACTCCATGCACAGACTAATGCATAAATAAGCAAAGCACACGTAAAACAACTGAAGTTGCTGAACTGAAACGGCAGACGGCTTTGCTTTACCCACACGTCAAGTGACGGTTGTAGTTAAGACGCGCTGCTGTGGTACACTTAACCTTTGAGCTACAGCAACTGCGCTTGCGCAAACAAAACTGTCAAACGGCTTATTGTGCAGATAACAAATAAGCACATAACGCCTAGCATAAATTCTTCGTTTTATGTTTTGCCCTTATAATACACAATGCCCTTCGTGCATGATAATAGCTCACAAACGCGTTTATAGCATAAACGCGTTTTAACCACAATATAACATCGTCAGATGAGCAACCCGCAGGAATCATTAACAACGCTAGCCGTGTGTTCAATATGTGCTTTGTGTTCTTTTAACGTTTCACTTGGGGTTTCATTGTGGAAAACTGTTGCAGATGACTTAGGCAGAGTGCTTTTGATGGCTTCTGTCAATATAGTGTTTGTTACTGGGAATCCATTAAGCTTGGCTTCACACCTATGTAAATATGACACGTAATCACGTGATCTTTCATTGCCTATTCACACTGTTTCATAATTAATGTGCAATATACAAAATATAGTTAAACACAAAATGCTAGCAACAATTTGTACAGATATCATGTCATGTCAGTTTTATTATAAAATTAATGTAACTATGTATACCATGTTATCATAATGTGTTTTGCCATATTGTATTGTTGTTTAGTGTTTTCGTAATAAAAAAATAGAAATACGAAAAGTTTCTGAGCGAATGAATGAATGAATGAATAGCTGGATAAACGAAAGACAGGCTGAGCACTGAGCGAAAAACAGGTAAATGAACTAAGAAAAGGACAAACACGCAGAAACAAAAATAAACAAGCAAAAACACCCCACAAACATGATGACAAATGATAAAAAATCTAAGATTATGTTCAAAGGAAAGGAGGTCAAGCCTTGTGGGAAGTCAGATTTACTTCAATATTCGGAAAAAATTACTAATAGAAGTGTGATAAACGCCACGTGTAATTAGTAAAATTACTTTAAAGTCACGGTCATTTCACACTTGGGCGCTTCCATTTTGAACGCTCGTTTTCCGCCAATGACGTCATGACTGAAGAAAAACAGCGCACTGTCAATTTTCGTCAAAAGTGTAATACGTTTTTACAAAAAAATTAGATAGCTCATTTTGTGATATTTCTGTATGAGCATTAGGCAAGCTGCAAAAATTGAAAGTATTTTAAAAAGTGCGTGCTTATAGATAGATAGCCATACGATAGGCTCACAAAAATTCACGAGGTCCACCAGTTACGTCTTAATTTTCAAGTGAATGGCGGCTACCACTCCACAAGAAAATTTCTGTTTAGCATAAATTAACTTTGTGGGCAGTTTTACGCAAATTTCTTTTTTAGATTTTTCTAAGCTTAAGTCATAACAGCAAAATAAACCCAACATACTCAGTTGTTTTTTCCTTTAATTAGTGTTAAGATTTGCAAGTCGACTGCTACTTAAAAAGATCGTATCAATTTGGCAGATAATCACAGCCTTTTTTGGCTGGCCACGCCAATTCGTCTTCAAGTGACGATCTTTTAATTCAATGTTATATAATACCATTGAAGAGAGAACGTAGAATTACACAAACTTAGGAGCTTCAGTTTTTAGTTGTGGATTAGTGAAAGATCACTTCGGTCAGATCGTGATATTTGTGGAAGGAGCTTTGTTGTAGACAGAATTCTTCTGATCGAAATTACTTATTATGGTGGTTGTAAAGCCGTATGCTGGCATTTCCAGTTTTGAGTTGATCCACAGACCTCGTAGGCTGCATTGTTTTTGATTAATGTGATTTAAAAATTGCAAATGTCGACTTTCAATTAACGTAATTTAAAAATGCAAATATTGATTTCAGTGCCTTAATCTAGTCGCATTTCTTTTTCTTCTTTGAAAGACAAGAAAACAAATGAAGTTGAAAAAAATTGTCTTGAAATTTTATACCGTTTTATATCAATTACGTGCAAACAGGACTTGCGTTAGCAGTAACGTTGTATAAAACATGTAAATTTAAACTCGCGCTATGACAGTTAGGCGCAGCCATTTTAATGCTAGGTCGTTTAAAACAAGTTTAGATGTCATTGCGTGAAGTTTGAAAAAATAATCAGAGCATTCATAGTACACACGTCACTAACTAAGAATTTTAAATTACTGTATCTTGTCAATAAGATTAAAAATAAGTTAGAGAGAGGTGCACCCTGGAGGGTGAGTCAGCAACATTTTATCAACTGGCACGAACATTTTAAATTATTATTTCTAGTTACATAAGTCTTTCCAGCAGGCAAACGAAATGCTAAGTAATATAGATTTGCATGGAAAGTTTTTTGGGACAAATTTAACATTGCCTTTTCTTCCCTTGATTTACGTTGTGCATGTATGACGTCATTGCAATGGCGTGGTCGGAACAGCATTGCGAGAGATTTATAATGAAAACAAATGAAAATTCCTTTCAACGCGAGTACGATATATGCATAAAATTGCTATAAAGTAATATAATTTTTTAAGGCGATTTTACTGAAAGCTACTTGAGGTACCCCTTTTCATGTCCTTTAAGCTTACATTCGTGCATTTGTGAGTCTTCAATAGTCTGATTGTAAGCGTTTATTAGACATGTAATAACTACCATCTTGCCTTGTTAGCGGACCTGTTCCGCAGCACAACGTGCTGATTACTTTACACGGGTGGCGAATTTACCTGCAAGTTAAGCTAATTACAGGTGTCTTGCGTGAAAATTTATCGAGGAGATCAGGTGTTCTGACTGAAAGTGATTTAAGTTGTTAGGTGGTCTAGATAATCGTGCCTGTGGGTTAATCTACTTTCACTTGCTTGACAAATTGATCTTTAGAGCATTGAAATAGATTTTCTCTTTCAGTTTCTTTTGTTGTTCACCATCTTCTCCTTCTTTCACCTTTTTTGCCTTGCCATGTCTGTTTCTTGTTTTCGTGTACTTTCCTTCTTGCTCTCCCTCTCGCTCACTCTCTCTCTCTCTCTCCCTCCCTCCCCCTCTCTCTCTCTTTCTATCTCTCTCTCTTTCTCTCTCCCTCCTTCTCCTCTCTGTCTCCGTTTCCTCTCCACTTTTCTCTCTCATTTTTGTCTCTTTTTTCTCCTCTCTTTTTTTCTCCTTTTCTCCCTCTTTCTTTTCTCTCCGCTCCCTCCCTTTCTTCCTGTTTTCTCCTCATTGTTCTCTATCATTCTCTGTTTCTTTTTTATCTTTTCTTTCTCCTTTATCTCCCACTTTCTTTTCTTTCCCTTTCTCTCTCCTCTCTCTCATCCGCTTCCGTCCTTCCCCTCGCTTTTTTCTCTCTCTCTCTCACTCTTTCTTCCTATCTCTCTCACTCTTCCCCCCTCTCTCTCTCACACAGACATTCTTTCTTCCTATCTCTCTCACTCCTCTCTCTCTTATTTTGTTCCTCTCGCTCCGCCTGCCTAAACGCACGCATATTAGCTAATGACAGTAACGCATACATAGTAAAACATCATAACTTCATGCAATTTATAAGGCATCCCGAATAATATCAACATTCTTCCCGCTGTAACAACCCCGCTAGACATTAAGCTCCATTTCAGGTCGATAAACTCAAAGCCAGTCGTTACGTCATCATTCCTGTCACGATGGTGTCGTGACGCTTAGCACACGCTCTCTTTTCAATAAAGACAAATTTAGTTTAACTTTTACAGCTTCATTCACGCGTGGGTCTGGACAATTTCTCGCAATTTGTGAGGTAGAAATTCAATGAAGCCAATTGCATTGTCAAACGTGTTGTAATTAAGAGAGAAAGGCGGGCAGGCAGCGTCAGTGGCACGTATGTTAGAGCAGTTCAAGGTTATAATTTTCCTTTCCTCTTACTTACAGGCCATGCTACGTTTTTTACTAACCTACGGCTGGAAAGTGCTTAAAATTCAAGTGCTGCCATCTATAGCCTACGAATTATAATAATAAACGATTAGACGTCAGTATAATCCTATTAGTGAATTCTGTTAATATTATTTTTTGGCGGTTATTGGTGCGTTTTAATGAGATTAGTATTATTAGTCACTAAAATTCACACCAGGACAAATCGCCTCCTACGAAGATTTGCTGGTTTAATAGAGCTGTCAAAACTCTTGTGGGTTGACAGCGGTTCAACTTGCAGGCGGACGAGCAAGTATATAAAAAGCCATAAGTTATTTAGAGGGCCAACTAAGCAATCTCTAGCGCCAGTGTCTTAGACCACTACTCAAAAACTTTTTGGTTACTATATGATTAGCGTCATCTTCTGCTTTAAAAACTGTGAGTGTTTGGATACGTGAAATGCACTAAATTTCCTTGCAAATGATTTGCAAACAGAATTTCTCTTCTTGGCTTAGAAAGTTTTCTTAGATCGTTCAATCCATGATGCTTAAAGGAAAACAGGATCTTTTTTTTGTATCCTATCCCATTTTGAAATACGTAAAATATACATTTTAACACCTGTAATAATGCCAAAGTGTTTCTAGTAATTAAATAATGGGTTAAAACTTAATTAACTGTCGTGAAGCCGAGCCAACGTCACAACTGAACATAATTTTCAACAGCATAAACAAATTAAACATACCACGAGTTGCACGTGTTCACACGTGAAAGCGAAAATTGTACAGTGCTACTGCAGAAAGTTCTACGTGATATACAAAAACTCGGCAAGCTTTGAGTTTTAAATTTAAATTTCATGTTTATCGCAGTGCTCACGCATTAGCTCTCTAACGTGTGCACCACATCACAACTGAACTACATCTGAACTGAAGGCTACGGCGCCCGTTCTTTGTTTATTACCCATCTAAGTAGCGAATGGCGAAATGCATGTAACAGAAAACAACTAGCCTCAAGGCGAAATCAAGTTTCTGCTGTAATAAAAACGATATGTTCCCTTGCAATGTTCAGATTGTCTTGAGCTATAGTTTAAAATAGGGTTCTGTTTTCCTTTAATTGTTCTGTCTTAAATTAATCTGAAATGACATTAGTTTCAAAACACTCTTTTAAAGTACTCTTTGGAAGTGAAAGCCAGTGAGCTGTCTGTCAGATCTTTTTTAACTTCAAAACGTCTTAGAAATGTCAATTTGTTCTGGAGGAGACGTCTAAAGTCACAGACGCACCTGATGTCACCTGAATCTCGTTAATGAAGCTTGCAGGTAAAATTTTACAGGTGCATTAGTGCTCTTTCACCGCTTAGCAACCGCTGTTTTATCCTCAGCCTCTTCCCGACATGTTGATAATGAAGCTGATGATGGGTCTGTCTGTTGTACAATGAGAATTACGTTTTGTGAATGACAGTCACGGAAATTTGCTGACTTTTCCTGAACAAACAGACGTTTTATAATGAAGCCCGCGTACTTGGCTTCATCATGGTCATTATTATTATTATGCGCTGCTACCTAGAACAAATAAAGCCTTAAATGTGCATTTTCAACAATCGCTGAAAATTCAGCTTAGTAAATTAGATGATGATGATAATGTTAACGATCATGACGATGAGGACAATCACGATGACGATCATGACGACGACGATGATGATGACGCCGACGATGATGACCGTGATAATGATGACGATGAGACGATGATGACCGTGATGATGATGACGCTCATGACCATGTTGTCGATGATGGTGACAAACTTGCAATTAACGATGTTAGTGATGGTGGCAGCAATGATCATGTAATGGTGATAACACAACATCAGTGTAATAACTAACGAGTCATCGACAAGCCAGCAGCAACTGCAACAGCAAAGACGAAATGACGAGGGAAAATGACTGATTCGCAGATGAATTTCTTCATCTATTTACTGGTTCATTTGTTCGTTCTTGCATTCAGCCGTTCCTTCATTCGTGTATCTGTTCGTTCACCTATTAATTCGCACGTTTAGAGCAGTTTTTAATACATCTAGCTTGAATCAACGCTCAAGGCAAAACTACCTGTTTAAAATTTTTTGTCCTGATAAAAGGTAATGTGGTGGTCCCGGAACTTATGTCATTACAAGGATAATTTTATAACCTGAGACACTGAGGCACCACGACTGAATCGTGGGCCTGGTTTGACCTATGAACAAGCAGAGAAATTGTACTGAGAATAAATGAGATCCTTTTCGTGGAATTATATTCTTAAAACCGTTTGGATAAAGTTCTTCGACAATCACTTTCATTCTGAATAGACTGTTGAACCAATAGACCTGTAATTTTTACGGCTATTTTTACGAAAGTAATTTTACCAGGTTTACCGCTAATTTTGAGAAGATCTAAACAGTTTTCGCGCTTCAACTTTTCTCCTAATGTCACGTGATTATTACCATTTGAAAACCTCGAAAAGAAGCCAAGTGCCCCAGAGAGTTTGAGACTAGCAATTAGGTGGCTTCATGCAGTCATTAACGCTGCTCTTGCTTTCAGAATTTTACGCCTGCATTCCAGGTCTCTCAGTGGGTCTGCAAAGAGGTGGCGTCCCCTAAACAAAGTAAAATAATGAAAAAACTAGATTGTGAACGTATTTACCAGGAGCAATGTGAGAATATGACGAATAATGTGAGTATAGTGGACGAATAATAGCATAGTGAGAGAATAGTGGAGAATAATAAGAGTACAATGACAATATAGTGAGAGAACAGTGAGAGAATACAGGCGAATAGCAAGAGTATGATAACAGAATAGTCGAGAATAGCGAAAGTATAATGAGAGAATAAGAAGGCAGATGTGAATAATAGTAAGAATATAGTGAGAAAAGTGAGAAACAGAGAGCATTGTGAGAGATTAATTAGTGAGAAGATTATTTTCCATTATTCTTTCACCGTGAAAAATGGTAAAATAATAATGGAGAATAATAATAATATAGTGGTAGAATTGCGAAAAAATTATGGTGACTACTCAGAATAGTAAGAGCACGGTGAGAGAACTGTGAAGAAATAGTCGAGAATAAGGAGAACACTGATTGACCAGACGGTATAGTCTAGTGGTAACGCATATGCTTTTCGTTAGGAAGGCCATGAGTTCGATACTACAGCTGGGAAATACCAAAAAACTTTAAAAATGGTGCCCTGTCTGGTGTGTGGTATTTATGGTGAAGATTTATTTGACTTTAAATAAAAATTGTTGTTGTTGTTATTAATATTATTATTATTATTATCATCATCATTATGATTATGATTATCATAATCATCATCATCGTCGTCATTGTCATTATCATTATTATTATCATTATCATTGTCAATATCCTTATTATTATTATTATTATTATTACCATGAGAGCATGGTAATAGAATTGTGAGGGAGTAGTGGAGAACAACGTGAGAAGAATAAGAGCGTAGTGAGAGAATATTGAGCGAATGGTGGAGAATTTAAGGAGATAAATAATTGCTTATAGCGTCGACGCCTTTCTATGCTCGTTTCTTGCATTCTGGCAAATACTTACACTAATCCAGCCAAAGAAGCTTAGTTAGGCAGGTTTTCACAGTAATTATATAGTAGCCATAAGCGGAATAGATGAAGGTTTATTAGATCTTGTGCAGCTTCCCGCGTTTATTTACTTGATCGTCCGAGTGTCTATAATCATTTGCAACATTGTTTGAACTACGGCTTCCTTAGTTAATCAAAGGTGGTTGATGTCTGCGCTACAAAAATTCTTTCGAAAGTTAAGCAGCAATAGCTTCGCAGCATAGTGGAACGGATTGTTGCAGTCTGGCTTGAACAGGCTGAGTTAATGTAAAAGCATGAGCTGCTAGGTGATTATTAGTGAGAAAAAAATTAGTTTATTTATTAATGATACTGTATTTACATTTATTATTTTGAAAGTTAGGCAACAAAAGCTTCGGAGCATAGCTAGATAACAACGTCAATTGTAATTTTGTTGTTATTATAATTCGTTCTTTTTTAATAAAAACTGCGTACGATAGTAGCAATTCCAAAGTCCAAAGTAGCCGTTAAAACAGATTACTCTGTCCATTTTTTGGTTTCAAGCAAAGCTGAATCTACGTGAAAGTAATCGTGTCTATCATGCGAACTGGTGGAATTCACTTACTTTACTATAACTGTATACTGTGTTCCCGCATCGAACATTCCTGTAATGACGGGATGGTTCTCCGAATCTCCTAGATACTGGCGTATTAACCCAAATTCATAACTACTCTCGCCTTTGCCAGTGATAGCACTCAAACCGATTCATCATAACGTAACACTTTGAGAAGTTTTGCTCGGTTAGCTATATTAAAAACGTGATCAGTTTCACAACGTCAGGCTGTCAACTTTCTGTCATTTTCAGTCATTTCTGTAACAATTATTTGTTCAGGCGTCGCTCGCGAGGGCGGCTAATTTACTTTGCTATAAACCTCGTGCTAGAAGCAACTTATTAATTTTGAAACTCTTTTACGTCCGGTTGCCATTTTAGCAATAATTTACCCCTATTGGAATCACCTCCTGACTGATGGGTAATAACTGTTTGCGTGTCGGCCATCAGCTGAGTACTTCATTTATGAGTCTGTCGTCAGCTGAGTAACTGGTTCATTTATATGCCATCAACTTTAATTTAATAATTTATTGGCATGCTATCAATTGAGTACAAGGTTTTGGAGTCTGCCATCAACTGAGTACGTGGCTTATTTGCCTGCCATGAATTGAATACGTCTGACAGCCTGTCGCCAACGTGTTCTTGGTTTATGGGTCTGCCATTAACTGAGTACATGGTTTATGGGTCTGCCATTAACTGAGTACTTGGTTTATGGGTGTGCCATCAACAGAGTACATGGTTCATGGGTCTGCCATTAACTGAGTACATGGTTTATGGGCCTGCCATTAACTGAGTACTTGGTTTATGGGTCCACTATCAACTAAGTGCATAGTTTACTTGCCAGCAATCAACTGAGTGCGTGGTTTGTTTGCCTGCCATCAACTGAGTACATAGTTTATTTGCCTGCCATCAACTGAGTACGTGGTTTACTTGTCTGTGATCAAATGAGTACATGGTTTACTTGTCTGTTCGTCAACTTAGTGCGTGGTTTGTTTGCCTGCTATCAACTGAGTACATGGTTCATTTGCCTGCTTTAACTGAGTACGTAGTTTATTTGCCTGCAATCAACTGAGTACATGGTTTATTTGCCTGCCATCAATTGAATACATAGTTTATGGGTCCGCCATGAACTGAGTGCTTAGTTTATGGCCTGTGGCGTGAACAATTTGACGTGCAACGCCCCTGTTTCAGGAAATCATATATATAAATTATTTCCTCGTAATTAAGTAATTAACTAATTAAGCTTTTTTTCAAAATTCCTGTGGATGACTTGATGACGTTGCTGCTGTTTCTATCCTGGCATCACAACACTCGTTGAGGCTCTCTTTATTTTTCCCGTGTATACAGCCAGCTGTAAAAGAGTTCATAAAACGATTAAATGAGTTTTTATCTGGTTTTTAGTACCTACGCGTGCACGTGTTAAACATGTCAGACCACACAAATCTAAAACTTAACGTTCGTGCGGTTCTTCGGTTTGAAATACTGAAAGATTTCTACGCTCAAAATCGAAGAAACTGAGTTTCAATAGGATTAACAAATTCCAAGTTTTTTTAAAGTGTCATACTTACAACATTGAAAATTAATAGTGCAACGAACCGGCTATTCAACGCAAAGAATTCGTCTTACTCCATTTTGAAACCAATATAGCAACTCGTGACCTACGAATAAAACGCTCGATGCCTTTTATATTTTCAAAATAGGTTATTTATTTATTCTAGGAGCTTTTGCCCTAACAAGCCTCATCAAGTGCTAACCTGAGAGTAGAACTAGCAGGTTAGCAGCACAAGTCTATTCAACTGATGAGACCCATTAGTTCGAAAGCTCCCGAAAGAAAGAAATAATCTATTCGGAGAATATAAAGGACATTCAACGTTTTATTCGTATTAAGATAGCAACTCTCAGGAGAGCTCTCTCTTTCATATGAAGCCACATTTCAAACTCGTGACGGACATTTGCGTGAGCCACGTTGGAAGATGACATGCAGCTTCAATGTCAACACTTTCCAGTAGCTAGTGTTTCATGTAAACAAGTGAACGTTCCTGACCTTTCGCACGGATACATGACTGAACTTGATTTGTACATTCAATGCATGATTGCATCCTCCTCATTTACACAACTCACAGCTAACAATCAATAGTTATGGATTACAATCTCGACCATTTAATCGAATTCTGCTTAGCAGGATCGAATGCTTCGCCGGCAGTGTTATTCACTGTCTGACATAGGACAACTTGCAGCCTGTGTGTCCTCACAACTTCTAACCAATTATATATCTCGTTTCACTAAAAACCTTAATTTTTATATAATTTCATGGCAACAAAGACACCTACTTCTTCTCTTGGCGCATTGTTTTCAACATTTGCAACACTGTGAATGATGTTCTTTATCGGATCGACTACAAAGTTTTGTTAAACATACGACCTATAGATGGCTCTGTTTCTGTGAACTCTATTTTGGACGATTTCTTTACAGAAGAAATGTTTTTTAAAGAAAATTAAACTAAATAGTTGTTTAGTTTTAATCAAATTTTTTTAAGTAAAATCTATTATTCAATTTTATTCAATATTAATTTTTTTTGTTTCTATTTCAGCTCTGATTGTACGATACCTGACCAAACGATTCATACATGACTATGATCCGGGCTTGCGTAAGTGTCTGATTAATTTCTTCCTAATTTGGGCAATGAATAAACGTGCGTGAGGTCAATGTGGTTCAGCAGTAATTATTCTCAGCGCAGGAAAACACCCCAGAGCTAAATTGTTCCAATCAAAGCCTTACAATAGAAGTTAATTGATTAATTTATATTAGTACTAGCTGGTACTAGGCAAATTACTGGGGTTATTGGCTTTGCTGTTTAAAAATAACATATTAGACTGTGTTCTACTAATATTTTATTTGCTTGTACATGTATTAGGCTTTATTTATTACAAAGCCTTTTGACTATTCCATTTAATTTTTATCGTTAAATTTAATGTGTTCTTTTTTGCCTTGCCGACTTCAGGTAATGTCTTTTCTGCAGTTCCTTCCAAGTACACAATAAGCAAAAAAGGGTAGACTTATTCCCACTTTATCCCAGGCTGTTTTACCAAATGAAACCTTCACCTGTGACACACCTTCAAGTTCTCTCTGAATGAATGAATGAAAGAACAAACAAATAAATCAATAAATCAATCATCAGTCATACAGACAGACAGTAAGTCAGTCAGTCAGTAAGTCAGTCAGTCAATCAGTCACCCATCAATCATCCATTTATTTATTCATTCAATAAACGAATGATTGACTGAATGAATGAGTGAATGAATAAATGAATGAATGAGTGAATGAATAAATGAATGGATGAGTGAGTGACAAAAAGAGAGAATGAATGAAGTGTTACTGTTTTTCCTTGTACGCACAAAAAATTAGACTACGAGAATTTTACCACTCCTAAAAGAATTTGGAAAACCCTCCATTTTATTCAAAAAACCATTCATAAAAAAACATCCCCAAAACCTCCATATACGACTACCCCCCTAATTACTCAGTGCTCATCAACTCTAGCGCTGCTTTGCTTAGCAAAAATCAACTCACTTTTGTCTTAGACCCATACAACGCCCTCTATGATGTTTACCATTCAACTACAACGTGGCTTCATTACATTCTGTTAGTTGTACTGTTTCTATGAGAGCAGAACCAGGGTTTCACCTGCTGCCGCTGCTTTGAGAAGAGGCTGTGTTGATGTTTTCCACAATCACTGAATGCTGGAAAGTGTTAATACTGTGTCCTGCTGACAGCAGCCTCCATCCTTGCCTGAACTATCACAGAACAGAGCAAGCTTTTTGACCTAGTTGAAGTTGAAGCTGAGCTGGCTTAAATATGCCTCCTGGGCTTCACCAAATACGCCCCTTAACATTCACCACTTATGGTTGCTGTTGTTGTGGCCATCGTCATTTGTTGTCGTTTTTTGCTGTCACACTTTGTGCTTCTGTTGTTGTTATTGTTGTACTTGTTGTTATTATTGTTGTTGTAATTGTCATTGTTTGTTACTGTCAATACCGCTTCCATTGTCGTGTTGTTGCTGTTGTCATGCTGCTTTTGTTGTTGTTGTTGTATTCATTGTTTGTTACTGCCAATACCGCTGCCATTGTCGTGTTGCTGCTTTTGTTGTTGTCATTGTTTGTTACTGTTAATACCACAGTCATTATCGTGTTGCTGGTGCTGCTGTTGTTGTTGTCATTGTTTATTACTGTTAATACCACTGCCATTGTCATGTTGCTGTTGTTGTTGTTGCCGCTGCCGTCACCATTGTTGTTGCACTGTTTTTTCTTTCACTTGCAGAATCTCTGCACAGTTTCACATCAGAAGTTGACGGGAAGCCTGTTTCTCTGTACATTCTTGACACGGTTGGGCAGGTAAGAATCCACAGCTACCTGGCTAGTGTTACTAATCACAGTGTTATTGTTAGGAGTTAGTGTTGCCTAACTGAGTTAGTTTTGCCAGGCTTTAGGCGTTGCCCGGGAGGAAAAAACGCGTTTACAATTCAATGACCTATGAATTACTGCAAAAGCAGTGTGAACGTACCTTTACGCGATATTCTGAATGTTCTTACCCCGTGACACTATAGTAAACCGAAGCGCATTCCTAAGATTCCTACTTGTTGACGTGTTTGTGCTTTTACGTGTTAATATATTAGCGCATACATAGCGACACGCAGCGGCGATATACCATGGTTTCCTGGGATAGGTCAACGATCGAAAGTGTTGATGAATGATAGGGGTGCTTCTCCACATTGTATGACGTACTCCTCATTATGTATGTTAACCAGCATACCAAGTAAGACAACAGAACGCAATCTCAACATAAATAGGGTGGAAAATGTTAACAGTAAAGAATGGTTGCTTCATTATTTATTTATTTATTCATTTATTTATTTGTTTGTTTGACTGATTCTTTGATTTATTGCTTACTTATTTATTTATTAATTTGTTTATTTATTTATTTGTTTATTTATTTATCTGTTTATTTATTTATTTTTATTTATTTATTGACATGGTCACATAGTTATGTACTTATACACACAAGTAATTTAATAATAAGGGAACTTGAACTGGCAAACTATGGACAAATCCTTAGTACACCACAAACAGTTTTGGGCATATAATATCTTAAATACTTACACTTTGATACTAGGTTGATTCTCTTACAGTTTATCGTTTCATTCCGAAAAATGAGTGCTCTGTAAATTCCCCAGTATTATAACCTAGCTGAAACTCTACTTTGAAACGCGTTCCGTAGAAAAACAGCTCTGATGTAACAGCAACATTTGCATTATTTCGCCAAATAAGTCGAACTTCTCTTTAAAAGCGCGAAAAACTGTTAGCACATTTGATTCTCGATCGGTTTTGAACCATGCGTCTAAATGTTGACTGGAGTGGGGGTAATGTGAAACATGTAGTGACTGTATTCAAATTGTATATAATTCAAGAGCTTTCGTGAGCGGTCTATCAACTTATATAATTATAGCACCAATGAAATTTGCTTTACAAATTTAACGATATAAATTTCAAATAACCTCACGGAAACATTGCTAAAAGCACTGCCCACCACCTTACTAGCACAAGTTTGGGCCAGCTCGGGAAACTAGCCCGGGAAGCCAGCACAACATCAACAAAAAGTGATTTAGTTCCCGCGTTGAAAAGCAGAGTATTTACGCTGTGAAAAACGAGGTTGCTTCAAAAAGTGCATTTGAAAAGCGACGACGTCTAAATTGCTAAGCGCAAACAAAAACAGTTTAGATGGAGCCATTTAAGAAGCCACGAGTAAACAATTACTGTTTATATGAAGCCGCTTTTCGACATGTGGTGTGCAAATAGGATGTAATAAATAAGGCAGAAAACAAGGTGCGGAAAGGGGTAGGGCACACGGGTGGTGACAGAATGTTTTCAATAATTTTGGCACATGTCCAGGTTAACGCAGAAGTGTTAACGTTTACCCGGAGTGCCTAGTAATAATGATACTATTATAATTGTACAAGGTGTCCCACAGTGATGCTAACACTCATACAGGGTGCTTCAGAAAAATGGTAATGTTCACTTACACGCAGGTTGTCGGAGATACAACCTGGTAATGTCACTTACAACAGTAGGAGGAACAAATACAATGTCTCAAATCACCTATGAACGGTTACAGGGGGTGATCCCAAGATCCCTCGAAGTAAATTTAGTAAGCGGGAGGGTGGGGGCAGCTTCAAAAGATTACACTTCATTTTGACATCATCATTAACGATGGCGACACTGACGAATAACTAAAAGTAAAAAAATATTTTTGAATAATAACGATTATTGCGATTAATTATTATCAAATTATATTACATGTTTCACTTGCTTAGATTATGGTTTACCCTTTTTTCCCGTTCAGACAAGACGGGGGAGAGGGAGGTGGTAGTTGTCCACCCACGTCTTTACGAAATGTTAACAATTATACAGGGTGTTTCGGAAAAACATTAATAGTTGTACACGGTGTTTCAAAATCACGTAAACTCTTGTGGTGGATAATAACTGCTAGTGATGGGTGAAATAAATTTATACGGGGCGTTTAAAAAATAACTATGTCAGCTGTCCTACAGAGGTTTTCAGAAAAAATGATGTAACACTTACAAAGAAAGTTTAAAGAATTTGATCTGTTATGCTGAGATTTTATGTTAAAATTCTTCAAAACTCCCTGGTTGATTTAATAATACGGATAAATCATTCCGAATTAAATTTCATAATAATTTTATAAGATTTTTTTGAATGTAGCGGAAGTTTTTTATACAGTAATATTACAGTCTAATTTGCTCAGTTGCGCTATCACACTATGGGTTCATAACAATAAACAGTTTATTAGATTTTAAGCAAACAGCCAGTTGTAAATGTGCTGCACCAATACCGAATTATTTATATTCGTGCACAGACTTCGAAGAAAAACAATACTGAATCGGGTAAGAATTTGGATAGCTGACTACCGATTGCTTTGGTATACGCATCCTTTAAATGCATCGTATCTAGGACGTGTTGCTGGTCATTAATAATGGGGTTTTTCTAAAATGGCGTATTTAGAACAAAAGTTTTCTCTTGGCTAATGTAATTCTATAAAACCATCCTAGTAAACTAGATGTTATAAATGAGCATTTCAAGCATGTGCGGGTAACTGGTTGGTATGTCAAAATCTGGGTTGCCTGTTCCAATTATCTCCTCTTGCAGCAAATGTTTATCTTTTAATTGACATCTTATTGACACATAAATGTCAGTAAAATATTACGGAATTATAAACACTGAAGTTAATCGCACAGTTCAATTTCACGTCTAACAGGTCTCCTTCTCAATTAATAAAGTTAAAAGCTTTGGCCGTTGCTCAAGTAAATTATCCTGGCACGTGGCTACCACGTGACATTACCATCGAAGGTTCGGACTCTTGTCTCTTGCAGACGGTATGCTCCTGGATCATTTTAACGTGCACTCTGCCCTTCTGGATAACTCCAATGTGTTCAGCAGGATTGGATGGAATTAAGATTACAAGAGTGAACGGTTCCACACTAAATATTTTGAGCATTGTAGATTCTTAATTGATTGAGCAATGCTTTGATGCAATAAATAGTTCTGTGACATTACTTGTTATTAATCCACCCTCCATCTAGTAAACGGTTATGTTTCAGTGGCGTAGCAAGTTCTTGTGGTGCCCTGGGGCAAAAAAATTTTGGGCCTGGCGCCTCACCCTTTTAATCTTTTGATCATTTGTTGCATGGGTGAAGCCACAAATTATGCACGTTTTTGTGTCCCTGACCCCGACTTTCTTTTTTGACAGAGATAAAAATAAACGCATTTTTCCACGAATCACCTTGAGTTTGATTTACCGTACTGCAGCATTACTTCTATGCATTAGTTGCGCAACACAACAGTTCTTAGACATTCAGCTCCAGCATTAAAACATGCAAAGATTATAAAAAATACACAACACTACAGGTTTTCACAATAATACAATCGGCATTTAGAGAAACGCCACTGTTTCTCCCAAAATTATCGATCTGCTAAGCCGCCCGATTAAGAGCCCTATAACTCTTGATATTATCCATATAAAACACCAAATAAGAGCGAATTACTTATGAGCACTATATAACTGCCATTGCTGACTGCTGATGAAACCAAACAGCATCATTATAGTTTCACCTGTTGAACTATATCGATCAATAGGAGCAAAGGGTTATTTCACACTCAGGGTAGACCTGTCCAAATGCTCCAAAAATGTTTCGGAAATATAATTAGTGAGCCATTTATTCTCTCTTAATTACGATGTTCAAAATCAGTGTTTACCTTGAATGAGAATTATAAAAACTACATAATTTGCCAAGTCGAACACACCAGAAAAAAGTCACGAAAACTATGAACCCCAGACCGTTCATAAACCATTGCGATTCACTTTACAACAATTATGACCCAATTGCGGGTCATCAGTTAAAGAAAAGAGATGCTGAAAAATTGTCAGCTAGTCGGGATTTGAGCCTGAGGCCTGAAATTAGTACTCCCATGCTCTACTAGCTGAGCTACCAATCTAACATGGCAGAGCAGGTCCGAGATTTCTTCCTTGTAGCACACAGTCCAACAGCGCCACCTGTACCACTCGTGTGTCACACAGGCCAACAGCGCCACCTGTAGCTATCGCGTGTCACACAGTCCAACAGCGCCACCTGTACCTATTGTGGGTCACACAATGATACCACATGTGTCATAGTAATATCACGAAATGTCAGCTAATTTGAGGAAACGTTGAGATTGTTTAGCGTTTTTAACTTAAAAATAACTTAATCTTTTTTTGGTCTATGATATCCACTTGACAGCTCTAAATTCTTGCATTGTTTCTAGGATTTTCCAAATTCCAAATGGGAAGACCAGATATTATGGGCGGATGTTTACGTGTTGGTGTACTCCGTCACTGACCG
This sequence comes from Tubiluchus corallicola, assembly GCA_030141605.1. NCBI lineage: Eukaryota > Metazoa > Priapulida > Priapulimorpha > Priapulimorphida > Tubiluchidae > Tubiluchus > Tubiluchus corallicola. The sequence goes on along the minus strand of JAQGDQ010000533.1, from coordinate 110,276 downwards.
GAAGACGTACTTGGACATACCAAAGATGAAGAATTACATTGCGGAAGTCCGCAACGAGGAGAAATTTCCACTCCTCCTAGTGGCCAACAAGTCAGACTTGTGCCACATGAGAGAGGTGGAACGTCAGGAGGGCACAGCACTGGCCAATCGCATCAAATGCCTTTTCTTCGAAGTTGCCGCCAGCGAGGACATATCTGGCATTGCCGTCGTTTTTGAGAATGCCTACCGGACGGTCCGCAATTGGAACAAGAGGTTGGATCGGTACAGAAGTCAGGACCATTGCAGTCCTCCGAAGGAAAAATCCCGCCTAAGAATGGCATTCAATCTGCTGAAAAAGGAGGCAAAGGAACGGTCTCCGGATGGAGTAATGGAACCGTTCCGAGGACGAACCTTTACCGTATAACAGGGTTATGATAAACTGCATGTAAAGAATCTTGTTAATTGTAATTAAAACGTAATATTTTTATGTACAATTTGTAAATATCTGATGATCGTTGTATCCTGATTAAATTTAAGTTTCTTGTGTACTTCTAATACCAAACAGTAAAAGCAGACAAGTTACTGGCATTACGGTTGCGCCATCTATTGAAGGACTGCAAATGAGTTTGGAAAATGTTGTGGAAATTATTGCAAATAAGTGTATCAAATAAAAGGATGAAATATTTGCTACTGGCTTTCTACCTTTTAGTGATACTAGCCATTTGCTACTATGACCTGGCACAGGTAATAATAATTAAAGAGCAAGCATAGTTCTTTTATTGGAAACTGAATCTAGTTTGACAGTATACTAATTTATATGAAATGCTATCAAAATAATAAGATTGGCATTAATTAAACTAAGGTCCGCGAAATGATTAGTTTATAACGAACCAAAACAATGCAAAAATGATGTATTTACTTACAGCATATGACCCCATAAAGCAAGATTACTATTTATCAATGTATCTAAAAATGTAGCACTATTATATTGTAAAACTTTTATCACTATTAAAGTAAAGAAGTCGTTTAACGTCTACTGACCAACTGGCTTGCCGAAGCAAAAATAGATATACACAGGTGAGTGGTCCCGGTCACATGACCAAAAAATATCTGGCGAAATTACCTAAGGTATAAACAGTGAGACTTAATGTTAGAAGACTGCAAACACTGTTGAGGACCAATCGTGCTGGTAAGGTTTTAAATCATAGTCAAAGGGAAAATACTCTCTCGACTCTGTTCAGCTTGGTGGATGCTGCGAAACTGACTAGGATCCTTTGTCCAGGAAAAATTGCGTTCTTGTTTAACAAAAGTAGATAGTTAAGTTAGATAGATAAATTCCTTATCATTAAAATTCATTAATTACTAGTAATAGTTGTCAATAATTCAATATTACGACACGTATACATCGTGGCAGGATACCAGTTAGTTATTTTATAATGACTAGACTCAGTCTACTATTAATTAGCAATAGCGTCATACTAAATTACTTAAACATAATTATAATTAAACTTGAAATGTTTACTATGAAATACAAAAATTACAACTATTACAACACACAACTCGCCATACATTGGCATAATTATACACACACACATATACAACTTACGGTGGAATTAATCTTATCCAGAAACGTGAAAAAGCTATGTGTGTGCGTGTGTACAAAGATTCATGTGAAAAAATTTATCTTTCCCATATCTCCGATCTTTGCAGACAATTTTGTCGAACAGGAAACTCCAACTGCGCAATCGCAGAGACACCAAAGTTACGAAAAAGCATAAGCGTAAATACTTTGCGAAATTTGTATCTATGAGCAAGGTCTCAGTAAAAATAAAATCTGACACATACAATAGATTTACAATATATCACCTTAACGCTATTTTCACAAATATACTCAACTGCATTCTCATTTCAACTAAATTTCATATAATAGTCTAATTTGTTCCAAATCATTTTAGCCAAGTTTAAACAGTCGTCTAACGTTTTGAATTGTTTTACAGAATTTTGCCGTCATTTTTTGCACTTACGGTGCATTTTTTGCACTAACACTATTAACTGTGGAATCCACGACTCAGAGAGAGAGACTACTCAAATTAGATGTTTATGGCGAGATCGGTACCTTGTTCATCATAAAAACTCAGGCTAAAGTTGAGTCACTAAACTGACAGAGTTGTCTTAACAACGTTCAAATACGAATGCAGCTTCTTTCTACAATCAGGTGAGGAGCTAGAATCACCTATATAAAACTTGTAAGTTTAAGCTACCGCAATGATCATTAGATGCAGCCATTTTAACGATAGGTCTCTTGAAACAAGGTTAGATAAGTTTGTGTAAAATTTGTAAAAATAATCAGGGCGTTTGTAGTGTACTCTTCGCTATCTAAGCAAGTGAATAAATTTCTTTATTTTGTCAATAAAAATAATAATATGTTTTTGGTGAATCAGCAGTGCACACTAGGATGGCGGTGCACTGCCGCTTTACCAGGTGACACAAACATTTTAAAATAATAAGGGTTTTCTTTTTCGATTACATAAGTTTATCAAACAGGTGATGCTAAAATTAATAATGTAATTTTGTACGGAAAGTTCTTTGGGATGTAGGTCTACCTTAAATTTCGTTTTCTCCCCTTTCCAATGAAAGCGTCTAAAAGAAACTTCTAAGAAGAACCCCTAAAAGACTAGTTCACGTAGCTTTGTCAAAATTTTACATTCCACTTTCCTGGGGTAATTTGTGTCCTGAGACGTTCAAGATATAATTACTTGGTGTAACTTGCACTTTAATGTCGCCGGGAGTCACAAGAACCTAATGCTTTGCTGACAGTGACAATGGCAAAGATGTTCTATTTATCACAAGACACGAAAACAAAAGTTGACAAAAAAGACAAAAGTTTTGACGTCTAGAAAGTACTCATTTGAGTGTCAGCTATTGAGGGCAGTGGAGCCGGTATATATATAATGTAGAGAGCGTCCTAAATAAAAAAGAAGTATTCGTAGATACACTAAAGGTATGCAAAACGTTTTTTCATATACTCGTGTAAACTATAGGTCTATATTTGTTACTATAAGCTAATTACATTATAGTGTAGTTCAAAGAAAAATCGGTCTGCAAAAATAGTAGAAGATATGCGAAAACTTTGTTACTTATGTATGAAAAAATCATATATATTACATACGCAACTAAAATTATAATAAGAGTAAATCAGCGAGCAATAGACACATCTTTTCATATCATACAATTAAAATTCTTAGTTGTTCTCAAAAATGCTAAGAATATTTTTTAGTTTATGGTTTATTTAACAAAACTGCAGCAAAGGAAGAAGTAAAATGCTGAAGTAGTACAACTTTTTATTTGTTAGCAAATCGTTGTAATCATATATTTATTATGTATATACAACATAGTATTTTTGTATAATTTAACATTGCATGTTGTATGATTTAATTTGTAGTATAATTTAATAATTTGTTGTATGTTGTTAAATGCATAATTTAAACATTTTAATGATAAAATTTTAACAGCATAGTATTTTTGTGTTAATCTAGTGGATTAAGATAGCTGCTGCACATCAAAAATGAAATTAGTGACCATTGTGATACTAATTTCGGTAAGTTTTTAACTTATTTATATAGTATTGATTTTTATTCAGCCTTTGCTCATTATTGCGTTCTTCGCTCGTGATGTAACCTTATAAGCAGATCTGTTTTGATGTGAGGCCGGTATCGTTCTTGTTCTCGTTGTTCTTTGCATAATAAGCTTTTAGCCAGTTTTGATATTGTCACGTCGCAAGGTAGTTGGGCAGAAAAAGCTGATAATGTGCCAATAAGCGAGTAACCTATTGCTTCGCATTCCGTACTAATTTCCTATGTGCAACCAAGTCAAATAACGAAATGTTTCTCGGAGGGGGGTATTAGCTCTGCTTTCAAACCTCTATTTTCAATTCCTGCCGTTCCAATGTTCTTTGTTTTCTTGCTGCTAGAACTGAATTTGAATTATACAATCCCCACGTCTAACCGCGTTTACGGTGCGTTTAGACTAGCCACTTCTCTCTGATAGCAAACTCGCTAGTGTGAACTGCTTTGCGAGTTACTGTCGGCAAGTATTTGCGAACTCTGATGCGAATTGAACACGCTTGGCAGTTATTTGGCGAGATAAAGGAAAACCGGACGATTGTGTAGACATTAGTTCAGAATAAAGAATGCTCTAAAATATTGAAAACTACAATAGCGTATTTTAAATCAAAGCTTAGATTGAATAATAATTACCTCGGATACTCAAATTTTGTTAAACTTTCAAAGTTACGCGCGGCTCAGTGAATCTACTAAGATTGGCAACGGTGCCTTTTTGTCACATGCGCGTGGCCAACAAATAGAAGGCGGTACCGTGATAACCGTGATCATGAACTGCATTATTAGTTTCTGACCTCATAAGATGTAGAGCCCATTTTTGAGACATCACGCATATAAGCAGTACTGTAAAACTTACGCACACGTGCTTGACGCGCAAGGTAAGATGCCAGCCATTGCACAAACTGTGGTTAGTTTCTGACGTAAGCAAGAGCTGTGTTCGGTTGTCGTTCACTAACTTTTTAAGTTAATTATCCAAATATTGGAAACAATTGCTAACTTTAATAGACAAGAAAATGTATATTTTGGACAGTAAATTAAAATGAAATTGAGTCTAAACAATTTCCCGGTCTTCCTTTAACTTAGCGAGAAAACTGGCAAGTCTGAATGCGCCATTGGGGTTAAAGAAATTTATTTTTTGCAGCTTATGGTAATTGTTGTGAACTCAGCTGGTGGTTATGGTCACCAAGGCAGAGGCAGAAACCGTGGTCATGGTAGGAGGAGACCAAGTGTAAGGCGCACAACCTATTATGTTGTAAAAAACAAGCATAGTGGTTCAAGCGGTAGCGGCGGTTATGGCAGCAGCAGTGATTACGGAAGTGGTTCAAGTGGTAGCGGCGGTTATGGCAGTAGCAGTGATTATGGAAGTGGTTCAAGCAGTAGCGGCAGTTATGGCAGCGGCAACTCTGGAAGTGGATATGACAGCAAAAGTAACATCTTTATTATAAAAGGTGGCAAACACGTAGAAAAACAAGGCGGTGAACTGATTCTAGTGAGGGATTTTTACGGCAATGTGCGTGCCGGCCTTTTTAAAGAAATTGGTTACGGTACAGGAACAAGTAGCGGAAGCAAGGGAAGTAAGGGAAGCAAAGGAAGTAAAGAAAGCAAAGGAGGCAAGGGGAGCAAAGGAAGCAAAAGAGGCAAGGGAAGTACAGTAACCTAATAGGTAAATAAGGGACGGACATCCAGTCGGTGCCTCAGTCATCCGTATTTGATCAATGCCTAATCAGCACTTATAGTAACCACTGATCATAATGAAACCTACGTTTCTCTATCATACACCATAAAGTTCTTCTCCATTCAAACATCAAGTTTTTTTCACTCGAACTTCTGCGCTTCTCAATCCTAAAGAAAGTTCCTGACCTCAAAAATAGTAGGATCTAGATGTGGTGTGCTGTTTTCAATCCAGCTAGCAAAGTCACAGGAAAAAAAGAAATAACCTAACCTTGACCTCTACCCTAACCCAAATACTAACCCGGACTCTAACCCTAGTCAAAATTAATTGTGACTTTTATCCTAACCAAATTACGACTTTTTCCTGTGACTGCATTACCGATGACGCTGTTTTTGGAATACTTTTAAAAATCAGCTAATCTGACATTTTCATTTCATTTATTAAATAAACCACGGCAACTATTACAGCACAGTAGTTCAAAAAATATTTTAATGAATCGAACGTAAAACTGGTTGTTTTTCGTCAAAAGACAGAAATCGTCATGCAACCACAAATGAACTGAATTATGCCGCACGAAGGAGTCCGTGGCGCCATCTATTGGCAGCATGCAAACATAATGTGGAGTTTCGCAAATAAAACAATGAAATTATTACAACTTTCTAGCTGCTTTTTAGCTTTTAATGTTTAGTTTTCTCAGACAATAAAGGTCCACTGTCTTTTTCTTATTATCAAACCAACTCTGCTAAAGGTTTTCAAAATAATACCCAATATTATTGAAACTATAAACAGCTAATAACCGAACTGCCTAAGAAAATGCAAGTTCCGTTGAGGATCTACCGCGTTTGAGAGGTTTTAGATAACCCTGTTACAATCAAAACGAAAATTTGTCGTAAATTTCTGTAGAACAGACGTGACACGGCAATTCATTGCAAATTTTGTCTCTAAGGCTTTGGAATAACATAAATGATGAACTATATACTATTTAGCCAATTCAAAAATTTAAAAATATTATAAAGCAATTATTTTCAACAAGTACAATAGTCATACCACAATCCTGGTACAGATTATACAAAACAAGACATCATTGATAAATCTTTAGAGCTGATGTAAACATCGCACAATCTACTGTCTTTCTTCCTACTATTTCCACTAACACATCATTCTTCCGGTCCTGTGTGATCTAACTTTTCTCCTGTTCTTTCACTCATCAATTCCTCTTTTATCTGGTTCACACGAGAGAAAGTTTATACAAGCCTTTGCTTCTCTAGCCTCGCTGCAGTACAATTACTCTTTTATAATGATAGTGTGTGAAACGTTATAACTTATTACTGTTCACATGACAGTGGACTTATACAAGCCTTTACTTCTCTAGCCCCACTGCAGTACAATTAATCTTTTATGATAACGATAGTGCATGAAACATAGAGAAAGGTTTGATGAACCTCACACACCTACCCATCAATGAATGTGAATCGCAAACTTGAAAACCGTTTGTCAACTGTGTAAAATAAAATGTAATAATAAATTCTGGAAAAAAATTAAAAAAAAACAAATTTTTCAGCTTTAGTATATTTATTCTATAATCCAATTTTCTGTTATTTAATTATTAAAATTTCTAATAATAACTGTTTTCATTAAATAATTTTAAAAGCCGTTTCATAAATGGTATCTTCCAAGTTTAGGCGTGGCAAGGTGGGGGCGATCGCCCCCAGAGGTAAGAGTGAGAAGGTGCAAAATTCTTCTGGAGTTCAATGACAGTTAATTATTACTAGTCCATCATTAACGAGTTTTCAAATTACAACAAAATTGCCTAGTCAGAGATCATCGTAGCTGACTTAATTACTACCTACACCCTAGAAAAAAGGCAAATGTTTTTCTAGGGTGTAGGCTTTTTTAAGGCTTAACGACATGTGTAGGGTGTCGTGTGGTTTAAGATCGATAATTTTGGGAGAAACAGAAGCGTTTCTCTAAATGCTGATTGTATTATTGTGAAAACCTGTAGTGTTCCGTAGGTTTCGTAATCTTTGCAAGTTTTAGTGCTGGAGTTATATGTTTAAGGACTGTCATGTTACGAGGAATTTATGCATAGAAAAGAGTTACTCTGCTGCAGTACCACAAACCAAACTCAGGGTGATTCTTGGAAAACGATCGCTGACCTTTCATCCCATCGTGCCGAAAAAGGAAAGTTGGTCACAGGGACGCACACAATTTGTGGCTTCACCCATGAAACAAATTATCGAAACGTTAAAAGGGTAGGGCACCAGAACTTTTTTGCCCGAGGGCGCCACAAGCACTTGATACGCCACAAAATACCTATTAGAGGCCACCAAAACGCTTTCAAATATTACGATGACACATGTCAATTAACAATAATTAATAACCATTTAAACATTTTTTTAGTCTCGACAAAATAATGGAAATTCCTTCTTCAACTTGGTTTTTGTTTTGTGAAATCTTAAGAATTGTTACATTAGTTAATTAAAAATCAATTTATGACCATAACGAATAGGCAATAAGCATATTTACAAAGTACTAAAGCAACACCATTTTTAAGTTTAACAAAATAATGTTTTTACTCGACGATGATTCACATTAGATGTATTCAAAAGTGTATCTAAATTAATCCTCAACATGCTTCTGGATTGAATGTGGACCAGATCTGGATCGAATGCGAATAATGAATTCCGCTTTAAAACGCATCAGAAAATTAGTGAAGAGCATAGAAAACGAAAAAGTCGCAATTCTTCATAAACAGTGAAACTTGTTACAGAACACTGCAATGAGCCTTCAATCGCAAACGATGTTATTTAGATATTTGTAACAAACCATTGTAGTCAAAGAATACCTTATGAAAATAAAGAACTTTGCCTAAACTCTTACTTAACTGAAACTTATAACAATATTTTTCAATAATACCTATTTTTCAAAGACAACATTTTTCATGAAAAACAATTATATCAATGCGTAACAATGACCAAGTGGTTCAAGGCTTAACAAACACACAATTACGCAACAAAACAATGCTAGAGCTAGGGCAGAGACAGTTAACTGTTCAAGGGTTTAGCCAACCACTAACTGATGTAATAGATTAGAAAATCAATAACCGTTTAACAATTACTTAAACAAGTTTTCTACGTATCTGTATTAATTAAACCTTGTAACTTTTCTCAGTTTGCGTACACAGTTAACAATGTCCCGCTTACATAACACTGTACTATCTACAACATTGTTTCAATTAATCTGGTTGCTTAAGCATCTAAACGGTAAATTGTAAAAAGTTTTTCACTCGTGTATGTTACAAGGATGACGCCATGTTGGATATCCTTGCTGGTGCATGCTAGATTTGAACCGCACCGCTTACTTGTGCAATGAAACTGTATTCGATATTTTCTTATATCATGTATGACGCCATCGGGGGAATGGTTAAACAGTCAACCAACCGCAATTAATAACGGATAAACGGGTTAGTTAAAAAGCCCAACTGTCTCAAATCTAGCTACGGCATAATGCAGGACAATGTCCATGTACGATTTGCTACGAGCATGAGTAGTTTTTCAATGTCTGAAATTTTACACCACATTACAATCATTTGGAGCAGCACACACAAGCAGTATTGCAAAAATTCAGCTGTAATCATAACAAATGTAACTTTAAATGCGCGTCAATCAAACAAAGACGCAAATAATTCTCGATGTTTTTGCCGGGATTTTTATTACTTTCCTGTTCTTGCCATCGAGGTGGAGAACAGCGTCAACTGTTTCTTCTTGCCCTTCCTTTTCTTTCCGCTAGATGGCGTGACCAATTCCTGCCGACCTTCTCCTAAAAAAAGTCAATTAAAAATTAATCCAAATTAGATGAATAAGAAACTTTTTCTCAATGTAGCAGCAAATATTATTAAGTGTGAAGCCAAAACAAGCAGGAAACCGGAAATCAACAAGTCAGAAAAACGTTTCTTTACGAATCTGGCAAAAATAGGTGTATTTCGTAATATTTTAGAGACAAAGTCAACCGAATGTAAAAGGTGTATTTTGTAACATTTTAGAGACAAAGTCAACCGAATGTAAAAGGTGTATTTCGTAACATTTTAGAGACAAAGTCAACCGAATGTAAAAGGTGTATTTCGTAACATTTTAGAGGCAAAGTCAACCGAATGTAAAAGGTGTATTTCGTAACATTTTAGAGACAAAGTCAACCGAATGTAAAAGGTGTATTTCGTAACATTTTAGAGACAAAGTCAACCGAATGTAAAAGGTGTATTTCGTAACATTTTAGAGACAAAGTCAACCGAATGTAAAAGGTGTATTTCGTAACATTTTAGAGACAAAGTCAACCGAATGTAAAAGGTGTATATCGTAACATTTTAGAGACAAAGTCAACCGAATGTAAAAGGTGTATTTTTATAACATTTTAGAGACAAAGTCAACCGAATGTAAAAGGTGCATTTCGTAACATTTTAGAGGCAGAGGCAAAGTCAACCGAATGTAAAAGGTGCATTTCGTAACATTTTAGAGGCAAAGTCAACCGAATGTAAAAGGTGCATTTCGTAACATTTTAGAGGCAAAGTCAACCGAATGTAAAAGGTGCATTTCGTAACATTTTAGAGGCAAAGTCAACCGAATGTAAAAGGTGCATTTCGTAACATTTTAGAGGCAAAGTCAACCGAATGTAAAAGGTGCATTTCGTAACATTTTAGAGGCAAAGTCAACCGAATGTAAAAGGTGCATTTCGTAACATTTTAGAGGCAAAGTCAACCGAATGTAAAAGGTGCATTTCGTAACATTTTAGAGGCAAAGTCAACCGAAAGGTGCATTTCGTAACATTTTAGAGGCAAAGTCAACCGAATGTAAAAGGTGCATTTCGTAACATTTAGAGGCAAAGTCAACCGAATGTAAAAGGTGCATTTCGTAACATTTTAGAGGCAAAGTCAACCGAATGTAAAAGGTGCATTTCGTAACATTTTAGAGGCAAAGTCAACCGAATGTAAAAGGTGCATTTCGTAACATTTTAGAGGCAAAGTCAACCGAATGTAAAAGGTGCATTTCGTAACATTTTAGAGGCAAAGTCAACCGAATGTAAAAGGTGCATTTCGTAACATTTTAGAGGCAAAGTCAACCGAATGTAAAAGGTGCATTTCGTAACATTTTAGAGGCAAAGTCAACCGAATGTAAAAGGTGCATTTCGTAACATTTAGAGGCAAAGTCAACCGAATGTAAAAGGTGCATTTCGTAACATTTTAGAGGCAAAGTCAACCGAATGTAAAAGGTGCATTTCGTAACATTTTAGAGGCAAAGTCAACCGAATGTAAAAGGTGCATTTCGTAACATTTTAGAGGCAAAGTCAACCGAATGTAAAAGGTGCATTTCGTAACATTTTAGAGGCAAAGTCAACCGAATGTAAAAGGTGCATTTCGTAACATTTTAGAGGCAAAGTCAACCGAATGTAAAAGGTGCATTTCGTAACATTTTAGAGGCAAAGTCAACCGAATGTAAAAGGTGCATTTCGTAACATTTTAGAGGCAAAGTCAACCGAATGTAAAAGGTGCATTTCGTAACATTTTAGAGGCAAAGTCAACCGAATGTAAAAGGTGCATTTCGTAACATTTTAGAGGCAAAGTCAACCGAATGTAAAAGGTGCATTTCGTAACATTTTAGAGGCAAAGTCAACCGAATGTAAAAGGTGCATTTCGTAACATTTTAGAGACAAAGTCAACCGAATGTAAAAGGTGCATTTCGTAACATTTTAGAGACAAAGTCAACCGAATGTAAAAGGTGCATTTCGTAACATTTTAGAGACAAAGTCAACCGAATGTAAAAGGTGTATTTCGTAACATTTTAGAGACAAAGTCAACCGAATGTAAAAGGTGCATTTCGTAACATTTTAGAGACAAAGTCAACCGAATGTAAAAGGTGCATTTCGTAACATTTTAGAGACAAAGTCAACCGAATGTAAAAGGTGCATTTCGTAACATTTTAGAGACAAAGTCAACCGAATGTAAAAGGTGCATTTCGTAACATTTTAGAGACAAAGTTAACCGAATGTAAAAGGTGTATTTCGTAACATTTTAGAGACAAAGTCAACCGAATGTAAAAGGTGTATTTCGTAACATTTTAGAGACAAAGTCAACCGAATGTAAAAGGTGCATTTCGTAACATTTTAGAGACAAAGTCAACCGAATGTAAAAGGTGTATTTCGTAACATTTTAGAGACAAAGTCAACTGAATGTAGACATTCACAGAAAATATAACTAACACAAATTCGATGCCCAAAGTAAATTTTTTAAGAAATCGTGCAAGATTTTCTGTTAATTACCATTAAAACAGCACATTTTGAACTTTAAAGCTGACTTAAAATGGTAACTTTAAACAGAACTTATTTCACTTATCAGACCATGTATCTCTAAACGAACCATTTCTGCCTGTGTTCAATTTCTCAAAAGCATCAGCAAGCGCATCACCGAATGACTGATTGAAGACGGGCGCGGCTCTGTCCTCTTCATCACTGTCCACTGTCTTGTCCGTACTGGCCACACCAGTGGACTGTCCGTCGCTGCCCGATCCTGATGGTTTCTTCGCACGCGGCCAGACCTCCACTTTCGGCTCTCCAACTTTTAACATCTTAAAATGAAAAGTGCAAAACTTGAAGAAGAAAAAAGACTAAATTTGTTTAGGATCGCGTGCAATTTAAGGAGGCACCAACCCTTGAATAACAGTTACTGTAGTGTACTGTTATTTTAATGTACAATTAAAAATATTAAAATGCTTAAAAATGTAAAAGAAATTTAAATATTTCTTATCTCCCACCAAACGAACGTTGATGCCAGCATATTTCAAAAAAATGACGTAAGCTGGTGACTACTGGGCAGAGAATGCCGTGAAGGCAAGCTGTGTGAAGGTACGCATTGAGAAATTTCTACAGCTTGCTTAGAAGTTCAGTTTTTCTAGCGTTGTATTTAACTGTGTTTAGTCATTTGATCAATTATGATGAAATTTAAAGTGGTTACAAAGCTTTAATTCACAGGATTATACCATAAAATGTGTAAGTAGTATACATTAATTGCGTCAATGTAATTAATTTGCAGACTTTTAGATATGCAAGTAAACTTGCCAGCACGTAGGTGGCTGGCTGGTTATTTAGTTTGTAGAGTTCGCTCTATAAGGTAAAAAAAATTCTGAAGCACCTGGCGGGATAAGTGTTTCTATTGCACGGAAACCGGATGACACCATTTTTTGTCTAAAATGAGCGAGCTCAAGCGCAAAATAATCACGACTTAAAATTGATTTTACTAATTACACGAGATGCTTATCATAGTTTTATTGCTAAAATTTCTAACATTCTTCCCTACTATTAAAATAAGCTCAACTCCCAGAGAGACTTGGCTTTTGCTTTAACAACACAAGAAGGTACAACGAACAGTAGCCAGCTAATGGGTTACTCTGCCATTTGCTGCCAGGAAAATTCTAGAAGAATCTACAGTAACACTGTGATTAAAAATCACGTGATGTGGCTTAACCAATGCAAATATAGCAAAATAAATATATTATAAGCAAACTTTTAGAAGTTTAAAGGAAAAGCGGACACATCTTAAGCACAAGAAAACCCTCCACTTACATAAAGCTTAAAAAATTCGTCTCGAAATTTTATACCACTTACAAACTGCCTGCATGTAAGTAATGAGAGCATGCGTAGCACACATGTTGCTAACTAAGTAAAGGAATATAGTTTTTTAAGGCGAGTTTTCTGAAGCCTACTTCAGGTACCCCTTTTCTTGTCCTTTAATTCTACACAGTAAGTATAAACTTCTCTAAATTGTCCTTTAAAGGAAAAGCGGACACATCTTAAACTACGGCTCAAAACAATCAACCCCATAAAATATTGAACACATGCTTTTTTCAAGAATGACCTATGTGAAAGAATTATTACCCAAGAAGCATAATTTCGTGTTCCTGCAGCTAGTTCCCCGTTACATAGTTGAATGGGCAGTTCAGAGGTGTTCACTTGTGACATTGTGCACACATTCAAGAGCTCATGCGTGAACACGGTGGCAAACTTAAGATTTGAATTTTAAAAGTTAAATATGCCCAGTTTTGCATATTACACTGAATATCTTACAGCAGCACTGTACTTCAATTTTCGCTTTTACGAACAAGTGCAACACACTCGTGGAATATTTGTACTGTTTAAACTTATGCTCAGTTGCGATGTCAACACCATTTGGGCTCGCCTGCAGTTAATCATGTTTCAATCTATTATTTAGTTACCAGAAATGGTTTTGCATTATTAAAGGTCTTAAGATGTATACCTTTTCACCATACTTCAAAATGGGGTAGGCGTGATAAATCATCTTGTTTTCCTTTAACAAGAAAATAAGTTAATCAAACGACAACTAAGTGAAACTGCTGCTAGATTTTTATTTTTCCTGCAGCAAACAGGCACTAAGTAACTCAAAGGAAATAGAAAATCATGTTAGAATCAAATGGTGGCTACAATGAGAAAAATTCAAAAACTCTCAAGCATCACGTGAAGATTCTAAATTGACGACTCAGACTCAACAGCCTCATCCCTGTTTGACAAACAGCTTCTTCCCGCACGAAGCACGTACCTGCGCAAATGACGGTGGACACGATGAACCGCCTGCAACGTTCGATGGTGATCCAATGTCAGCACCAGCTTCTAAATCTATAAATAATACGGAGCATTACTGACGTTCTTACACTGGACTAATACAAATCATCATCAGAAGCGAAAAATCTATCAAAAGAGGAGTCTGAGGACAGGTTAGATGAAAATGATTCTTATAAACGGTTTACCAATTCATGCGCGATAATACTGACTGTTGAAAACTTCAAATCTTTTCTTAAATCTTATCTTGACAAAGAAGCCATTTTAATTAATTAAAAATTTAACGTGGACAAAAAGCAGTTGTTTTTAATGATTTATACAAATATGTATTACAATTTTAGCTTAATCTGCTTAGGTTAATTGAGTGTATACGGGCCTATTAATTTTCGCTAGTTTATAGGTAATGTGTTAGCTTACGGTATTTTCTTTAATCTGTTTACTAATCCATACGTATCTGTAGATTACGTGTTTATTGATTTTAATTTCGAATTGATCATTGGGTCATGTGTATACTTAAGCCTACTTTGAAAACATTTGTGCACGAAAAATGCGTGATTATTTTAATGTTAATGAATTATAAAATATCTAATAAATAGAGGCTGAAGCTGAGTTAGTTGCTACTACATCAGCTGACTCACATGGTAAATCAGTTAGCTCGGCCGAAGCTGAGTCAGTTGCTACTACATCAGCTGACTCACACAGTAAATCAGCTAGCTCGGCTGAATCTGAGTTAGTTGCTACTACATCAGCTGACTCACACAGTAAATCAGCTAGCTCGGCTGAATCTGAGTCAGTTGCTACTTCATCAGCTGATTCACACAGTAAATCAGCTAGCTCGACTGAAGCTTAGTCAGTTGCTACTTCATCAGCTGATTCACACAGTAAATCAGCTAGCTCGGCTGAAGCTGAATCAGTTGCTACTTCATCAGCTGATTCACACAGTAAATCAGCTAGCTCAGCTGAAGCTGAGTCAGTTGCTACTTCATCAGCTGATTCACACAGCAAATCAGCTAGCTCAGCTGAAGCTGAGTCAGTTGCTACTTCATCAGCTGATTCACACAGTAAATCAGCTAAAGCTACGAATTTTTGTTAACTAACTAAATGATAAATTGTTAGTTAACTGCGAAATTGCGGAGACAATTTCTTAAACAATCCGTGTTCTTATACACACGGCTCTGAGCTCTACTAATAAATTATTATTATTGTTATTATTATTGTTGGTGTTGTTATTACTATTATTATTAGTAGTGCTCATTAAAGCACGCGGCCCGCATTAAACGTGCATTCTACCATTACCTTACTCGTTAAACAAGGCTACCGCATCCTATAGACAATGACACTGCAAACAACCTATTATTAAAATCTTCAGTATATAAGACCTAGACATCAAATTGAAACAATAAGCTTTCATGCAGAAAGAAGACTGAGCAAAAGAAAAAAGCGGAGAATCCTGCCAAATTACCAATCGCAAATATTGCATCTTACGTACCACAATATTATTTAGCTAACAAACTACTTTATCAGCAACAGTGTTATTACCGGATTCTTCCTTTGTCTGGTTCGTTAACGGAGGACTAAGATCGGAAGTAACAGCATTGTACTCGGGAAACTCCCGGCGGCTCTCCAAAGTCAGTGTTGAGGTAGGATACTGCCCTCTTTTCAAGTCTTCTCTTGAACGCACTTGTTTCTCCCAACGATGCTCATCTCTGGCCTAAAATTAGTGACAATCAATGCTTTTTACTACGTGAACAACTATGACAATGTTGTATTTAATAAGCCTTTTCACAGTTTCGTTAAAGGTTAAGGGCGCCACAGCAACGAGTCTTAACTACAACTGTCACGTGACATGTGGGTAAAGCAAAGCCGTTTGCAATGTCAGTTCAAAACCTTCAGTTGTTTTACGTGGACTTTACTTAATTATGCATTAGTCTATGCATAGTGATTTACTAGCAGGATCTTGCTTGGGAACAAGAAAAAATAAACTAGGTAAGGTTTTAACTAGCTGCTAAAACTGTTACTATTACAATAGCACGAGCTGCGAGGCACTGTCAAGTGTACACAAATGCGTTTTCTCGTATACTACTTAACCTTTGACCTTTTTACGATCGTCATCAATCAGTGGAACTGTATAAAGGCTTACTACGACAGACTCTTAACATGGCAACCTGACCCACAAGACGCGAGTATGTAATATTGGCGAGTCTGGCCAGCAACAAAATTAAAACAAAACAGCCGCAGAATAGCAAAAATAACAACAGCTTTGCTTTTCAAACAAAATTCGGAGTTACTGAAAGTCACTTCATTAAAAGCACAATGTTACCAACAATCACTAATGACAAATTTTACAAAGAGCCCATTAAGACAATATCACTGACGTGCTACATGTTAATATTTTCACTAAATTAACGAGCTCAATAAAATAGTGAAGTCTTTGTGAAACGCATCACATTAATGAGCTCGTTAATGAAAACATAACCTTAACGAGATCTCTGTGAAAAGAACCCCAGATTGTCTCATCTTATACTTCGTGATAAATAATAAACTACCACCATACCTTTCTCTGCCGCTGCTGCTTACGCTTCTGGATTTCATCTCGGAAGAAGTCTAGGGTCCTGCGACTGATTATGGGTGGTTTCAGCTCAACTTCGACAAGTTGAAACTCGCAGGTCAACGGAAGATGCTGGAGGTATTTCACGCGGTTCCGTACTTCCTAAATGATAATAAAGAGCAAACTTACGATGCTGCCAAGTACAGGCCAGCTTATACAATCGAATCCCAGTAATCCGATTCGGCTTGTAAAGAAACTCTCGGTAGTACGACAATTTTATTATGCCCCTGCCAAGGTTATTATGAAACCCATGTAATCACGTACGGTTTCTACAAAATTCCTTATTACGAAACTCCCATTAGAAATAAACACTTGTAATATGATTTCTGCTGTGGCCCATCCCGTCTAGACTCTGGACACTATTCACCTGTTGTCACGGTAACCACAGCTATGTTTTTTACAACCATTATGCATCATAAAGTAATGCACGTATGTTAGCATGGAGACTCAACATTTTGTCATAGTTTAGTTTAAATTTAAAGCTCGTCTAAACTAGTCAATAAATTCAGCCAGATATTCAGCGTTCAGTGCAAAGTTTAAATTACTTCATTACAAATTTTGATTTTGATTTCTTCAACACTTAGTAATAAAATGTGAGAGAGTTAAATACAGCACATTTTTGCTTTGATGGATTTTCTCAGGTTAAAAATTTCATGCGTACAAACAAGTGTCTGTATGCCCATACGTCTGACTTACAAACTAAACAATTTACAAATTCATTTCTTACTAACATAACAGACAAAAACTTGCCTCGGTCATTGAAAATCCATCTAATTCGACTACTTTAGCCGTCAAAACCTCCGGACCGAACTCGAGACTGCCGTACTCCTTCACCAGACATCTGACGTTGAGCGGGTGAATGTAAACGTGCTGACCGTCGGCCGCTAAATTCAAAAACGTAAGTAGATGTTACTTTGCAACATGCTGAAACTTTTACAAATAACAACTTACCAAAGATGCAGAAAAATGCAGGAAGAACAAACAGACATACAGTCTCAGCAAAACAAACAAAATTTAGTACACAAACATTAAAAACTCACCCTGGTAGAAGTAGAATGTGTCTTTTGGCAATCTACTGTGTCTTGGTGCTTCGCGTCCGGTTTGAATCATCGGATCACGTCCACTTGTCTCCATTGCCAGTGCTTCTTGGTCTTCTGTGTCGCCACCAGCGAGCGCTCCCAGGCAGAGAGCAGAGGGCACCACGGGTATCTCCTCCGTAGAGACGTGGATCGGGATTACATCCTGCTGAAGCTGACAGTCAAATTCTTCCGGCACCGGAGGATCATCATTGCATTTCCCTTGATTCTGTTCCTCTGCTGCAACTGCATCGTTTCCCTCATCACCACCAGGTGGCACCGAGACGCGTTCTCGATCATCGCCAATACTGAAGGACACAGCAGGGGTCTCTTCGGCTGAAACGATCTCGTCGTCAAATGCTGACGAGTAAACAATGTTGGGCTGAAAAACATACAAACAAACAGACTAAACATCTATGCCAGGATTTTTTGCTAATGTTTCAAGCAAGGTACAGCGTTCATTGCAGTAACTGACAAACGACTAGTCCCTAAGTCTCACAACGAGATGGAAATACCTCCAAACACATTCGTAGTCTTAACTAATACAAGATTGATAGTCCTTTGATATGGGCTAAATTTTTATACTTTTTATGCCCCATTAATCTTACCAATACACAGATGCTATGTTGTTATCCCAAAATCACCACTGCTATGCAAACTACGAAAAACATACAGTATAAAATTCTTACCTGCGACTCTGCTGCCATCTGTGTGCTGGTTATTACATCATCAGGCCCTTCCTCCTCCTTTCCTAGATCATCAAGAGACATTCCTACTGGCAAGAAAGGTAATTTCTTTTTGGCTTTGGGTACAACGGCTGCTCTTTCGTTCAGCAAGTCTAAAGCTTGCTGTATAAAACACGACTCGGGACAATCTTTCTCCAACTCATACTGCGTCTCTAATGCTGTCCTCTCCATGTTGATTATCGTGTCAAGTACCTCCTGCTGCGAGATGGCAAGCAGCTTCATGAACTGAGTGTCAACTTGATCTGAGAAGAAAAAAACAAACATGCGGAAGCATTTTTTATCATAGCTAATTTCATAAAGTATTTCAATATACAAAATACACTTTGTGGGCCAAGAAATGGGGGGGGGGAGGAGAACAAGCACCGCATTAAAGCTTGCCCACAATTATTAAGCCTGTTAGCTTTTATAATTAAAGAATCAAACAACACAATCATTAACAAGTCACGAGGGCATCCCAAGAACTTACCTCCAATGCCAAATAGCTTCCCTTCCGTCTCCCTCCATTGTGATACCGGCATGGCAACAACGGAACCTCTTTCTCTTCTCATCAGTTTTAGTGTTATTTCCCCTCCAAGAGTAAACTTAGTCGTTTGCATAGCAACAACGCTAGAGACAAATATTTAAATTATTAAAGAGCAGCAGAAGGAAAATTCTGATGTACATCCGAAAAAAACTTTCCATAAAAAGTTATATTACTTAGCATTACGCTTACCTGTTTGAAGGACTTGTTTAATTGGAAAAGAAAATTCTTAATAATTTAAAATGTTTGTGCCACCTGGTAAAATATCGCTGACCCCTTTCCCAGTTTGCATCACTGACTCACCAAAAACACATTATTACTCTTATTGACAAGATACATTAAATTATAGTTTTGCTTAGTAAGTGAAGTGTGTACTACGAATGCTCTGATTATTTTCTCAAACTTTATGAAGTTTTATTTACACACTAAATCAAATGCTCATATTCTTTCTAACTACTCTAACAGAATCTCAAAGCTCAGCGTTTAGGTAAGGGCAAAATATATATTTCAGTCTCATTGATTAGGGAATAAAAAAACCACAACACCACACAGTAACTAATAATGAATAAATTTAACAACAACAGCGAAGATTTCAGCTTTATTCAAAGTGATTTAAAAAACAATTTATCACCAAAACCTCAAGTTTATTTTACGTTTCTATCCATATCTATATGTTCTGACACGCTTTGCCCTTGTTACAATTCTAACATCACATACCACTAAGACAACATATTTATGTAAAATTATAAAATGTATAAAGTGGGTCCAAAATACGTCAAGAAAATAAAAACATTAAAACCAATGAGATTTCAATTTAGATTAAAATATAAAAACAAACTTGCATTATGAGGCTAGAAAATCTCTAAGAAGCCTGCAAACGTGTCAAACACGTAAGTATTCAAATCGCGATTTACACAATTAAAACTTTGAAATTATGAAGATGATTTAAAATAGTCTTTACGAAGCACAAAAAGTTTTTAAGAACAAGTAAGTTTTTAAGTTAGATTTAAAAGACTCAACTTAGTGCACGTTCTTAGTTAGTAAGGCACTAAGTTCCAATAATAAGGGCTACATGCCAGATCATTCGTGAACCACAGTGAGTTTGAAAACAGGTTGTACCAAAAGCGAGCCATCATTAAATGTGTGCTTGCATAGCAAAATCGTCCATAAATCGACAATTAACGTTTCCTAGTTATGCACAGACCCTGAATCTCTATTTCATGAGGATCATTTTGATACCAAGTTCATCGCTCTATGTTATTTCTAAGTTGCTATAATCCACGTCGAAGCTCAGTGCAGGCTACGCAGTAAAAAACATAACCTTGAGAAAATTGCTGTACACTTAGCAACCGTAGGAGAGTGTGGTTGCTACGGACTTTGCAAGAGCAGATTGAAGTTATGTTTAAATCCAGTAGATGGCTCTTCCTGACAAAAATTTGGGCTTGTCAACAGAAAAACCCCAAAACAAAATGACTGCTTCCACAAGCTACTACTATTAACCCTTGACATACAGCAACGGAACTACGAAATGACTTATTGATGCTATGTTTATTTGTAGTCTGGTACTAATACAGTAGCGTTCATTAGTTTATAATTTAACATATATTTCTAGCTGGTTTGTGAAAGTGCACTAATAAAGGAGTGTTATGCTGTTATCAACAATGCCGTTGTTTTGATCGAATAATTGAGACTCGGATTTCTCAGAAACAAGCAAAATGATAAGAGAAATTAAGTACAACCACAAAAACAACCCATTTCTAACCTAGTCAAAACATCAGCTGCGGTCAACGTACCTCTTCAAGTCCGGTTGGTGGATGGCTTCGTGACATATCGGACACTTGCGCCAGGTTTTATCAGTGAGCGAGAGATAGTGGAGTATACAGGACCAACAGTAGACGTGACCACATCGGGTCATCTTTGCTGTAACAGAGACAAAGAGATAAATGAGAACATTTTTGCTAGAAATAAATAGGTGTTGAAATAAAGTAACTAGTTAGGAAAGGATAGGCAGTTCATTGAGTAACATTAATATTTAAAGGACAAAAAAGCACTCTTCATAAATAAAGCTTAAAAATTTGTCTTAAAATTTTGTATCAGTTACATGCTGTCTTATTGCGTTCAGAGCTTGCGTAAGCAGCAACACCGTATAAAACTTGTAAATTGTCTTAAAATTTTGCATCACCTACATGCTGTCTTATTGTGTTTAGAGCTTGCATAAGCAGTAACGCCGTATTAAACTTGTAAATTGTCTTAAAATTTTGCATCACCTACATGCTGTCTTATTGTGTTTAGAGCTTGCGTTAGCAGCAATGCTGTATAAAACTTGTAAATTTAACTGTCAAGTGCAGCCATTTTGATGGTAAGTCGTTTGAAACAAGTTTAGATAAGATTGCGAAAAATAATCAGAGCATTCATAGCACACGCTTTACTAACTAAGCAAAAGTTAAAATTACATTACATTGTCAAAAAAATCAATAATGTGCTTTTTGGTGAATCAGTGGTGCACACTGGGATGGTGATACAATAACGCTTTACCAGAATTGGTGAAACATTTTAAATTTGTACCGGAATTGTCCAGTGTGTTCAACGTTTGGAAAAGCTCCTACGTGGCAAGACAACACTAAGTATTTTAAATTAAATAAATCGTGGATTTATAACAAATGCAATTTACATAAGATCTTTTAAAAAGGTCCTCTATATAAGCAAATTGCACAATACTAAGTTTATCAAAAACTTCTACAAAATAATGGATATACCGGCAGTGGGAGGATAAAGGCAGATGGGGCAAGATGGCACCTCGTGTCCAAATATCCGTATCTGTTCAATTAAGTCCCAGTCGACCAGAACATCGGGGTTTCCAGCGTGAACTACGTACTCGTCCGTGTCGCGAACCAAAAACTGACAACTAGAATCAAGAGACAAAAAATTATCAGAAATCCATGATAAAGATATCCATTGATGAAATATTAGAACAATTATGGCGAAGGAAACGTAACATTTCAGTAAAATCATGTTGTAAAAAAGGGGAAATCACTAAACACTTATCTAGAAATAGAAACTCAATGTCAAACGTTCTGCAATTCATTAAAAAATTGATTAAGGTTGCACATACCAGGTGGTGCAAAAAAAGTGCAGGATTTTGATCACAACAAGAAAACAACGGAGTCATTTGAAAATCACCCCATTGATGTTACAAACGTTTATGTACAAATTCTAAAAATTTACGGTCATTCTCTTAGATTTTTCCAAAGACAGAGAAGTTTTAAAATGACAAATCAATAAAATAAATAATTGAAAAAATTATGCCTTATTTATTATTAAAAATCACAGCAAGTGCTCTACATGTCCACCATTTTCACTGCAAACTAGACGAAGGCATTTCTTCCAACAGCTGACAGTTTCTCACTTCTTTAAAGAGTATTTGGTCCCAGCTGTCACCAACTTTTACCTTTAGTTCCTCTCCGCATCAAACGGCTGTTGTACGCTTTCTTTTTAAGGAAATTCCAGATATAGTGACCAAGAAAATTAGGTCACATTTTTTCTTGGCACAAATGTTTATTTTTTGTTGTGAAGACCACGATGTAAACTGATTGATTTCTTTATTGTAATGCTGCAATCTATTGAGTGCTTTATACATCAACGTGGCTGTTTTTCAGTTGACGATTAGCTGATTTTGTTCAGGCATTTAAATTTTAACAAGCAAAAGTTTTACGTGTTTACATTACGTTTTAAGTTACGACCATAACTTAAAAACCACTAAAAACTATAAACTTGTAACTTTCACAGTCAAAAGCTAGTGAACTATAATACCAAGCACATATACATATATATTGTTTTACTGATGTAATAATATTATGTTTAAAAATTGGAATGTTCTTAAATTGCATTTTCATTTTATCAAATTAGGTAACTATTTTCTTCCACGTTTCTTCTCTCTATGCCTTCTCTTCTTACACCTCTTCTTACACTGCCCATTTTAGTCACTCACTTTGCCTGCAGAAACTGTTCTTTGTTGTATTTAATGCGAGGTGGCCCCCACTTCTGTCTGCCACCACGATATCCAGCTCCACCTCTTCGACCACGCCCACCGCGGCTACCGTTATCGTAATCGCTGCCATCTCGCGGCGCTATCGTGAAATTCAGCAGATGGTTCAGATTGTGCTTTTTGCTTCCTTGTTGCACAGAGCTGAACTCTACCTGCTGATACTCCTTCGCTACCTGAAAAACAAAGTGAAATGAAGTGGGGGCATGCCAATAAGCAGAACAACTACTTACTGGTGATCTATTTAGCCAACATCTCCCCTGCTTGCCTTTTAAGTTCCCAGCATTGGAAGTGCATTTATTTACAAATTAGAAATCCAGTGTGCAATTACGTACTCTTGCATTCCAAACATCCACACACGCACGCGCGTGCGGGGATTTTCAGAGAAGAATACAGGCCTATATGACGTTAATTGTGTCTATACGTTTATTTTTGAATTTTGAAGCCTTTGAACTGTAAAACATAATCAATAATGACTAGTGAACATAAACATAATTAATCATAGGTGTCTTTATACGACGAGAGCCCGCAAATCCATTTGCTCCAATGCCCATTACTACTGCGAATCAAATTAGATTCGCATAACATGAATTAAAAAAAAAAACAATGCTGGCACCAACCTGGCTTTTTTGCTCTTTGCCTTACACTAGCACGTACGCTGCCAAATTGCGAGTTGCCAGGCACTTCAAAGCATTCATTATTAAAATAACACAACTTTGTATCAAAAACGTTAATTTACAACTGTTTAAAAACATGCCCAAATGTTTCGACAGCAATCAGCTGTCATCACCAGTGGTACACTATACAAATAACAACCAGTTCAATATGCAGAGTATAGAAAATTAAGCACTAATTATCTATTTACAAAGAAACCAAAGTAAAGAATAAACACACCTGTACAAAAGAAATAGCTACCTGTAACTGTAAAAAAGTAAACTGTAACTGTATAAGTGCTTGAAAAAAAATTTAACGGAATTGTGAACTATTTTGCACATTAATCTTATGAATTATTTGTACCAAACTGGTCAGTGTCCACCCACCTCACTTCTTCCCTTTGCATTTGGACCATCTCTTTCAAAATTACCACGAGCGCGGGGCCGCTTATCATAGCCTTCCCGGCTCTTCTGTAGAGCAGGTTTCCTCCCACTGCCGTATGACACGTCAGTCGGCTTGACGGACTCTCTGTAGTAGCTACTGTTTCCATCTTTCTTCTTTCCTTTATTAAATTTTTTCTCTGTAAATGAATTTTTTTTGTAAATTCCAATTCAGTTAGCATCAAGACATAATTGTTAACTTTAGGCTGCATGACATCACTGACGGGGCAGAGGGGTAAGAAATTTGAACAATTTAGTATTCAAATATCTGAAGAAAAATTATTCAAATCATCGAATATTTTCCTTCTGCACCCATCGTGGTAGAACACACATTTTGAAGTAGATAAACAAAAATACACTGTGGTAACTACTATTTGTTAATTTTTGATAACATAGTTTGTTTTAACATGATGAACATTCTATGGTGTTTGAATTAACTTTTTCAAAATTGTCCCATGCCAAGCACTAAGCTCTTTGATGCCATAAGTACAGCTAAGTACGGGCAGTATATCCAACTTTCCAGTGAATTGCCCAGTGTGTTGAGCTGACAGTGGAATGGTTGTTTTTCTGCACACATAAAGCCAAAGACGTCAGATTATTTTACAGCGAAAATTATGCCTCAAGATTTTTGCCTGTGAAATAAGCAGGTTGAACCGGCATGTGATCAATCCAGTGTACATAGGATAATGGAAAACAACGAATAGTAGTTAATTATTCCAATAGCAAAAAACATTCAAAACTTCGAATAATCGATTACTCGTGCGCATTCCTAATTCCCGGCGCTGCAAAAAATTGTGAAACTAATTGTTATGCGGCTAGTCATTTATTTTAAAAAAATCACCTTTTCCTTTATCTCCACTAACAGCACTGCTCCTGCCACCCGAGGCAGTGGAACCTGTACGGTCCATGTCGGACTCTTCTATCATTTACTATAATAACTTCGGGGTAAGACCCTGAGCACAAGCTCGTCTGTGTATCAACTGAGCTTCCCGAATTCATCTTCATCTAGCACTCCATGATTGCAACAAAAAATGAACGAATGCGGCTGCAATTCGTTAACAAATGCAGTAAGTAGTAGTTGAAGAATTTAAAGCAATAAAATATAGTACGCTGGGGGCGATTAGTTCGCTCCTCCAGCAAAGAAAACGGCGGGCAATCAACACTTCAACTAAAGGTAAAATCACAATGGCGTCTTCACATCATTATACGAAAGCACCCGAATGTTGACAAACTGTCCCAAGATTTCGCGGAGTTCGAGCGACTAGCGGACCAAACGTAATTGATTTACAATTGCAACTGACACTTTTGAGACCACGCCGTGTAATAAAAATACAAATATTGTGGTTGAAAGAAAAATCTTAAAATTGTCGCCAGGATTTAAGCTGAATGAAGCAGTTTTTAATAACGTATCCTGATGGAAATAGCAGTTTTTAATAACGTATTTAATAATGCATCCTGGTAGAAATAGCATGTGTGAACTTGAACCTGTACAAGTCGAAAAAGATCTTGGAATGTATGTGAATGACAACTTTTTTTGACAAACATGTTTTCGAAAAGGTAAAAACGGCAAATAGACAATCAGTGATCGTCACCAAAAGTTTTAGATTTATTAATATGTTAGTTATTAATATGTTTAGTAGGCTATATATCTTTAGTTACACCTCATCTGGAATATATGTCAGTAGTATGGAATCCGCAAAGCTATTGAGGCAATACAGTGAAGGGCCGCCAAATGAGTCCCAAGACTAAAATGCAGAAATTCAGAAAGACTACGATTATTCAATATCCAATCCTTAGAATTTAGAAGGAAAAGAACAAATCTACTACCAGACCAGGTGAGCTTTGCTAAAAAATACTGTATAGGTAAAACTGTTTCGATATGTCAGCCCTTAACAGCAAAAATAATTATGGCTAACAGCTATTTTTATAATTGTCAACAATAATTATTTTACAATAATGAATGGGTTTATTATTTAATCATCCTTCTCACAAGATGCCCATTGGTATAGCCCTGACCAAACTGCTACTCAAGCCGCGAATTTTACTGCAACATAGTTGGAAAACTTACATTTTATTGCACCTCATCTTGCCAAAGAATGGTTTGCACGTAAAATGAAATACTTCACAAAGCAGCATAAATAAATTTTTTAATTGTTGTCAGCTCAACTACTGTGTTTCTCACTTTCCATTTTACCAGATGGTACAGTCTGGTGGTAACGCATTAGCTTTCTGTCAGGGAGGTCGTGTGTTCGGTACTGCGGCCGGGTCATACCAAAGACTTTAAAAATGGTAACTACTGTTACCCTGCGTAGCACATGGTATTTAGGGTAACCGTGGGGCAATAATAGTCTCTGTTATGCAGTTATGGAATTGTTATTTACAGTCAGCCAAAAGCTCTTTGAGCTTATGTTAATTGTTTATCTACAAACCAACTTTAAGTAAGGTTTATTATTATTGTAGCGCAGGCACTTGGGCGGCCCACTCTGCACAACCTCTACCTTTATTCCATAATACGGCATGGTTACCAAACTAGTATTACATGTCACCCCTAAAGTACCAGTAATTCAAACATAAGTCTTCTAAGTTATTCTTTTACTAATATTTCGGTTCTTATTGGTTAAATCTTCACAACTTTTTGCTTTCAACTAATCATTTTTCACTTTGGCTCTATTTCTGACATGTACACTAGTTTGGGGAAGGTTATAAAGGGAGGGTAAAAACCTGCTGTACTTTGGAGCTACAGTGGTAATCGGGTCGTGCAGAGTTGGTGGTTCTTGTGCTTGTGTTTCTTCCATTAGACTTCCCGTTAGAGCTCCCTTACTACCCAGCATATGGCAAGTCAGGTATCAGTCTCGCCACTAAATTTCTTTGTTCTGTTTTTCTTTAGTTTGTTTAAAATCTTGTCACAGTTAGTTTAATCCTTGTAATATTTAAATCTCTTTCCAGTTAAATAGTTAGCATTATTTAATTCAGCTTTGTTTAACTGTGGTTATGTGGAAATCATTATTAGGCAGCTCCGCCTTTGTACCTGCAGGCCCGAACCACCCCCGGTTGGCGAGGTGTCACCAGCATTTCATTATTATATTAAATTTTAAATTCCCTTTATACATAATTTTATATACGTATTTGATAATTATAAAGCTCACTTTGATTCTATAAATTTAAGTGCATAAACTGTGTTCTAACTTACTTCACTTTTGAGTGCATGGATGCCTAAGTGACCATGGCACCATCATCAGATCTCTGTCATTGGCATGGTCCATGTGATCAGCAGAAGACTGTATGCACCAACCACCCCCCCCCCCCAATACAACGGGACGAGACCAGTTCATCGGCAGAGAACGGAAGGCAGCAAGGAGGACACATCTGGATAGGACAAATTCATCCTAATGTCCCATGCAGCAACCGAAATGCAGACGATGTTACTGGATCAAATTTTTCACGAGTGGGCTTACAAGGTTGTGCACCCGCCGGTGTAGCTCTTTGTTGGTGATAGAGTGCAATATCAGACGTGTTATGTGGCATTGATGCAGATGACTCAAACATCTACACTGTCTGTTAAGTACTCAAACATTCTTCTTTAAACATTTTAAAAGCTTATGAGTAAGAAAACACGCTAATTTTTGCAAGAACTATAATGAAGTGTCACAGTTCTATAAAATTCTATAAGCTCAGCTCAGTCATTATCATGGTTTTTTGCTGACATCAAATGAAAATTTGTTTTTGTGAACTTTTTTTAACCTTTGTATAATGTTGCTGTCTATTTGAAAAGCACAAAATTTTGGTCTATGAAATGTTTCAATTCTGTCTGCTATCCCTGCTAAAGACTGTAAATGTTAATTTTATGGTCAATAAACTACTAAAAGATCAAGTACTTACAATTATATACACGTTCTCAACTAAAGCACAAAAAGAACTCAATGTAATTATAATTATAGCAATTATAAGTTACAAGGCGTTTTTAGAGATGCAAGGTAATCAGGTAGTGGATGAAGATGCGCACAATAATTTAACCTATTAAACAGCGTAATTTATTAGCGCAAAACAGAAATCACGTTGAACTTAACTTGTGCGTCGGCAGTGACGCCAAAATGGCGCCAAGATGGCCATGTCTAACGACGCTGAATAATTATTTGTACAATTAGTCTAAAATCGATGTTTGTATGCTTACAACTTTAGGCTTACCCCAACTTAGAACTAGAAGGGCTCACAAGTATTAATTAATAGTGTCAATAGTGTAAAAACACTTGGTTTTGAGTTATTTCTATTTTGCTGCCATTATGGCCTTCAAACTGAGGCGCCCAATACTTAAGGGACCCTATGCACTCGACCCTAGGTGTCTAGTGTGCCAAATTAATGCATAACTAGGCACTGGATTTAGGACAAAATATCCAGAAGACTATTTGGTTTTTACTGGGTTTCATCTGGGTTTTTACCATGGTGCCGTAGGTCGATATAAGGACAATAGGCACAGCACACTTGCGTGTCATTAATGGGGATATTTTAGGTGCTCTTTACAATGTTGACACATAGCAGGTGCAACTCGGAAGTGTGACTATCATTATAGTCTGTAGCTAGAACACATCTTTGTGGTGTGGTTTGGACTTTCACACCTTTGTTATTGATATCTTAGGTTATTATAATCACCTTGTGGTTGGAAAATGAATGTAGTGATCAAACATTTCGCAGGCCTCTTGACAGCTCAGTCTGTGCAGTGGAGATATAATTACAAAAAACTTTTAGTAAAAGTTCTTTCAACTCGTATTAAACTCACTCAGTAAACGTGGAAGAAATGACGAACATAATCGCTTTGTTTACAAACAACGTTTTCGGTTTGGTTCAAGTGCCCTGGCTGTAAAAACGACACACAAAAGAAGCTGGAAGACAATGTCTTACTAAACGGGCATGAGCTTGAAACCAAATTGACGCCATGCTAATTGTAAATTACGTGAAAATGCTCATCCTTATCTGAATCCTCGTACTGGTTTTCGTCCAACTGACATGTTGTTATTAACAGTGTAAAAAGTGTTGATAATGTAATTGAACGGATGCAAACGTTACCCAAAAGTAGTTCAAGTAATCAAAAGAGTATTGCAGATTTATGTTGCTTGGCTTCTTTGAGATTATTGCCTGCAAGATCGAAAAGCTAAATCTTCTAAACAAAAATGGTGGATTTCTATGAATCTCTTTTCAATCGAACTTACAAAATCCAAGAACCAGAAGACATTCTTCCTTATATAATTTACTCATTTTATGTGGTCGTCGTTTCAGTTCTCATCTGTTGTCTCAGTACGCTGGTGCTGACATCTATTATCAAATTTAAACACTTGCAAAGTCCGAGACATTACGGTATTACAGCACTGTCTGTAGAGAGTTTGCTGTATGTCTCGTGGTGGGCTCCTGTATCATTATATCGGCTGACATTGCTGCTACGAGATGGACGTGACATGGACTACGTCATCACCTGTTATGCATTGCTTGTGTGGTGGTTTTTAAGTACGATTGACTTTTACCTGCTGTGGCTGATCGCTCTAGAAAGATGCGTGGCCATTTTTCGCCCGATGCGCCACACGGATTTGATTTCTGCTCCACGAGCTGCTATATCTGTCGTCTTTGCTTGGTTACTGGCTGCAGTAGTGGTAGGAGCTTTTGTGGTGCCAGGCTGGATCAAGACAGGACTACCTTGCTTCATGTCGTACTTACGTTTCACTTCAGGCGTTGCTCTGCTAAGTCTGCTCTACATAGTACCAGCTCTTTGCCTTATAGTGGTGTATGGAATAATTTGGCGCACTGCCATACAACAGGCTCGCAAGGTCACTTCCAACGAGACGCCCGTGACGACATCAAGTCAGTGCAGAGAGGCAGTCAGGAGATGTAGGACTCAGCACAAGGCCACAGCAACTATAGGACTAGTGCTGATATCCTTTCTGATTTTTAATTTTTTTCAAGTAATCTTTGAATTTATTTGTTCGTTCTATCGTGCTCCTGTTTGGCCGTTCGTTGCCGGGCACATGGTATGGTTTTCCAGAATTGTCGTCAATCCGATAGTTTATTCTCGGAATTCGGAGTTTCGACAAGCTTTCAGGAAGCTGGTCCATCGTTCTTAATCCTGGATGACTTGATGAGTCAACAGTCCTGCAGACATATTGGATTGGATTAAAAAAAAACTATAATTGTGTTGGTATTGAAAAATTATTGCAGTGCAATTGAAAAAATTAATTGTATCTTTTGTGTCTTTTAATAAAAGAACCTATCATCAGATTATGTTTGGTTTGCCTGAAACGTCACTGTGTAACGAGCCTGAATACAAGATGATGTTTTCAACCATATCTTTGGTGTTAGTGCTGTTATTGAGATTACGTTTCTCTGCTTCCAAGTCCATTGTGAATAGGGTTACATTTACTAAAAATACCTAAATATGGCTTTTGCAACAACAATTTTAATCGAAAAGAAATTATTTTTTACATCCGCTTTCGCAGTTGAAGATGTCTAGATACTACAGCTGTTGGACAATAACTGTTAAAATGTTAGCTAATTTATTAATTTATTGTTAAGCTGATAATTAATTATTGTAATACACGCAGTTTATGCAATTTTTATTGCACTTTCAGTTTCATTTCAAATTTGTATATTGAACGAAGTTTCAATAATTATTTTCGCTTGTCCAAGATTGTGGTTCATTCAGCCCGTACCATAAAGAAATGTTTTTAATAATGATGATGATGATGATGATGATGATGACGACGACGACGACGACGACGATAATAATAATAATAATAATAATAATAATAATAATAATAATAATAATAATAATAATAATAATAATAATAATAATAATAATAATAGTCTTTATTTAAAGTAAACAGACAACACAAGCCTACCATAAGGCTTTCATCGCCGAGTGTAAATAACAAACTACAATTACATAAAAGAAACTCAAGTAGTAACAGCAGGTAAAATTTTTTTAAGTCTTTGGTATTACCCGGCCTCAGGATTGAACTCACGACCTCCCAGGTCGCGTTACGTCTAGAGTACACCGATCTTATTAGCTCTGTGATCCCGACGCAGTAGATCATGAAGCTATTAAGCAAAAATACTTTGAACCGCGCACTTTTAAACTCTTCACTGCCAGAGTGAGGCAGTGAAGGCCAAACAAGTGTGATCTGATAGCAAAAAATCAATAAAGAAATAACACCCATAAAATTTTGCTTTAAAAACCAAGCTTTCGGATTTTGACAATCTTTCTTCCAGGTTAAGTTCTGAACATGAGTACCCTGAAGAAGGAATTTTTAAAGTTTGATTTTTAATGCAGACTTTTTTGTTATTTTTTTTTACAAATGTGACGTCATTACATGCAGCAAAATAATGAAGCCAGCGCGTGGAATAGACCCAAAATGTTGTATTTGATTTTAATTCCTACTAATAGAATAAGTCCTGCCACTAGGATCAGGATTAGCTTTAGATTAAAACTGGGAATTATGAAGCCCAACAGCTGGCAACCTTTTCCGATGTCTCCATGTTTGGAGCATGCGCAGAACCTAGAGACTGGAGACTATTCGAGAAGCGATAAACTTGAAAACAGGCTCCCTGACATCAAGGCTTATTGCCCCCACCTCCAATAAATATGGTGTACATCTCCAATATACACAAAACACTTATTAATTTTAAATCTTTAATACTGTGTTTAATAATCTTTAAATCTTCAATATCTTAAATACTTTAAAATTTTGATAAATTTATTATCTGCAAATAATTTTATTATTGCAGTATTGTGTGTGTGTGTGTGTGCGCGCGCGCGCGCGCACGCGTGTGTGTGAGTGTGTGACGTGACAGATATTGTGCATATGTAGTAATTTTTATTATTTGTTGATATTATGGCTTTTTATCTGGAATAAACTGCATCTTATCTTATCTTTACCTTATCTGGTGCTGTTATATACTTAGTGTGTTGATGTATTAAATTAGGTAGTCAATTTATATATATAGTTAGTGATATATTTTGAAAGTTTAACCTAATAAACGACATAATAAAAAACGTTTCCTCTATTCGATATCTCCAATGTGATTATTGCTTATGATTCTGCATGTACTTCTACAGCTATTATTTTTAACTAATAGACTTCTCTGCAGCTGGAAATGCGTGTACGTCCGTGCGTATGCGTATCTGCGTGCGTGTTACACACTGCACTGGTTCGCCTGGCGATTTGTCTGAAGGAATATTTTACATTTATACCTCGAACGCCAATTGAAGTCAAGTTTAGCGCATGCGTACTAGGGGACTGTGAGGGTCGATATAATAAACTTAATGTGGAGCAATTTTGAGACAATGCTTAACTGTTAAGAATTTGAACGATAAATAGTGTTAAACTGGGGAGTCAGGGACTCCATCCAAATCGCTACTCGTCTCGATGTTGTTCTGGAATGAAGGAAAGGACACCAAGGTTCCGTGAATTCGTGGCGGATTGCAATGAAAATGCATATACTAGAACAAATTTCACATCGACTGACGAAATCTGATTTTCGATTCGCCATTTTGATTTCAAGATGGTGGCTATAACTTAATTTTCGAAAAATGCCTAAAACTGCGCCAATTCGCAACGGACCCTCATGAAACTTTGCTGGAGTACACAGAAACGAATTCCACATCGACTGACGAACTCGAATTTTCGACTTGCCACTTTGAATTCAAGATGGCAGCGAAGGCATCGTTTTCGAAGATGCCTAAGGCTTTGCCAGTTCACAACAGACCATTATACATACAACTTTACAGGAATATACTAGAATACAGGAATATACTAGAACAAATTCTGCATTAAATAACGGAGTAGATTTTTGATCTGCCATCTTGAATTCTAGATAGCAGCAATAGCATCACCCTAAAGAAAAGAGTAAAACTCCACCATGTCGTAATGGGTCGAACAAAGCAAGAATATACTAGAATGGATTCTGCATCGATTGACAGAGTCAGATTTCTAATGTGCATTCTTAAATTCAAGATGCCGGCATGGCATTGACATTGAGTTCAGCGAGTTCCTCGACCAATAGTTCGAGTCGAATTTGTTTTTATTTGTTTATGACTAAATGCATATCCGCACACGCATTTTACATACGTTCATAAATTCATAAAATTTATGTGCTTAATGTAGGTATGCAATCATTGGGACAGCCACGAGGAATAGATTTCTAATAAAAACGAACGCATTTATCGGGTCACCAGTTTTTTATCCGTACGAATGCATAGAAATTATACCTTGTCAAATATTTAAAAAAGCATGCAGCAGGAATGCATAGAAATTATACCTTCTCAAATATTTAAAAAAGCATGCAGCAGCTTCGAGAAGTGCTTGTATCCATAAAAAATTTTATGTTCGCCGCCATGTCTTCAGGGTGTAACGAGAAACTGATTACTGGTGTGATTGCCAGGGACATTTTTACATGCTTGGCATCTCAACCTAAGCTGGGACATGCGTCAGTAATCTTCATGTGTAAAACAACATATTTCCCAGCATTCTTCGTCTGCACGTCGCCATTTATAGTTTACAATGTGCACACGTAAAATGTTTGAAATTTGCTAAGAATTGCAATGTTAATCGTTGTGTGATTTAGTGTAAACATCTGTCACCGTGGTAACTTTTGCGTTTTTGGCAAAAGTATGAATCTTAGTATGTGAATACCTTTAAACATTAGAAAACATTGTTTAAATATTTCCACTTCTTGTTAGATTCGTATACACCAAAAGAGAAAATATAGGTTGTAATCATTGGGATGTTTTTATGAAATACTAAAAATACTTGTACACCTAAAGCCGCACAAGTAACGGATATCATCGGAAAACAACGGACGTGTTTGGAACGTTTTAGGCCTAAGTGCAAGAATATAGGCCTAATGTGAGAAAACATCACTAGTAAAATGGTGAGAAGAAAGCATGAATGATGATGATGGTAGGTGTTATTGAAATCGAATATTTTTATTATTAATTAAATAATTAATTAATTAACGGAGGTGGTGCTGACAAGCCACTGCCGTAGCAGTGTCTAGCTTTTTGCTGGATTACTGCTGCGTTTACCTGTCTGAAGGCAGATTTCTTTTATCTTAGAATTCTGCCCGCCCAATGTCTACAATAGACGTGACGGGCGTATGATGACGATGATGATGATGATGATGATGATGATGATGAATTAAATAATACCTTATAGGCCTAAATCTCTTTAAATAATGTACAGAGTCTGAGGCATAGGCCTAATTATCCTTTATTGCGAATTATACTTTAGGCACATTAGACACCTGTCTATGGGTCCCCATGTCCCGGAGGTCCCCAGTCTACAGGCCAAATTAGGCCTTAATTACAGTAAAAATGAAATAACTCAGTTACTCTTAATTGTTAATTAATTTCAGCAGTGCATGTGAGCCTAACTAGTTCTAAACTGGGAAAATCTTTATAGGCATGAATGAGAGGTGGATTTAGGGCGTGGGCCCAAGCCCCCACTTACAGTAACAGTTACAACACGCCAAATTAATATTTTCTCTGAATTAGAAGCATTAGAACGATTTGCTAAATCTTAAAGGTGCCTTATACCTGTAAAAATAATAGAGCACAAGAAAACAGATGAAAGTTACGTGCGTGTATATCAATATATTGGTATGTAACTTTGAGTCAAATGTGAGGTGACACCTGTTCTAAACTAGTGAGTTTCTTTGAGGAAGTGGCTTCTAGAAGGCAGAAAAGTGGTCTAAAATGCAGTAAAATGTATTGTTGTCCGGGTGAACCTCACTGGGGAGCTTACACCGCTCCTCCAGATCCCCTAACTGCTTTTCTGTTGGGCCCCACGTTGTTCTAAAACCTGTATCCGCCCCTGATAATTAATTAATTATTCAACAATGCTGTACTCCGTCACTTCGTCGGAATAACTTATAGTTTTATGAGCGCAGGTACACGGCACCTTGTAATTTTAACCAATTTAAACAACAGAATTCATCGTTTTTATTTCCAAAATTGGCCTCAAATAGTGTCAAAATACAGATGCAATTATCCCCCCCCCCACCCTCCCCCAGAGACCCTAGCTGTTGTGCCTAGGGGCCCCACTACACTACGTGTTATTAACTGAGTGTACCTAGTGATTATTTTTTCTTTATGATAGTTGTGGCTGAAGTCAGTGACGCTGAACTGAAGTGGGTGAAGGAACTTGTACCTATCTTCGTCTGCATCCCGGTCTTCATTCTCTTAGCCTTGTTGATTTGTGTTTGCGTTCGAGCA
Source organism: Tubiluchus corallicola (assembly GCA_030141605.1). Lineage (NCBI taxonomy): Eukaryota > Metazoa > Priapulida > Priapulimorpha > Priapulimorphida > Tubiluchidae > Tubiluchus > Tubiluchus corallicola. The sequence goes on along the minus strand of JAQGDQ010000533.1, from coordinate 75,046 downwards.
TTTAGGCAAGAAAAGCTGCATCGTCAAAGGTAAAAAATACAATTGTACGTGCTGGCGGCACCTAGATAACGTTTGTGACATCTTTTTAGTTTCAACCTTGTTTAAATTTGTCATTCATTACAGCCAATCAGATGTCAGAAGCCAAATTTAGGTATAGTCACATGACCTGTTTTGCCTGTTTTTTCTTACGGGCTGTAGTGTTGCTGAACTCATCAAATACTATATATATATATATATATATATATATATATATATATATATATATACTAGTTTGTTACCCGCAGTTTGTTATCCGCTGATTTATTGACAGGTAACTTAATATTGTGGCCACCTAGCGGCGGGTTAAGGTGGTTAGATAGCTCAATATTTTGACCATCTAATGGTGACTTAAGGTGGTTAAATAACTCAATATTTTGACCAAACAGCTGCAACTTAACACGTAATTGTTACACAGATGAGTTTGTACTGCACTTTTTTCCTTTGCAGAGAAAACCACTCGTGTAGCTTGGCCAATGATGACGTTTACCTTCGTCTGCTGCAGAATGATGCTGAAGCTGCAGTCAACACAGGTGTTAATGAACTGATTCAAGACTTTGGCAAATCAGATGAACAACTCAGTTTGCTCAGTCGCAGAAGGCGAAGTCGTTGTGAAGAAGAAGAAGATGAACTGTGAACTTGGACCATAGATATAATAATCATAAATTTCGTTGCCAACAAATAATTTTTTAGCGTTTATTCTTTGATGCATAAAAAATAAAAACTGCAAAACGAACAAACTGTCAATACTTTAGCTTACAAAGTTCTCAAAGAGAAAGAAACGGTCGAGAACTGTCAGAGATTTGTGTACTGACACTGAAGCCATGAACACGGATATATCGCGTTATTTATTAGGGATAACATGGATATGGATTTGGTCTTCTTCAGTTTGTGGCGTAAGTATGCAATGCAAATCTAAATACCAAATTTCTGTGCCTAATGAATCTAGAGAAGTTTATACTTACTTTGTAGAATTAAAGGACAAGAAACGGGATACCTAAAGTAGGTTTGAAAAAAATTATATTACTTTACAGCATCTTATACATATATCGTACTTGCTTTGAAAGGAATTTTTGTTTGTTTTCATTTTAAATCTCCCGCAACGCTAATTATTACTTAATCTAAGCTTTGATTTAAAAAAGTCAGTTTTCAATATTTTAGAGCATTCTTTATTCTGAACTAATGTTTACACAATCATCCGGTTTTCCTTTAAGCTAGCGGAAGTGTTAAGCCGATGACTTGAATTCAGTCCTTTTAGAAAATTTCGCTTCGCCATTGAAGCACTATATTTTACTTCTACACAGACAAGCTCGTACTTCCACTCTCACCCTCTCTCTCTCTCTCTCTCTCTCGCTCTCTCTTCCCCCCCCCTCTCTCTCTCGTTCTCACCCCCCTCTCTCTCTCTCTCTCTCTCTCTCTCTCTCTCTCTCTCTCTCTCTCTCTCTCTCTCTCTCTCTCTCTCTCTCTCTGTCTCTGTCTCCTCTCTCTCCTCTCCCCCTTTCTCTCTTTGAGCACGCGCGGCGTGATGCCAGGCATGAATTCCCGGTAACTACGGAAGCTCAAAGTCACTTTCCTTTTCTTGACACATACACCTAAAAAAGCTACAAATTATGATTCCTTCAGGAAACGGCCTCCAAAGACAGCAGCAGGAGCATGAATTCCGAATCTAGCTCTATGGTCTCTTATGACGTCTGTGGTCAACAAACAGTTGTGTACGATGAGAGAGGCTTGCTGCACTCGCCTGGTTTTCCCATCAGCAACTACGCCAACAATCTTAACTGCAATATAAGTATTGTTGCCCATGAGGAACATTACGTAACACTGACGCTGCATTACCTGCGTATTCAGGTAGGTTTGTCATGGTCTTTAAATTATTGTTAATAAAAATACAGTAAATCTGTATTTACACAATACAGTAAACCAAACTTTTAAGTTTTTTCCTTATTCTACCAAAACAAAAATGTAAATCGAATGTGAAACAGCTAATGCGGTTTCCGGTTCCAGTATACCAAGTGTGTGCGGTGTTCCAATTTTATGCTCGTTAAAGCTTAAATTTTACATAACCTCGCTAAATTTCTTTCTTTCAGGGCCCTCTAACTAACCCAAATGTAGTACAAGAATGCACAGGAAATGACTACATTGAATTTCAAGGTGCCAAAAACCTGGAGCCGCCATATCGACTGTGCGGGGCTCAACTCATGCCCTATAACCAAAGAATGCCCATTGGTCCAATCGTTTCAAGGTCAAACGTTCTAAACGTCACCTTCGTCAGCAATAGACGTGAGTAGACCGATACGAAAAATAGGAGTAGTATGTCTCGTTCGTATGTGGCTACATATCTGGGTAAACGTTCGCTTTCAAAAATAACTTTCGCTACGTAGCAAGTTTTCGTTGTCAAGTTCATAACGTTTCGGCGACAACTTCCATCCTAAATGTAACCTCTGATAAATACTTGAAATGGTCTGCCCTAGATTGCTTTTGGAACCGTAAATTCAGTAAGAGATGTGGCGTAGAAATAAGTTGAGCATACTACTACTGTGTTCACCCGTGTAATAATGACAATGATCTAATTGAAATCACTTGAAGTACGCGACCTACAGCCTACATTATCAGGTTAACTGTTGTCTGTAGGTCCTTATTAGCTTGCTCTGTATAGGAATGTTGTGTGGACACATGTGAACGTGCTAAGTGTGAAAGTGGCTTTCTAATAGACCAATACCATAACCATGAACCACGCAATGTACAGGACGTCTCATAAGTCACTATACACGTTACATTTTCTAAATTTTTGGAAAACAAAACGAAATGTTTGAAAATTGGCACAAATGCTTTAACGGACAAGAAAAGGTGTACCTGAAGTAGGTTTCAGAAAATCGTCTTAAAAAATTATATTACTTTACAGTAATTTTATGCATATATCGTACTCGCGTTGAAAGAAATTTTTGTTTGTTTTCATTTTAAATCTCCACCAATACTGTTCCGACGGCGCCATTACATGACGTCATGTACGCAAACGTAAATTCGGGGAAGAACGGGAAATGTTAAATTATGTTCCTAGAAACTTTCCAAGCAAAGTTATGTTACTTAGCATTTCGCTTACCTGCTGGAAAGACTTGTGTAACTAGAAATAATAATTTAAAATGTTCATGCCAATTGGTAAAATGTCGTTGATTCACCTCCAGGGTGCACTACTTTTTAACAAAACCGTATTTTTAATCTGATTGACAAGATACTGTAATTTAAAATTTTATTTAGTTAGTGACGTGTGCGCTACGAATGCTCTGATTATTTTTTCAAATTTTACTCAGTGTTATCTAGACTTGTATCAAACGACGTATTGTCAAAATGGCTGCGCCTAACGGTTATTGCGGGAGTTTAAATTTACCAGTTTTACACAGCATTACTGCTGACGCAGGCCCTGTATGCAAAAAGGCAGTACGCAAGCGTTATAAAATTTCCAGACGAATTTTTTAGCTTTATGTAAGTGGAGGGTTTTCTTGTGCTTTAAGACCTTGGGCAATTGTTTTAGTCAAACTGTATGAAAATCTGGAAAGAGCTACTGCATTAGTCGACTTTGCTGTTCTCACTACCTTCTTCTGAGACATCTAGAGCTTCAGAGACCAATTTAATGGCAAGTCGGGCATTTTGCATTGAGAAAGTCTCTCACAGCCCATGACTGGCGGGAAAGAGTCGGACCATGTGGAAAAACTATGCGATAGTAAGATCCGACTCTTTCTCGCCACTCATGAGCTGTGAGAGACTTTCTCAATGCAAAATGCCGACTTGCCATTAAATTGGTCTTTGAAGCTCTAGATGTCTCAGAAGAAGATAGTGAGAACAGCAAAGTCGACTGATGCAGTAGCTCTTTCCAGATTTTCATACAGTTTGACTAAAAGAATGAGAGAGAGTAGTGTGGTCCCTATGGTACTCTTTGATTCATGTAAGAGCTTGCTGAGAGTGGACGAAAACGAAAACGAAATTTAGAAATCATAGTGTCTTGTGACTTTTCAGACACCCTGTATATATCAGAGTTAATGAAGTCTTTTTCTATCGCCCAGGTTACACCCAGGTTGGCTTTAATTCCAGTTTTCTGACGAACCACACTACTCCACCAGACGCCAGTTTGGTTGTCATGGTATTTCCAGATTTCAGTCTAGGAGACGATTTTGTAGGATTTGCAACCAACAAAGGTAATACCTAGTCTCTTTCATGTCACTAAACCACTGTGGTCGAAATTAGTTAGGTCATAGTTGGTCGCAAGGCCTAAATGGACCACATTTCTGAATGGAAGACATTGTTCAAAACAAAACAGCATCTTATAACGCAAAGGCAAGAGGAAACCCCGATACAATCATAACATTGAACTATTATACTTTTCATTCTGTTAAAGGAAAACCGGACGATTGTGTAGACATTAGTTCAGAATAAAGAATGCTCTAAAATATTGAAAACTACAGTAGCTTTTTGTAAATCAAAGCTTAGGTTGAATAATAGTTACCTCGGATGCTCAAATTTCGTTAAACTTTCAAAGCTACGCGCGGCTTAATGAACCTACTAAGATTGGTAACGGCGGCTTTTTGTCACATGCGCGTGACCGACAAATACTAAACGGTACCGTGATAAGCATGATCATGAACTGCAGTGTTAGTTTCTGACGTCATATGACGTATACCCCATTTTCGTGACATCACGCGTTTAAGCAGTACTGTAACACTTACACAAACCGCTTGACGCGCAAGGAAAGATGCCTGCCATTGCACAAACGATGGTTAGTTTCTGACGTAAGCAATAGCTGTGTTCGGTTACCGTTAATTAACTTTCTCAGCTAATTATTCAAATATAAGAAGCAATTGTTAACTTTTATAGGCAAGAAAATGTATATTTTGGACAGTAAATTAAGATGAAATTGAGTTTAAACAATCGTCAGATTTTCCTTTAAGTTACTAGGAATGAGATGTATGTCCAATTGAGAGTATATGAATAGGCGTCCGAGGCAGGAGGTCTGGAAGCAGCAGTTTTGAATGGAACATTTTAGGGCAAAATCTTGTTTTTCAAGGGCAGTTCATCTTACTTTAAAACTTCAAAATTTAAAATTTCGATAGTTAAAAGTTGGTTACGTACTGTACCACCTCTTTTTACTCATTGCAATTAAAGTGTTTCTTGCGCAGTGAATTGTTGTTAGGTTTTAATAAGTTTAAAGTTCATGGTAGTACCTGCTATCAAATTTAGTTCAATCAATCACATGTCTTTTACACACTTTTTACGTACATGTTCATGAATTAATTTACAGACAAACTTATAGACATGTCTGTAAAAGGAAAACATGGACCGTCACCATTATTTCCTTTGAATTTCTGAAACGTTAACAAAATCATATCTGAAAGCATTTCCACGTTTGCTCAGTGAAAGCACAAACCTTTGGACTTTATAAGTTATTATAATTTAGATGTCTTCCATTTATAAACTTTTACTATTGCAATTATTCAAATTCAAATTTGTCAAATTCAAATTCAGTTTATTTCACCAGCAAACTACAACAATACAAATATACATGTACAACTTCTTGTATAGTTGAAAACAACAAAAAAATAATTTCTGACTCCATAGAAATACTATATTAAGGTGTTGAAGTTTCCCGCACGGTAGCTAAAAAGAGGAGCTTGTTAAGCCACCATGAAAAGTGAAATAAATAATGAAGAAGGAAGATCAGAGAAAAGAAGAGAATAAATAAGAGCTATGTTGCAGTTAGTAGAAAGAAAACAGAAGGGAAGAAGAAGTGAAAGGAAAACATAAAATAAGAAAACAATGACAATGTTCACATTAGCTGCAACTGATTTTTGACAAGACACCATTGGTGGATGCTTATTACATGCTTATTACATGCTGTCTTGAGTACAAGTATGTAGAGCCTATAAATAAGTATAAACATATGGGTCTATAGCTTTAATAGTTTGTGTTTCAGACACTTTTGTCTTCTCTGTCCTGTATAAAGATGTGACCCATTGTTTGCACTTATTTGGAAGTCACTCGGAAAACTTCTTCAAGACAAATTCTTTCTGCCCACCCCTTGTGAAATTTCACCCAGGGTCCCATACGCCCATGAGTTTGGTGTTCTAATAGAATTTGACTTGGAGTATTATAATATAGGCATACGCATTACGAGAAACAGAATGACAGGCGAAAATATTTAAGTATAACACCAACTGCAGCAGACCATGGGGTTAAATTTTAAGTTGAAAATATTTTTAAAAAATCGTCAGTCTAAAGTGACACATATCCAGACAAAACTTGCACCTGTGTTTCTCCAACGTAATAGAGACGCAAAAACTAATATTTTTGTTTTCTCTTATAGATTCCTATGAAGAAGACATGTTGTCTTCAGTAGTATCAGCTGCAGCTGTGTTTTGTGCACTTGGTGTCTTCATATTTTTTACAACGTTTTTGCTTTTATACGGACATTTTAAATCCAAGTTGTCACTCGATGAGAGGTGAGCTTGCTTCTGAAAAGTAGATGTCAGTAGAGGCATTGAATTAAAGGAAAACAGGACGATTTTTCACATCCTATCTCATTTTGCAGTACTGTAAAAAGTATACATTTTAATACCTGTAATAATGCCAAAGCGTTTCTGATAATTAAATAATAGATTAAACATTTAATTAACGGCGTGCGAACCCCACTATTGATGACATCACAAACTAACGTAATTTTAAACAGCACAAACATTCCATGAGCGTGTTACATGTGTTTGCGAAAGCAAAAATTGAAGTACACTGCTACTGTAAGATATTCAGTGTGATATACAAAAACTCAGCGATTTTTATGTTTAAAATATAAATTTCAAGTATAGCATAAGCTGTCGATTTCTGTGCACCACAACACAACTGAACAACATATCTGAATTGAGACGTACACACAGTACAGTTTTTTGTGTGTACCGCGTTTCCGAGACGTAGGCGCTAGTGCCCATCTAACTAGTCCGCACGTAAGTGGCGAAATTCATGTAACAGCATAGAACTAGCCATGCGAACGTGAGATTAAGTTGCTGCGGTAATAGATATTTCGCGCAAGTTACTTTTTTAAAAAAAATATATGTTCGTACTGAATTATCCATATTTGACAAATAAGTGTAATTACACCAAAAGTGAATTTACTGCCGACCGGTTGCAAACAAACTGTTAATTGTCAAGGCATCTAAAAAAAGAAATTTAGCAGAATTTAGAAACAACATCGAAATGCAATTCAGTAGTTAGATAGCCAAAAGATATATGATATAATATCGTATATATTAATTTACCAATTTTCCTTGCAGATTACATAGCTTCATTGGTACGAAACTATTAGGGAGCTGCCATTTTGTGGAATGCAGCAACAAAATGGCGGCTCCCTAAATATTGACAGTTCTGTTACTACTAACATATTGGTTTGTTTGCTTGTGAAGCGTAGCATAGTTTCATACCACGAAGATATGTAATCTGCAAGGAAAATTGGTAAATTAATATACATGATGTCATATCATATATCGTTTGGCTATCTAACTGCTGAATTGTATTTCGATGTTGTTTCTAAATTCTGGTAAATTTCTTTGTTTTAGATGCCTTGGCAATGAGCAGTTTGTTCGAAACCGGTCGGGAATAAATTCAATTTTGGTGTAATAACAATATGTTCCTTTCAATGTTTTAAAGGTTATTGTTTTGAGCTATAGTTTAAGATGGCGCCCAGTGTTCCTTCAAATGCAGACTACTCTAGATTTTTATAGACAGTTTAGTTTATTTTTTACTGAACGGAATTACCTAACTTATTTTGCTCTAAATCAAAGTGGTTGATTTAGAATTAAATACTTGATTGATTATTTGATAGGTATGTTATCCCCTCCTTCTTTTTAGGCTACTTTAATAGTTGTCCATTGTTGTTTTTGTTTATTGCAGTCCGTTCAGGAAGAAAGCTACTTTGGTAGTGAGAAATTCTCAAAGAGTTAAAAAGGCACTGCAGTCTGGTCTAGTCGAAAAAGGTAGGTCTAATAACAAAATTACACTTATTTCTGAGTTCGTTATGCAAATGGGAGGCAAGCATAGATAACAATACGTGATTATGTAATGATTTCGTATCTATGGGTCCAGCACCCTTAGTTTTCAGATATTACTGTTAAACACTGCCGTGCCTGACTTAAAGGCACTCTGCCCCGGTGTAACAGGCCTCTTTATACCCGCCCCCAGTCCATACCCCTATACCAGGTGCTAAAGCAACTTAGGCTAGATTATACCCTGGTATATTATGGTCTAGGCCAATTAATTCTTACCCCCAGGTCAGATTATAAGCCCCCCCCCATGATATCAGCAGGGTTTAGTGATATACACAAGAATTAGCGTAATTAATAAACATTCTATTGGGGTTTCAGGTTTGTCAGGTAAGTTAAGTGAGAAAGCTAACAGACTTAATTATTGAAATAAGACCACAACTCTGAACAGATAGACTTTTATTACTTCAACTAGGAAAACCACAATCAGTGAAAATATTAGACTCCACAATGATCAAAGATTACTACCACACTTCTCAGTAGTGTTCACACATAAAGGTAAAAGCACATGCATTTGTAACATAATGTAAAGTAATTTGACCGTTCATAATGTGATAAAAGTAGTAACAACCAAGAGGGGCATATTTTGGGCTGGAGGGACCCGAAATAGTCTGGCCTAGGCTATTTTACACTCCGGGTATAATATCATCTAGGATGGTTTATCTCCAGGGAGAAACTCTAGCCTTGGCCAAACTATACAGGGGTTTAATCTGAGCAAGGGTTAATTTGGTCAGCTACACCAGTCTATTTATGATAAAGCACTCTTCTGGGAAATATTTTTAGATAAACATAGCCCCATGCATTCAAAAATTACGAATGGTAATACTTATTGAATACAATTTATTACATTTCGTCTGGTTGTGGGATTGTTTGTTCACCTGCTAATTTATATTAATCAAATACATATTAAATGATCTATGACTTGGTGCTTTATTTTATTTCACTAATGTCTAGACCATAAATCATAATAATTATTGCTACTAAATCCCGCTCTTATGGTCTGGACATTCTTCACAAATTAGATCAACACAAGGCAGTTTAGATTCATATCAGAGAATGCGTTTTAAATGTCCTTTATCTGCTTATCTGCTTGTCTTATTTTTCATTCATTCACTCAAGTTGTTGCAATAAAAATAAAATTATTGTAGTTCTATTTTTGAGCAAATTTAAAATTGTAACGTTTTTGCGTAAAGTGGCGTTTACCGGACATCCGGAATGCGCATACGTTATGCGTATGCGGAATAGATAAAATCGGTTTATATTGTTTTTCAAGGCATCGATTTATCAGACCTGCGTTATGCGTTTCTGCAGCTGTTTCCTATTCATTTTTTATGCGCAGCTGTTCCTCAGGTGGATAACGCATAACGCATACGCATTCCGGATGCAAGATAAACGACACTTAAAGTATACGCATTCCGGATGTTAGGTAATGCCACTTAAAGCACAAGAAAACTCTCCACTTACATAAAGCTCAAAAAATTCGTCTTGAAATTTTATACCACTTACACACTGTATTTTTACATACAAGACTTCAATCCGCAGTCACGCTGTATAAAACATGTAAATTTCAACTCCCGCGATGACCGTTAGACGCAGCCATTTTGACGACAGTTCATTTGAAACAAGTTTAGATAAAATTGTGTTTTACATTGAAAAAATAATCAGAGCATTCGTAGCGCACACGTTCACAAACTGAGTAAAATTTTAAATTACTATACCTTATCAATAAAATTAAAAATACGTTTTTGGTTAGTAAGTGGTGCACCCTGGAGGGTGAGTCAGTGACATTTTATCAATTGGTGAAACATTTCAAACAATTAATAATTTTCTTATCTAGTTACATATGGTTTTCCAGCAGGTAAGTGTTAAACTAAGTAATATAATTTTGCTTGGAAAGTTTTTTGGGACATAATCTAACATTTCCTTTTCTTCCCCTGATTTGCGTTGTGCGTATATGACGTCATGTAATGGCGCAGTCGGAACAGTATTGTTGGAGATTTAAAATGAAAACAAACAAAGATTAATTTTAGCACGAGTACGATATATGTATAAAATTGCCTTAAAGTAATTATAATTTTTAAGACGATTTTTCTGAAACCTACTTGAGGTACCCCTTTTCTTGTCCTTTAAGTCGCTGGAATTATTAAGATTTCAACATTGCTTGTTTGAACTTTTGTAGCCGGAGCGAATGCGGTAAGCGCTGTCCCGCAGGCATTGCGTCCCAGAAACTTATTGAACGGTTCAGTACAACAGGGAACCGCTGACGACATCGTCAATGACGAAATAAGCTCCTTGAATCCATCCTCTACCAGTAGAACATCGCAACCATCAACGACATCAACGTCGCTGCCAGGCTCAACCGATATTCCGTCTTCAGCAACATCAGTAGTAGAATCTGATAATAACTAACACATTGTGTAGGCCCATTATAGCATAGACCTATGTCTTGCCTGGTCTGTAATCATAGATATATTGTTTATGCTTCAGGCCACAATCGCTGCCAATTTTAACAAATACTCAAAGAAGCGAATTTGTACGCAAAAAAAGAAATTTATTGTATTAAATTCTCTGTTATTATTGTATAGATCTATGCCTTGCCTAGTCTGTGACCATAGATAATGTTTATACTTAAGGCAACAATTTAACATACAGCTCAAACAAGTGAAATTATCAGTAAAATTCAATAAATAAACTTATTAAATTCCCTGATTATCTTTATCATTATCATTATTATCATTACTGATTGACAGAAAATGGCTAATGATTATTTAGAATGCGTAAGGAATATATAACCGACAACTTTTGTTTTTTACAGTTTAACTTGTTTGTACTATTCTGTTTTTGCTTTGTAAATAATAATTATTTCGAGAACAGCATTATAAAGCTTTAAAATTTAATAATAATTAATGTTATTTGCATCTACACCATTTATAATTTAAAAAATATATATAAGGTAATTAACCTATTCAGGGAAATATGGCACGGAGAAATCTTTCACAGCTTTAACGTTTAAAACGCTGAAATCAAGCTTCAGCTTCACGTATAAAGAAATTTCGTCTCAGTTAGTCAGTTCAGTTCAGTTCAGTTCAGTTTATTATCATCGCCAATAAAACCCGATGAAGGGTCCAGTAGCTCTGAAGTTTTGATTGGTATCTTACAAAATGTAAAAATTCCACTTCTGACTGATTTCTCTTTGTTATTATTAATTTGTTCAGTTCAGCAACTGTACGCCAGTTGTTCACCTCGTGGGCGTAGCGTGTGGGTGCAAAATATTCAAACGGCCTTTTCAAGTCCAGTAAGAGTACATAAGTTCGTGTTGTATATCTCCAGCTCCGTGTCTCATAAATGATTCAAAACCGAGAAATAGTAGCTGAGCGTAGGCAGGCTCTACCTAAACAACGTGGATTCTTTTGTGGTGTGATTGATAAAAAGACTTTCTTCTATACCTCAAAAATCAACCTGTAACCAGGCAATTAGGTAACAAAATATTAAGTTTAATGACACAATAAAGATATCAAACAGTTGTGAAGTTTAGGCATTTGTAAACGATGAAAATTAGTGATAATGAAAATTGAATCCGAGAACGCCATTAAACAGCAGGGAGTAAAAAGAAATGCAATCATAAATATATACAAAAGTTATACAGTGTTCCTGACTAGTTTAAAGGGGTTCCTACAGACTCTACCAGCCACCAGATTCTACCAGGTTCAGACTTCATCTAATGGGCTCACAACCTCTGCAGTAACGACGCAAAAAGATCAAGGGAAACGTAGTCTTTCCGCCATACGTTTTAACGTAAGTCTATCAAAATGGGGACATGTGAAAGGAGCTTAGGCTACATGTGCGTTTGCACATACACGTCGAAAATAACAACAGTTCTTAGTGCCCATGGTTTTACCAAACTGTCAATTTGCTGTGTGTCTGTGTCCTATAATTCTACCGCTGCAATTCTAAATGCTGTTTGGATTTCTGTGAAGTAAGTTTTGTGAACACTTTGCAATGGTGAAAATGATAGTTTGTGTGAATTGAGCCTGAGACAAAGATATTGACCTCATATGGGAAAATTCTGCATATTTCTTGGTTTGACATGCTACATTTGAACTGAACTTAGTAGCAGATAATGTACGTTGGCATAAACAGGTATGTTTCACCCCTATACAAGTACAACAAGTCATGAATGTACTATGTAGTTACTTTGTAACTTACTACAGTAAAATGCAAATTAATTGTTTTTATGATGACACGCTTTTCTGTGTATTACAATTTTACATTTTTATCCACACAATAAAATGAGTTATGAATCATTAATTTTTAGGAACAAATGGCGTAGACGCGTACCCTGGCTTTTAAAAATTGGGATTCTTAAGGCTCCCACATAGAGGCCAAAAACATTAACATTGAATAACTCATACGATAATACATAGAACCAGACAATCCTAATATAATAACACACAATACATTGACCAGACGGTTTAACCTAATGGTAACACGACAGTTTTTCCGCCTGGGAGGTCGTGAGTTTGATCCTGCGCCCGGGTCATACTGAAGACTTTAAAAATGGTACCTGCTATTGTCCTGCCTGGCACTTGGTATTTAGAGTAAAGTGGGGTAATAATTGTATTATTGTATTATTATTGTATTAAATACGATTGTATTAATTCGTGGCCAGCGATTCCGTGCGCACGGATTAGTAATTCGTGGCCTCAGATTAGTATTTTGTGCGCACGGATTATACGTATTAAATTTTTTTGTCATGTCCCTTTGGAGGCTCCGTATGTTCGCGACAATTGTATCGTTGCATTTGTTGTTGTAAAATAAATTTGTTCTATTCTATTCTGTTCTGTTCTGTTCTATTCTATTCTATTCTATTCTATTCTATTCTATTCTATTCTATTCTATTCTATTCTATTCTATTCTATTCTATTCTATTCTATTCTGTTCTGTTCTGTTCTGTTCTGTTCTGTTCTGTTCTATTCTATTCTATTCTATTCTATTCTATTCTATTCTATTCTATTCTATTCTATTCTATTCTATTCTATTCTATTCTATTCCATTCCATTCCATTCTATTCTATTCTATGCTGTTCTATGCTGTTCAGTTCTATTCTATTCTATTCTATTCTATTCTATTCTATTCTATTCTATTCTATTCTATTCTATTCTATTCGATTCCTTCTCTCACTGCCTCTATTCGTCCTTCCCTCTTCTTAATTCACTCTTATCTGTATATAATTATTATTCTTCTCTTTTACCTAAACCTTCGATCATCTTCATACAATTCTAAGAAAACTGAATGTATTAATATACAGTTTAATAACAAGTTTCACCATGTCAGAGGGAAAGCAAAGCATTCTGGGAAGATAGGCTTACTTCAACGTTAGAAACATTTGGCAATAAAAGTGTAATTAGTAAAATCAGTTTAAAAACACTTGGACGCTTCCATCTAGAGCGCCTATTTTTCCACCAATGACGTCTTTCATCAGCTGAAGAAAAGGAGCGCACTGTCAATTTTCGTCGAAAGTATAACACATTTTCTACAAAGAATGAGATATCTCATTTGCGATATTTCTGTGTGAACAATTAGATAAGTTGAATAAACTTGAATTAGTTTAAGCTTACGAAAAGCCAGGAAGTCACCAGTTACGTCATAATTTTCATGTAAATGGCAGCTACCACTGCATCTGAAAATTTCTATTCAGTGGTGGTATAAATTTACTTCATGCCTTAGTTTTTTGCCAAGTTTCTTGTTATAATTTCTAATAAGTATAATAGTAAAGTGATAGTAAAATGAACTATACTAAAATGAAGTAGTATACCAAAATGAACACAACCTGCTATATGACTTGACTTTTCTTTTAACAAAGTCTGGTGAAGGGAACAAAAAGTCTGTTTTCGTATGAGCAATCAAACGCATGTTGCTTTCGTTTTTCACTGAGTTTCCTTAAAGGGTGATTTTTCATATACTACCTCATTTGCAAATCCGATAAAAAGTATACATTTTAACACAATTACTACTGCAAAGGCAATTTCAGATAATTAAATTATAGATTAAAATCTTAACGGGCGAGCCCAACTATTGATGACATCACAAACGAACATAATTTTCAACAGCAAAAATATTCTACAAGCGTGTTGCACGTGTTTGCAAAAGCGAAAATTGAAATACAGTTCTGCTGTAAGATATTCAGTGTGTTGTACTAAAACTAATCAAGTTTTAAAATAAAAATTCAAATTTCAAATTTACTGCTGTGCTCATGCATGAGCTGTCGAACATGTGTAATTCATCATGAACCAACACATCTGAACTGAGAGGTACAGCACCTGTTTTTTGTGTATCGCGTTTCCGCAATACAGGCGCTAGTGCCCGTCTAATTAGCAAATGGCGAGATGTATGTAACAGCAGAGAACTTGTGGCGCGAACATGAAATTGTGTTTGTGTGGTAATAATTCTTTCAATTTTGAAAAATGTCGTTTTTGAAAAAAATAGTATGGTCCCTTTCAATATTTTAAAGAGTAGATTGTTTTGACCTACAGTTTAAGATTGGGTCTAGTTTTGCTTTAAACATTGTTAATCACTACTGCCTTGTAGGTATTTATAACAAGGTGATCAGCTAAAGTCATGGCAAGAACCAGAACCATCCGAATGTCAAGAGAACAGCTTTTGGACGGTAAACCAATCCTGAAGATTGTATGAATCTTCTAAGTCATTCTTGCATTGGTAGATTTTCTAATAACCATTTCACCATTTCAAAACAATCTTGTTTCGACAAACTACTTTACCTCTCAAACGCACCTGTTTTATTTAATCAACGCTGACGACAGGTGAGATCACACAGAGCATGCGCACTTCATTTCATAGGAAATCAGTTATTATTTTACCTGTAATCACGCACCCGTGGATGATAGGATTATTCTTGTAAAGGGGTGTTAAAACAGGTGTGAGTTATGACACAAAACAAGTGTAAACAGAGAGGAAAATCAATAGAAGCAGGATAATAGTAGGGTACAAAAGAAAAACAAACAAACAGTAGGCATACATTCAAACAATCAAATAAATATACAAAGAAATAAACAAACAAACAAGACAGACATACATTCAAACAATTAAATAAACACAAACAAACAAACATACAAATAAACATTTAAACAAACAAACAGGAAAATAAACAAATGAACATCCACAGATCTAAATATACACAAAATGAGCAAACTGATGAAAAAAATCAAACAAATAATGTGTTGATAATAACCAAACGGGCAAACAAAGCAGTAGTATGTAAAAACAGTACATAAATAAAGGAACCGAATAATAAGGAATCAGTATGGACACAGGTAGACTCGAACTGATTAACACAAAATATTAGTGTGTGAATAAACAAATAACACAAACAAACAAACGAATAAATAAACGAATGAATGACGAAAGGAAGAAAGATGGAAGAATCAAGGTAAATAAATAATTTATGTGCTGAATGAGTGAATGAACGAATGAACAGACGAACTCACCACAAACTGGACACTCTGAATTTTCAGCTATTAACATCTAGCACCATGATCCAAACTCGCTCAGTATACCCGTCTAAAAATGATCCATTCTTAATTATTAGCACCTTGTCCGTGAGAATGTATTACCTGATGTCACCTGGTAGGAAAGGCATTGCGCATGCGTCGATTATTTCACAATTCCATATTTTTCTGTGGTTATTGTTTATACATGTAAATAAATCCAGGACTGACTCAACTCTTATTTTGCAAAACATTCTATGTCGTTTTGCATGATTTTGAAGCTCACTTTTGTGTGATTAAACTTATATGAATTTTTTCTACGCGAACTGTTTATTTAAATTTTATGAAACGGATATTTTGACAGAACACACAGCTGCTGCAGTGTATGTTATTAGGTAAGCCTATAATTTGTTTGAAGTATCACTTCTTAACAATTTTTTACTTTTACAAAATGTTGAGCACAGTTAAACGTACTGCTGTTAATAATATGAAAGTGGTTAACTATTTAAAACTTGCAGTACGTTTACGGTCTGCATTAGTTATTATATAAATTAATTAATAATAATTTATTTATATCCTGCATTTACAGAAGTCTCGCAAAAATTAAATTAAAACGTTTTGCTTAGATGACCCCTACGGAGAGGACGGTCTAAATACGAGATTTTGAAAACTTTTATTTTTCTGTTACAAATAAGTTGTTCAGAATTCTCGTAAAAACTTCTGTTCGCAAAATATCCTACAGCGGAGGCAGCCTAGGCCAGGACTTTTCTAACACAAAAACTGGGTGGGCATGCAGGCAACCCTTGTACCTCGGGCACGCCCTCCCGATTACCCCGCCTACCCTGGGTCTGCATTTTTGTAACAGGGTCACAGTTGTTCAATTTAGACTTCGAGGTTTTTATTTTCAGATACATCAGTAATTTATAAAATTAATATAACATTATTTTTACAAGAATGAGATTATGTTTGAGGAAATATCAAAATTGTATCGCTAAGAAACAGTAAATGCGTATTGAATCAATTTTATAATAAAAACAAAACTTGAAGCATATAAAAATTGAATTAAACAAAATGAAATGCAGAAAAGAAATTCCCTTTGAACGTTATGCAAAGAAAAGTTGATTAAATGGTCTTTTAAGTCCTTAATGATTCATATAAAACACTGTAAATGCTTGTTTTAACCAAAAGTTGTTCTAGGAGACAAATACTGTCTTAAAATGTTTAAGAAGCCTCCAGATGTCCTCAAATGCAGCAAATGCATCGTAAACCCCACTCATGGAGCCTGCAACGGCCCCAGACCTTTTAGCTATTTGTTGGGCTCTTAGGTTAAATAACCTTTCCAGTCATAATTTCTTAAAAAAAGGCGTTGACCTAAGCTAATATTAAGTATACGTAAGAACTGGCCTATACTCATTAGGTTGTTTGGTTCCCAATTAAACGTCTAGGGTCTTGTTCAGAGTACCCTATACGGGTTAATAATTAAATAAGTAATAATTTATTAGTGATAGGCTGTGACTGTTAATGATGTTATTCTTTAAACATACAAGAGGTTGCAGTTAATAAGGAAGCTGCGCAGTAGCGGCTCGAAGCTAAAATTAGTGGAGGTGCTGCTTCAGAAAATGTTTAGCCATTGCTTTAATACTGCGTAAAACGTAACAAACATATATAATTTTCTGTTGTAGTTATTTTTGAAGATGAGGTGTTGAACTACCTCTTTTCTTAACTGCAACTTTCTCATGGAGAGGCAACTGTGAAAAATTAAGCTGTTGTAGTTCACTTACAGTCACAGGACTTATTTCTTGGGGATGCAAGGCGTCCATTATTAAATAATTTATGTTTTAAGTACACACGTTAAGTTTACACTTTATCACATTCGAGAATGTAACGGTACGCGGTAAGCACGTGGCACTTGTTACTGTGATAGAGACGGTACTTTTCTACCTAGGAGTAAACGCTAGCGTACAGCGTGTTATCTCAGACATGTGCGCATGGCCGCATGCGCACAACAGCCAAACACCACATTGTTTGGGCTATGAAGCAAATTGTACTTCCCTTACGTGCTCCGGTTCCGCACAAGTACAAAAAAGAACTAAAGAAAAAATTTTTTATATTGAATATTATCGATAATAATGAGTGAAAACGGGGGCGCTGTACCGCAGTACCATTTGTGTTTATTTTTCTTTTTGGTATTTTTCAGTGCAATGAGTTATCGCAAAAATGGTAGGATTTTGGAGAGGTAGTTTAGAAGCAAAGCAGAACAATATCTGAAGGACACAGGTCGTTCTTCGAAATTAACTTTCTTGAAAAAGGATTGCACAGGCCGCCTTCTAAATGAGCTTAACAGAACGTCAGAGCAATCGCAGCGGTCACAATTCTCAACCGTCCATTGCCACATCGAAACCAAACCGTCGCGATAACCGTGTCATCATAAATGTGGGTGGTACTCGTCACGAGACCTACAAAACCACCCTCAAGAGTATACCAGACACTCGACTGTCATGGCTGACGGAAACGCAGGCGACAAACGCCGACTACGATCCAATCATGAACGAGTATTTTTTCGATCGACATCCGGGTGTTTTTGCCGCCGTGTTAAATTATTATCGAACTGGCAAGTTGCACGCGCCCGTCGACGTCTGCGGACCGCTGTACGAGGAAGAACTAAATTTCTGGGGGATTGACGAGAAACAGATAGAGGCCTGCTGCTGGTCAAATTATAGGTAAGCAAAACAGATGTTAATAAAGTAGGTAAATTTCGAGAAATTAGGCCTACCTGCAAAATAGATGTTAACAAATAATGTAAATTTAATGTAATTAGGCCTACCTGCAAAACAGATGCTAATAAAGCAGGTAGATCTCATGTAATTAGGCCTACCTGTAAATCTAAAGTAAACAAATAAATGTCAACAAAGGAATATTCAAGAAGCAAACAGACCAGACATGCAAACATCTGAGCATAACAAAATATTATCATAACTCAGCACAGCACAACAAAACATATCGCAACACTCAGCACAGCACAGCACAGGGCAGCGTAACAAAACATATCGCAACACAACAAAGCGTAACACACCGTAACGTAACGTCACAACTCTTGACCATCCAACCCCACACAATATCCATCTAACGTGTAACATAACTAAATGTAATGTAACACAATGCAAAATAAATAACGTAACTCAATATAACACAATACAACATAAAATAACGTAGCGTAACACAGTGTAACACAACACACCACAACATAGCATATAATAACGTAAAGCTACGTAATGCAACATAACAAAACATAGCATGGCAAGGCAAAACAAAAGCATAACAAGTAAACGAATGAGTGAATGAATGAATAATGTGTGGAGGAATAAGAGATCGAATTAGGTGTGTTAATGAGTGAGTTAATTGGAAATGAGCGAGTGAATGAATAAATAGCTGGCAGATGAGTAAAATTAATGGACGAGTCAATTAGTGCCTGTTTCAATGAAAAGCAAGCCTGAATTTCTGGTGAATACACTGGGCAGTACAGCAGATGAAAACACTAGGAATAGTTTTTCCATCTATTCACTGACCAGGTTCGGCATTACTTAACTTTGGTCGCAAAGCACACACTGTCGCCACCAGGTTATTTTCCTCATCCCAGGTGGCTAACAGAAAGAATAAAAGTTGATTATTTTTGTAGATTATTAACGCGAAAGGCTTAACTAGCCGATTATACCGGGTGGGGTAGCTCAATGGTAGCGTGCTCACTTCAACCCGGGAGGTCGTAGGTTCTACTCCTGACCGAGTCATACCAAAGACTTAAAAAGTGGTACCGCTGGTTCTTTGACCAAGCACGTGGGTTTATTGAAGTAACATTCGGGTAATTATAGTTGGGACCACCTTAGAAATAAGTATTGAATTACTTGGACTATGTCCTAAGCGAAATTATTATTATTATATAAATTGCAAATAATTCCATAACAATTGCATAATTAACATTCCTCATTAACTCTCTCTTTTACAAAACTGTCACAACGTTACATCACATTGTAAACAACCATCAACGGCTCCCTAAGTTGCCGTTTCTTAGTTTTCGGTTCCATTTCAACGGCTAAAGCTTCACTAAATCTTTCCTGTTTTTCCACACACTAGTACACATCGCGACGCAGAAGAGACGCTCAAAGAATTCGGAGAGAACGGTTTCGAGAACAACGAAGATGATGACGACGATGAAGACATAGCCGCCATATTTGGCATAGAAGAGATCCACGCGGAGCTGTCTTGCTGGGAAAGATGGCAGCCGAAAGTTTGGGAGTTGTTGGATGAACCGTATTCATCTCCAGCGGCACAGGTAAACGTATTGGGGGCAAGTGTGGTCTTCCACAATAGCATTATAAGGAAAAGAGCATCTAATTACTAGGGTATAAACCTTTTCACAATTCCATGATTGGGTGTGTTCATGATGAACTAGTTTTTACAAAACCCCTCTCTAATTCAAAATTTTATTTAATTTAAACATAGTGGTGTGAGTGGTATATTATCTTGCAGCAGCCAAGCCATTTTCCACGACCAATTCACGGTATGAACTCAATCTACATAGTGAAATTTACAGACATGCTAAAACTAAATTTAACTTAGACAAGATAAGATTTATAAGCCTTTTCACAGTTCCAGCGATTGATGATGATCGTGAAAAGGTCCAAAGTTAAGTGTACCAGACAACGCTTTTGTGCACACTTGACAACGCCTGGCAGTCCTTGCTGTTGTCATAGTAGCCGTGGTAGCAGCTAGCTAGAACCTTACCTAGTTCATTTTTTCTTGTTTCCCAGTAAGATCCCGCTAGTAAATCAATCTATAAACTAATGCATAATTAAATAAAGTCCACGTAAAATAACTGAAGTTACCGAACTGATGCGGCAGACGGCTTTGCCCTACTCAGACGTCACGTGACGGTTGTAACCAAGACGCGTTGCTATGATACACTTAACCTTTGACGTACAGCAACTGCACGTGTGCACAACCAAACTGTGAAATGAAAAATGAACTAGGAAAGATTTTAGCTTAAAACTGTTGCTGTTGCAATAGCTTGGGCTGCGAGGTGCTGTCAATTGTACAAAAATACGTTGTCTGGTACACTTAACCTTTGATCTTTTCACGATCATCATCAGTCGCTGGAACTGTGAAAAGGTTTATTAGAGGTTAATCACTATTTATTATTGTTTAACCCGATAGCAGGCTGATCAGGGAACAGCTCTTTTGAGAAATAATTGCAACACAAATGTTTTTTTCTGAATCAGAATGTTATGGAAATATTATGTTATGTTATAGAAAAATTGCTTCCCATGAATTGGTCTTGGTGGCCTGTTGAATTCTGGGACTGTCCCACATAGCATCAGCCCTAGCAACCATGTCATTACGGGCCTTTGTGTGAGCATCAAATGTCATCTAGCCTAGGTTACAGTGCATGGTTAATGATATAAAAGGCTATTCTCATAAATTGGTTGCCATGGTTTTTGTTTATCTTAGCAACAGCATTGATAATAAGGTTAGATTGAAATCTTTGCGATATCTCGATTTCCACTATAATACGAACTAACAAATCTTAACACAGAAGAGGTAGTAGTTGCTATACGTGGTAGTGTAGTGGTAACGTGCAAAAATTGTGCTATAATCGTGGTAAAAATGTTTGAATGAATTTTAACAAGTGCTTTGCAACGTCATGACTATGGTTTAAAGAAATATTACCTTAGTCATATTTAAAAAGTTATACTGAAATTCGATTAGTGTGGACTGAGCTTTGCTATAAGCAAACTATTAGGACCTGTTCTAAAAAAATATAGGGGCGTCTATACACATTACACACAATATTAGTATTTTACCTATCGTAGTAAACACACTAAATTTCACAATATTTGTGGTTCCAGCTATTGATTATTTTGGAAAAAATGAGAAAAACTTTCTGGTGGTTTGAATTCTTTTTAGTTGATCAAACTTTAATTGGAAATCTGCATCCAAAAAGCGTTCTTTGCAAGCTTGTATGATTCGGCTGCTTTCTGTTTAAAACTGTCCATAAAGTCTGGCCTATACCAGCACTTTTGGCAATGAAACTCCGTAGCGAACGTAGTATGTACCACTAATGATCAATAGTGCACGAGCATTTCGCAAATTGTATGTTCCCCAAACAAACGAACAGGAAGAAATCGATGCGTACCAGCTGACGTATAAACAGTACCTGTTTATTAACATCGAACACACAGTGACGCAAATCGGGCTGCAACATTTGGCATGTAATTTATATTTCCTTGATCAATAATTATCAGTATTGTTTTGAGTCAGCACAGATTTAATACAAGCGAAGATCATTAAAGCTACTGTTAAAGGAAAATTCAACTGTTTTTAAACAAGCGTTAAATTGGTTATCAAGTGACATAATCAAACTAGCATGATAATGATGACAATGATAAATATGACGAGAGTTAGCTTAGTTTTACCACAAACGAAGTTCATTAAAGCTACTGTTAAAGAAAAATTCCACTGTTTTTAAACAAGCGTTAAATTGGTTATCGAGTGACATAATCAAACTAGCATGATAATGATGACAATGATAAATATGACGAGAGTTAGCTTAGTTTTACCACAAACGAAGTTCATTAAAGCTACTGTTAAAGGAAAATTCAACTGTTTTTAAACAAGCGTTAAATTGGTTATCGAGTGACATAATCAAACTAGCATGATAATGATGACAATGATAAATATGACGAGAGTTAGCTTAGTTTTACCACAAACGAAGTTTATTAAAGCTGTTGTTAAAGGAAAAGTCTGTTGTCTTTTTTAAACAAGCTTCAAATTGGTCATTAAATGATGTACTCAAACTACCACGATAATGGTGACAATAATGATGGTGGATGCAATGATGATGATGATGTCACTACTGTTAAGACAGGGTATCACAAGTATTTTTTTAGTTGAATATTTTGTAGGTTTCGTGGTGAGTACCCTATTTCTTGAAAATATTACGCAAACTTTGCCTGCAAAAATGGTTGCGTGGCACTAAGGCACAAAAACATAGCTGCAGCTCTCTCAAAAGGATTGCTTTCAAAAAGACTAAACGCTTTTACGTGGCTAAATGACAGTGACCTGAGCTAGATCCTACATAACTGTACAGTTAGTACGTAGGACCTAGCTTAAGTCCTACTAACTTAAAAAGTCTTATCACGTCTAACCTGAGAAAAACTTTAAAATTCCCAATCATTGAAGCACACAAAGAATATTTTACTCTGCTTTTGATATTTAAATACATTAACAACATCAGCAAACCATTCCAGAATAACAGATTTACCTTTTTTCCAAATCCTATCGTTAATTCCAGAACAAGCAATCTAAAACAAATTAGGACAAACACCCACTATGGAACGAACTCTGTAATCAAACAAGCAATTCTACTTTGGAATTCTCTACCATTACAGGTTAAACAAATCAAGTCCGTATCAACATTTAAAACAAAATTAAAATCACTAATATTAACCAGATATGAAATACCATCACCCCAGTACGACAACATACACACTAATTCAGAATTCATATATCCACGGCCATATTAATTAAATCATAGTTTTTCATTTTTTTTGCATAGTTGTAAATATGTTTGATTTTATTCATCGTTACTTTCCATTACTGCACAGTAGTTTAGATTGCACTGACGCATTTGCCTTTAGCTAAGTTTTTATTAACTAATACTGATTGATCATTTCTGTAAAGTTTTTATCAGTGATTATCAATGTATTTTAATGGCAAATAAATATTATATATATATATGTATATATATATAACTATTAATTTATAACTTTTACTATGTAATGATATGAAAAATCAACCCAGCCAAAGTGCCTCATCCTCCTGTAGATCTCTTTCTCACATTTTAAACTTTGAAGAAGTTTTATGGTAGTTAACGTACTTTATTAAAGTTTTATCTGTTTTCCATTCATTTTTGCCAGCTTGGTGCCCCCTGAACGTTGGTGCCCTAGGCATGTACTCAATCTGCTGATGGATTAATCCAGCCCTGGGCAGCGAATCCGGAACATCCGGATCGTAGCCAAAAGCTGTAACCATTCTCTGCAAAGAGCAACTGTCCTTCAAGACGTACAGTCTTACAAATAATTAATTTAAATAATAAAAATGACAGATTTTTTTTGTTTTCCAGTTTCTCAATTTTCTGTCGCTATTCTTTATTGGAATCTCCATTGTAACTTACTGTACAGAGACGGTAGATGGCGCCAGAGTCTGGGTGTCTACTTACACATACAACACCACTGCTAATGAAACGTATCTACTGGGTTTAACCAGTGAACCACATCGTTCACTAGACGTTATAGAATACATCTGCACATCTTATTTTACCGTAGAACTGATCGTTCGCTTTATTTTCTCTCCAAATAAGTGCGAATTTACGAAAAATGCTCTAAACATCGTTGACTGCTTGTCGATCATGCCTTTCTACCTGAAACTTTTCATCAAGATGTTCAAACCGGATGTGACGCAGAAAGCGCTCGAATCGTTGAACTTTTTCCGCGTGGTGCGCATTTTCAGAATCTTCAAACTCACGCGGCATTTGAGCGGATTGAAGATTCTCTTTCACACCATCAAGGCATCGTTGAAGGAACTGTTTCTTCTCATCCTGATCATTGTCATCGGTATTTTAATCTTCGCCAGTCTGGTCTACTATGCCGAGCGATTCCAAAACAACCCGGATAATGAATTCGACAGCATCTTCCGCGGATTCTGGTGGGCGCTGATCACCATGACAACCATCGGGTACGGCGACGTGGTGCCGAAAACTCCAGCGGGGATGCTGGTGGGTTTTACCTGTGCCATTTCCGGTGTACTGACAATCTCACTTCCAGTGCCCATCATTGTCAATAACTTTGCACTGTATTACACACATGCTCAGGCCAGGTTGAAGCTACCGAAGAAGAAGAAACAGGTGCTCATCCAGGCCCCGGATGCTCTGAAACAACAGGGAATTGCCTACGACGACGAGGAGTCTAATAATTCTGGATCATTGGGAGGCTCTAGGAAATCAAGTGGAAGCGACACAGATAGTCAGGACAGTGGAATCAAAAGCTCACCAAGTAAGTGACACCTAAAAACTCTTCAAAAGTGTTCAATATATTTGATATTATATAAATGTTTAATAAGAAAACCAGACAATTGTGTAGACATTAGTTCAGAATAAAGAATGCTCTAAAATATTGAAAACTACAATAGCTTTTTTAAATCAAAGCAAAGCAAAATAATAATTACCTTGGATACTCAAATTTTGTTAAACTTTTAAAGCTACGCACGGCTCAGTGAATCTACTAAGATTGGCAGCGACACCTTTTTGTCACATTCGCGTGGCCGACAAATAGAAGGCGGTATCATGATAACCATGATCATGAACTGCAGTGTTAGTTTCTGACGTCATATAACGTAGAGCCCATTTTCGTGACATCACGCGTTTAAGCAGTACTGCAGCACTTACCGAAACGTGCTTGACGCACAAACTGTGCCTGCCATTGCACAAACTGTGTTAGTTTCTGACGTAAGCAATAGCTGTGTTCGGTTGCCGTTAATTAACTTTCTAAGTTAATTATTCAAATATAAGAAACAATTGCTAACTTTTATAGGCAAGAAAATGTATATTTTGGACAGTAAATTAAAATGACATTGAGTCTAAACAATCGTCCGGTTTTCCTTTAAAGTCATTTGTATTAAGCTTCAGCAGTTTTGTGTTCATGATGGCCTAAGAAAATTCATTAGCTGCTGATGCAAAAACTACCAAGTCTGGTGTGCTTACATCACAAGATTTTCTGTATCCCACGTAACTTAAATATGAAGTTAAAGGTCGGTTATACGATTATTGATTTTTCTGAAGTCTTGTTGAATTTTGCATGATTTGTTTAAGTTTGTTAACAATTTAAACTTTTTTATCTGTGAAAATCTGTTCCTAAGTCTGGGCGTCTTCCAACTATATACTACAATAGGTCAAAGGTCATTGTACTGTGCCTTGCCCGAGGAAGGCGAATAATTGTGCCTGCCTTAACTCTACAGGAAGACGCTTATTTAGTTGTAGCAACCCTGATGACACTGCTAACTGAATATATCTCTGTACATCCTGGACACAGGTTTAAGAGGTCAAAGGTCAGGTTTAATGTCACTCTTTCGCCCTTTTGTAGACTGTGTCCCCGCTAGTGATCGTTTTGAGTGTTACACTTGTTTTTAACATAAAATCGCTAGCGGTGATAAAACGATGCATCTTGAGTTTATCCGTTTTAGAAAATTACACATCTGAATGTTTCATTTACCACAATAATATCAAACGCAAAAATCAAATGCTGACACTTTGAAAAAGCTGCAGGTCCAATCTAGTTACAGAGGGAGCCACAAATTTTCTTCATAACACTTGACCCAGGCTGGATTTCAGGATAAATAAAAAGCTTATTCTTTTTTATCTTTGTTACAGTATATCAATTGCATCAGCTCAAATGATCATACTGTATTTAGATAAATAGATGATATGGACCCACATGATCAAAAGAGATTTTACAAACGGGGATTCCTGCAAATTTTGGGTATCTGGCCATTTTAATGTGTTATTTTCTCACATGTTTACAGCTAAATTCATTTTATACATTATCTTCTCACATTTACAACTAAATTCAACTATCATTTTATCATTATCCTCTCACATTTACAACTAAATTCAACTATCATTTTATACATTATCCTCTCACATTTACAACTAAATTCAACTATCATTTTATACATTATCTTCTCACATTTACAACTAAATTCAACTATCATTTTATCATTATCCTCTGACATTTACAACTAAATTCAACTATCATTTTATACATTATCCTCTCACATTTACAACTAAATTCAACTATCATTTTATACATTATCCTCTCATGTTCACAGCTAAGTTCAATTGTCATTTTATTCATTATCCTCTCACATTTACAACTAAATTCAGCTATCATTTTATACATTATCCTCTCACATTTACAACTAAATTCAACTATCATTTTATTCATTATCCTCTCATGTTTACAGCTAAATTCCATTGTCATTTTACTCATTATCCTCTTATGTTCACAGCTAAATTCAATTGTCATTTTGTTCATCATCCTCTCAGGTTCACAGCTAAATTCAATTGTCATTTTATTCATTATCCTCTCATGTTCACAGCTAAATTCAATTGTCATTTTACTCATTATCCTCTTATGTTCACAGCTAAATTCAATTGTCATTTTGTTCATCATCCTCTCAGGTTCACAGCTAAATTCAATAATCTTTTTACTCATCATCCTCTCACATTTACAACTAAATTCAATTGTCATTTTATTCATTATCTTCTCACATTTACAACTAAATTCAACTATCATTTTATACATTATCTTTTCACATTTACAACTAAATTCAACTATCATTTTACTCATTATCCTCTCATGTTCACAACTAAATTCAATTGTCATTTTATTCATCATCCTCTCATATTTACAACTAAATTCAATTGTCATTTTATACATTATCTTCTCACATTTACAACTAAATTCAACTATCATTTTACTCACTATCCTCTCATGTTCACAGCTAAACTCAATTGTCATTTTACTCATTATCTTCTCACATTTACAGCTAAATTCAATTGTCATTTTACTCATTATCTTCTCACATTTACAACTAAATTCAACTATCATTAATTTTTACTCATTGTGAATCATTATCGAATGCAGCGTGTAACCATGGAAACATATTTGTATATCAGATGGCGTCTTTCCCACGCAGCAGTGAAGTAATGAGAGAATGAACTATTCTCAACAACACCAAAATCAAGTATTATCAAAACAGGTAGTGTAGTGTTGAATTTTGCAATACCTACATTCTTCGTGCCTGATTAATAGACACAAGATTACTGTGTTAGAGGTTCTCAATGGTCATTGCCACTATAGGATGCAATTTTAATAAAATTTGCAAGTGTAGGGCGCCGAGTAAGCCACTAGCCGAAGTAGGACACTGGCGATTTTTGTGCTGCTAAGCGTTCACAACACGAAAAAGTAATTTTTGACATTTAGGAAAAGCAAAGACAATTACTTTTAATAATATCAACAGTATTGCAACATATAGGGCACTGTCGTACATGGCTCGCTAGCCCATGTAGGGCACATAGATCCCTAGAACGTTTACTTAGGAGAAAACAATTTTTTCTTCAAGAGGTAGTGAAACGGATCACCTGTCTGTGAGGCGAGACAAAATAAAAAAAATGATATACCTTAAACAAATGTTGAAATCGCCGAAAAAGTGGGTTTATTTTACTTCAACAACATTAATATCGAAGCCAAATTTAATTTTGTCCGTTCTACCGGCTCAGAATAAAATTCTGTTATTTTATCAGATGTATAATAAATTATTCAACGTGTGTTGACATTTTTAATTATTATTATTACATAAACAAGGACAACGGACGGTGCCAGTACGCTTAACAACTCATTTCGCGACCTGTCTCTAGTGTCCTACTTGGGCAGCCCATGTTCGCCAATTGTCCTACTTCGGCTAGAGGATTACTTGGCGCCCAACAGCAAGTTTGACTTAACCGCTGCGTGGTTATTGTCTTCCACGCTAACATGACAAGGTTATAATACATTCTTGGGTATTTTACTATCACATCATTGGTTCATTGTCTGCAATGCCATCTGTGGGAGAATCGTGAGTGTACTTCGATGCCAAATGCTAATAGTTTGTTATGAAATCGGGCGTTGAAGTTACATTTTCCCCAAAACATTTATGTAGTTCAGTTTTGCTCGTGAAACTTCGGAAAGGTGCAGGCCAAGCAACTGTGGATAGCAATGGCTTATGGCTTCATTTGATACCGTGAGAAGTAACGTAACGAAACGCTGCCATAGCTAAGATACTTCTTGTAACTCTATGCTAAGATCGTCGTGTTTGCTAATAACATCTAAGGAGTAAAACCTTCGAAAAACGAATTTCCGTATTTTCTCCGTAAATGACACCCTTATATCTGATTTCCTCAGTTATAAAACACCAAGAAAAACGGTTGAAAAAGTTTTAGAAATCGTAGTTTGAGAATTTTCTTTCAGTTTTGGGCAAATCTTTAACTTCATAAAGTATGCTGCATTTGATATTTAAAGCTAGTGCTATTAAAATTTAATATCTAATTACATAATAAATGAATGCGATTAAAATTACAAAATTCTGTACAATTGAATAAAACAAAACTCTAGTTTAAAAAAGCCGTGAAACACCACACATGTAGAAGCAGCACTAAAATAATCCATGGCATTTCATGACACATGTCTAATTATCTTATTTTGGCATCACAGGCGACGGCATTGCCATCAGAAGCGGCATTAGCGTCATATTCACCGATGAGACCAACGAGGAAGCTACAGCGACAGCAAAAGAGGTGGCCGTCACCACTCAAACAAAACCAGAGAGCGCACTGCAAACGGTGCGCAAAGCAACAATGAAATGCAACAAAGTTGCACCGGAAGGCAATGAACACGAAGAATGCAAGAAGAAAAGTAAGGAAATTACTCATTATCATTATTTCTTATAACTGATTTCTGTAAGGTCATAGATGGAGCCACCATACTAAAACCAAACTATTTCTCTTATTGTGAGAAGAGTGTGTACAGAGTGTTACATGACCTTTCCTAGGGAATGCAAAAACAACGGATAACATTCACAGTTTTGGAATGCCAAGTTTGTGCCCCATAGTGGGACAAATGATTGCTACAGGCACCATCGCCGAAAGTTTTGTCCTGAACATATAGAGACGGGCGGTAACGGATTTGCGGTCGCGGTATCCGTATTAATTTTTTCCGATGTGGATAGTGAATTAGTGGCTGCGGATTTTTAATGCCTAAAATCGCGGATTCTATGCGAAATTGCAGCATGCAAAAGCCACTTATTTAAAATAAATTTTCAAGTGTTTGCACAAAACGTTTTCCTAATTTCAGTTCGTTAAGCATTCCCTTGCACATTAAAGGGCTTGTTGCCACATTAAATGCCTTTCATCACTAGTTTATTTTCCTCATCACATCCTACATTTTTGCTCCTTCCCAATATTTTACCTGGAAATTCCTAGATGCGAAACATTGCTCTTAATTATAGCTTTTTATTCGAGCACATTATAGTTTGTGGTGTGGTGTGATGGGCATGATAATGGTCGAGCAATGTACTATGTACATCGTGCTGTGTATGTCGCCGTTAAAGGTTTACAAACAAAATTGGGGTTTGGTTAGTAATTTATTATTGATTCGCAATTGTAACTCCTAGCTTCATAATAAGGAACGGTTTTTAACAATAGGGCACAAATACCAAGCCTAGTTAATTTGTTGCCTACATTTTTGCGGTATTGCATATGCGAGGATATTCAAATTTCACTTAATTCGCGGATTTTGCGAATGCGGATATTTACAATTGCGGATTTATGCTTGCGGATAAACGAGAAAGTGATACCAGGATGAACACTAAGGTCCTACTCTGAATCTTACCACTTTAGCATCTAATTTATCCATATTGCATTACAGAAACAAACGACTGCTCAGTTTGCCCCGTTCCAGTAGTACATACATGGTTATACAAGACCATAAATCGAACACAATTTTTTTTAAGATTTAAGAGTATACAGATAAAGTTTTTGGTTAAAATGCCGTCACATGCCAGACTAATCAACGTTAAAAGCGGTTATACGAGAGGTTAGATACAATCATTATTCATATGTGAATATATGGAAGATTAAATACAGTTATATATGGTAACAATGACTAAATGCGATTATGAAGCCTATATGCGATTAAGTACTTAGAGTAAATGCTGTGAAATACGAGATTATATGCAAAAATATATACACAAGAGCTCTAATTATAAAACAAATGTGATTAAATATGAGATATATGCAAAAATATAATATACATGAACTCGAATGCAAAATACAGTAGACGCCGCTTAATAGACTCACTTCGGGACCGAAGTGATTTCACCAAATTAACTGACTGAACCGGTTTTGCCCACGAATATGGTGTATTACGTTGCGTTGGTTACAACAGTTAAAAGTCAGAGCTGATAAAAATACACCAAAGTGCAGGTTTAGTGTTCGACGTTCCTTTATTTCAAGATAAACCACTTTTCTGACCTGACTGTCCCAAATACATCACTACGATATATGATAACTTTTCTAGTGAGCTAAGTTTGCCAAACTTAGAAAGTAGTTTAAAAGTCTGCCTCGCCAGAGACAGAGTGTGAGCTAATCAGAGAGTTTATTGAGTGACTGCCAGTTACAGAGAGTGACAGCTTTTGTGTTATATTTTCTAACAGCCAATGCTTCACTAAATCAGGAAGGTACTAACAATTACTAGAGCAGCATTTGGCAAGAGGTGTAAACTTTCAGGCTATTCAGTTCAATAAAAAATAATAATGCCAGAGTTTTCGGGTCACTACTGTTCAAGGGCGTATCAAGACTCTACGACGCCCTTGGCTGATAGTTTTGTCTCGCCCATCTTTTTTGTGAATTTATGGTTGTTTATGTGATATGCAGATTAAAGAATTACTTGTGGTGTATTAGACACAGTATTTGGCTAGTTTCTACGTGATCATTATTAATTACATGTATTTGCATAATACTTATATTAAAGCAGGTTGTACAACTGCTTGTTGTATAATACCTTGCACCCGTTCCTTATGTGGCACTTATATGAGAACTGCCCTCACTAACTGTCTGTAGTGTGTTATAAGATGCGCTCTTTACATGAATATGAAAGTATACAAATTTTCCGAGAAGAATAAGAATTTTTGTCTAAAATGTGATGCCCCTCAAACTTTGGCACCCTAGGCTATAGCTTGGTTAGCCTATTGGTTAATGCGCCCCTGTTGCTGTGTACACACGCCTTAAAACTGCAGGCGGTGCAACACACAGGGTTTTCACACTAAACATTTTTTGTAAACATATTTCTTTATTTGCAGAATTGCAAATGAAGCCACAACGGGTTTAATTCAAATTTTTCCTGATACATGTTAGAATTTTTTGCACACCCATTTCACTCCTACATCATCAAAACTAATTAAGCTCATTAAAGACAAAAAATAGGCCTGTCTAGGTAGCAAAAAAAGAATATCTTTAGGACTGGCAATGGCTGTAAAATACAAAGAATGAAAATGTCACATTCGATTTTGTATACAATTATAACAGTTCATTATAACTACTGACAGACATGTTAACTTTTAGCACACAAGGCATTATATTTGACGTTTAGCAATATTTGACAATATTACAAAATATATTTTCCGTAGAATACGTCCCATCACATTTTATACTTCCAACTGAATTCTATCATTTTTTATCAGGTATGTCAAATGGCGAGGCAAGAAAATTTCGCCGCAGTTCGATGGGTCCAGGAAATGCTGGTGACACGAGAGGACGAAGACGACAGTCACTGACGACAATGGCAGAAGTTGACTAAACTGAAGTTAACAGTCATTGACGGCAATGGTAGAAGTTGACTAAACTGAAGTTAACAGTCATTGACGGCAATGGCAGAAGTTGATTAAACTGAACTTGACAGTCATTGATGGCAATGGCAGAAATTGATTTTACTGAAGTTGATAGTCATTGATGTCAATGGCAGAAGTTGATTGTACTGAAGCTGACAGTCACTGATAGCAAAGACCAAAATTGGCTAAACCAAAGTTGACAGTCACTGATGGCAAAGACCAAAATTGGCTAAACTAAACTTGACAGTCACTGATGGCAAAGACCAAGTCGACTAAATAAAAGCTGTCAGTTGCTGATGGCAATGACCAAAATAGACTAAACTAAAGCTGACAGTCACTGATGGTAATGACCAAAATAGTCAAAACTAAAACTGACAGTCACCGGTGCCAGAAGTTGACCAAACTAAAGTTTTAAAAAATCATAGCCAATTATTTCCTTACTTAAACAAAAATGGCATATTTATAAATGAATGTTGTCTTTATCACCAAATTGCCACTGATACAGCACCATCTATTTCTCACTTGTGCATTTTTGTCATTAAAAATGAATATTTTTAAATAAATTTTAGCAAAAATTTTCAATGAACACAGTGGAAACTTTTATGCCGATTTTTGCCGAACTTTCAAGCCCAGCGTCACATGTAAAATATCAGTATCACATTTAGTAAATCACCCTATGCACAGACTAAATAAATAGAGTCCATTTAAAACAACTAAGTCACTGAACTGACGCAGTGAACTTCTGCCATACAATTGAACATAATTTTTCTATTGTAAAACAAGGCACCTATTGTTTGCCATACACCAGACCACAGAGTTTACAATAGAACATGTCACCCATTGTTTGCCATGCACCAGACCACAGAGTTTGTATTAGAACATGTCACCCATTGTTTGCCATGCACCAGACCACAGAGTTTGTATTAGAACATGTCACCCATTGTTTGCCATGCACCAGACCACAGAGTTTGTATTAGAACATGTCACCCATTGTTTGCCATGCACCAGACCACAAAGTTTGTATTAGAACATGTCTCCCATTGTTTGTCATACACCAGACCACAGAGTTTACAATAGAACATGTCACCCATTGTTTGCCATACACCAGACCACAGAGTATGCATTAGAACATGTCACCCATTGTTTGTCACACACCAGACCACAGAGTTTACAATAGAACATGTCACCCATTGTTTGGCATACACCAGACCACAGAGTTTGTATTAGAACATGTCACCCATTGTTGCATCATTTTTGCGCGCTTCTCTCTGCACAAGCGTGGGAAGTGCGGCATTTAAATCTATGTGCTTTACTGTAAATAACTGCTCATGTAAAAATAAACTCCACAATTTTTTTCCAGACACAGTAAACTGAGTATAATTCAAACTGGCAAAACTCTAATTCTTGAGCATTTCAAACAAATCTCGTGGAATGGATTTTCCCTTTCATTTTTCCCTTTAACAAACATCGCGTAACTCCAAATCTGTAACTCGAACCGAATACCTGGTACAATTCTTAAGAATCTGACTGAAATTAACTCGCCTATCTCGAACAGCCTCCCAAAAGAGAAGTCCTACATGAAAGTGTGCACAACATCATGATTCTAACTGCCAATTTCAGCAAAAATGCTAAAAATTCTAGTATTATCTTAGCAGAACGATGAACACAACATGGCTTAACGAACATGCTTTTAATAACTCGATCACAATATTATTATTGCCGAATTATATTAACCATGCTACTCAGATTACAATAGAGGTGGAGCAGTCGTAGTATTTTTTATTATTCATAAAATTGTTTGATACTTGATTAAAGATTCAGTTCGTCATTTTGATTGGGCTGTCGTATATTGTCCGACGTTAAAAGTGTCTCAATCTTGTTTTCTTACGATCATTGTCTAACTCGTACCTTCGCAAAATTCAAACAAATTTTCAGGCCCCGAGGTGTTCGAGTTATACAGTGTTTACTGTACATGGAACCTAATATTTCTTTAGCATATGGAAGAGCATGACATCTAATCTTTAGACAGATGAAAGTGATGAACAATAAAATAAAACCTATTTGAACTATTTGGACACCAAAACACAGCTGCACTGCAACAATATAGTAGCAAAATATATACATAGCATTAACATTAATAAACACGGACAGTCAAGTGTTAATCCAAAAATAGTGGACAGAAAAGAAAATGACATGATCAAAATCTGATTTTATTTTTGCATTTCCGTAGCTAAAGTATCAAAAAGTAGAATGCAGGAATTATTGATTGCAATACCGATTGTGTGTTTTACAATAGATGAACAACTAATCAATTATGGCTGATCACAATAGATGATTCTAATCACAAAGAATAGCAAAACATCAAGCACTCTGATAATGACGTAATTCCCTTGTAACATCATCGAGGACATATACAAATGACCTTAATGAATAGTTCTTCTTCATATGAGCTGACCAGCAAAAACGGCAACCTTGAGAAGTTTATATCTGCAGTATTTGCAAACAGAAACCAGAATTTTACACCAGTATTACTGCTGAACCATTGTCTTCTTCGCTCTCAGCTAGTTGCCGGTACAGTTTTCTTGCAAAGTTTTGCCAGTAGTCCAGACAGCTGCAATAGAGAATCAACGCCCTGTGCGATCCGCATGTGAGTGTAGCCAATCTCCTAAGGAAACAGAAAGAATGAATAGGAATTTAAATTTAACTAAGCGGACTGATTAAACGACTGAAATAAAAGTCGAAATAATTTTAGAGAACATTTCTGAGCTCCTACAGAACAGTGGTAGGGTTCACAGGTGAGTGGATAGGCTTGCATGCTTTCGCATGAGTGGTGCATGCTCGTCTGGTTTCATTACTTGCTCCGGGTGATATCATGTGTGCTTGCATAGCAAAATCATCCATAAGTTGGTAGTTAAGCTTTTTTAGATATTCACATATCCTAAATTTCCATTTCATGAGGATCATTTTGGTACCAAGTCCATCGCTCTATGTTATTTCTAAGCTGAAATAATCCACGTTGAAGCTGAAGTGCAGGCCACACACTGAAAAACAATCTTGAAAAAATCGCTGTTAAAGTCAGCCATTGTTTTTTGTCGCGTTTCTACAAAACACTTAGCAACCGTACAAATGTTGGTTGCCATGGACTTTGCAGGAACACAGTGAAGTTACGTTTAAATCCAGTAGATGGCTCTTCCCAGCGAAGATCTGAGCTTGACAACAGATAAAACCCGAAGCAAAATGACTGCTTCCTCGATTTTTTACATTTGCAGTACTAGTTTCTAGACAGAAAAATGGGTGAGGGGTTATAAAATTAAACCAATATATTTGGCATTTGTTTTTACAAAAAACAAAAAATTAAATTTACATTTAACCAAATTTTTGGTGCATTCTAATTTGAAACATCATAACGCAGTTTTAACTATGCCAATTTGTGGACGGTTTTGGTTAACAAGCACACATTTGTTAATTTTGGCTGCCTATTTTGCGGACGTATCGCAAAGTGGCTGTACAATCTTTGCCACTTCAGTGGCTCACCTTAGAGATATACCTTTAATAATATGCCGAGTGTCAGTCCTGCTACAAACATCATGTTGTGCAAGCCCTGGTGGTTTGTCTACAGTGTGCTAAAGCACACAAAAATATCTATGAACAATCCTAGCAGATTATTTAACCCTAGTACACATCCCATGCAAGCAGTCATTTCGCCATACAATCACAATCGTGTCCGGCCGATTGGTCGTGACTTAGATCCTTATGTTCAAGTGATGCACCCCTATGTGTAGGACGTTGCGTGTGTACGTGCAGTAAGTATGGCAGCTCCTGCGTATAAATTTATCAAAACAGATAGCGATTTGAAGTTAACTTGTGAAAAGGTTGGAAGAAAATATGAGATATACTTAGTTCTATATAATTAATTAAATTGTGCTTGGGCCGCAATCTCAATAAGTCAGTGACTACCTGTAAAATTTATTTTCGAAGTCTAGAAAATTTTGCTGAGAAGAATATGGCTGCAACTGATGGCGGAATTAGTTCAAAAACAATCAGATAACCAAGCGCCGATTTTGAGTAGAACAAGTGAAATCCCCCAGAGAAACAGATAGCTTATGTGTATTCCATAAAATGCTACATTATATATTCCATATTATACTATAGCAGAGCCAATAAATTACTCACTGTTCAGTTAACGTGAAGAGACAATTGCTTAATGCTTACTGCACTATTTTTTATTGTATGTCCACTTGGAGACATTTTTATTCTTACAATCTTAGCAAACTCGAGGTTGTGTATAATGTATCAACACGGAAGCTGTTTAACTTTTCATACGATACGAGCGCCAGATATATTTCTACTAGACTTAATCTTATTTATTTTGATGTGATTCACAGAAAATGTGCATACAGTTTATACATTGAAGGTTGAATAAGAGTGAAAATTCTATATGCAAGAGCATTTTAAACAGTGATGTAAACTTTTCTTCTGTAATTAGACGTCATTGGCATAGTTTGTTATATCGTTAATTGTTATTTGTGTTATTTTTGTGAGTCATGATTTATTGTATTATTTGTATTCATTTGTGATGTGTATATGAACTTTGTAAAGTTTGAAATAAAATATTAAATCTTAAATCTAAATGATTCGCTGGAATCTCCCGGGAGAATTATCAATTTGAACAAGTTTATCTTGCTCTATTTCTTTTACATTTTTTAGCTTCTTTCTTTTCTTCTACTCACATTACTTCTTATACCATTATTCTGCCAACATATCATTCTTTTTTGGCTAAGTTTTTAGTTAGCCAGCTAGGTTGTATAAAATTATGTCAAATAGGGGTTACTCTATGACGAGTCTTCTCTTCTTCAGTCTTGTGAAAATGTTTTTAAAAGTCGCCGTTTATTTTTAAGTCTGGCTGGAATTAGGTTAAGCAAGGGGCTGTTGCCGTGATTTTGGTGATGAGATTATCAGAACTGTTTAATACTGCGACTGTGAAAAAATTTTGCAAACTTTGGCACGTGGTTGCAATTTAGTGACCCATCGCGTTCTGACTAATGACGACTCAGCAAGTAATTTGCGCGTTCAAACTGGACAGCAATAAGCACGAGCTGACACTCGCTTCTCTATTCACTGCGAGAAGTCTTGAGAGTGACTCGTCTAGGCATACACCCTAGACAGTAATTCGATTCGTATCAAATGTTGCAGACTTTTCAATACTTGCCAACAGTAACTTGCCGCGACGTTCAGAACTTGCAGCAACTGCTGGACAGGTTGCAATGACTTGCCGAAAGTAACTTGTAAAGTAGTTCCCACTTACGAGACAGAGAGTACCATAAGTGTGGAGCAGATAGAGTTTGTGGTTAGAGATTATGTGGCTATACTACCAGTGACGAACTTGATAGTTTTACTTTGAATATTTATAAACTCAAATCAGATAACTTTAGAACTTGTGATATTTTGTTAATAACTAAATAACTCCACAAAAATCGATTAACGAGTGCGATACAAAAAGTAAAATCGTGTAGCACCTGGCGAAAATTGGATAGCATTTTGCGATGTGATGCCAAAAACACTCAGCCCTGAAACATTAACACCAGAAAGAGGAGATTCAAAATACGGCACTTTAAAAAGGAAAAGTCACCTTTATAAACTCCAGCTTCAAATACTCTGCCATGTTGTGAGTTTTGCACACCCTGAATACGATAGTGATGATGTCTTCTGGCGAGTAGCCAAGTTTCCACAGATGAGCCATGATTTTGTATGCTTCATCAATGTTGCCATTAACGCAGTGCTGCAGCATGTCTTTAATAAGCAACGGATGTGGTTCATCACATACCTAGATAACACAAATGTGCGAACTGGACAATTATAAGAATGTAAAGTCAAACATCCGTGAAGTAGCATCTATAGTAACACAAGCTCAAAGGGAAAGAAAGGGCAATGTTACACTTTGTCTCAAAAAATTTTCTATGTAAAGTTATATTAGCTAACATTACGCTTAGTTGCATAAATTCTTAATAATTTAAAATCTTTGAGCCAACTGGTAAAACAGCACTGCTTTGTCAAAAAACACGTTATTGATCTTGTTGACGAAATAAAATAATTTGAACATTTGCTTAGTTAGTAACAAGTGCGTTACGAATGCTCTGATGATTTTTTCAAACTTTACGCAATGTTATCTAAACTTGTTTCAAATAACCTACAATCAAAATGGCTTCACCTAACGGTCATCACGAGAAATTTTCAAGTTTTATACAGCGTTGCTGCTAATACAAGCCCTATGCACAATAAGGCAGTATGTAGGAATGATAAGAATAGAGATAATTATAAAAAAGTGGCAATTAAAATAATGAAGAAGAAGAAAGTTTCAAACTGCCAATGCAGTTTACCATCAGTTGACAAAAAACGTAAAATGGGAAAAATAATGACAGTAGAAAGCCAGTACTACTTTTTTGGTTTTTTATTATTTGCAAATAAAAAAATAATAAAGATACAATCACATATAAAAATCATAGAAACACAGCAAGTAAAAGCATAAAGAAAAACATGAAAGCAGAAAACGAAATCATCACTGGCTGCAGTCACAGTAACTAGGAGAGAAAGACACAAACTATGATCATCCTAGTACAGCAAGACAGCATTTTAGGCAAACAGAATAAATGCATGGTAACAGTATGTTGCTTAGACAAAAAGTTAAGCAGCACAAGAATTGGTTAGCAAATGGAAGGGTAATCATCAGCAACCTTCAAAGTCCGTTATTATTGAGACTAATGAGCTATATTCCATTCCTGCCACAAGTATTCAACATCAGTAATAAACAATGATGTTGATTTCCGATTTCCTCCTTGTGGTCGTCCTCAAACAGTATAGAAAGGTACCATATTTTTGAACTTGTTGTTATGAGGGGAAATGGAACCTCAAACACAAAGCGCAGTGGGGTAGTTAGCAAAGCAAGCCCAAGAGCCGACATACTAGGCTTTATCAATGACAAAAATTTCATTCAGCAAAAAAGACAAGCATGCATCTGAAAGCCAAATTTACATTCTGCAAAAATCACATAACTTGTTACCTTAAAAACGTTTTCACTGTTGACATGATCGAAGCCAGACACCGTGGATTGCATGTTGTTCAACGCTTGTCTCATATCACCTTGAGCTGTAAACACAATGGCTTCCAAGCCGTCGTTGGTGTAACTGACGGTCTCGTGTTCGCACACGACGAGCAGCCTCTCCAGGACTTCTGCATCAGAGAGTTTGGAGTATCGTAGCATGGCACATCGCGACTGAATGGGTTCTAAAAATGCAATTAAAGTTACCAACTACAACCCGTCCAAGCCATAATGGAGGGTTTGTGATCTCTGCAGTCTCACAACAAAGAGAACAGCTGTTTAGGGATGGCATTCACCGGAAGACGTGCCTTATGCTGGGAAGAAACTACCGTTCACTTGATGTATGTCAGTAAGGTTTACCATCGCCAAAACAAAAATAATTTACAACTATTTTGATGCTCTTACAAGCAAACTACAACAAAGAAGATTTCCTCTAATTTTTTTTACAAATTGAGTAATATTTTCATTAGCGTGTGTCGCAGATGCGAGTATTTAATTTACAATCTATTATTAATTTTGATTTGTAGTTTTAAAGGAAGACAGAATGATTTTTCATATACTACACATTTTCAAATCCGATAAAAAGTATACATTTTAGCACAACTAATACTGTAAGTGCGTTTCTGATAATTAAATAATAGATTAAAAGCTTAATTAACGGCAGGCAAGCACAGCTATTGATGACGTTACAAACTAACTTAATTTGCAACGGCAAAAATATTCTACGAGCATGTTGCACGTGTTTGCGAAAGCGAAAATTGAAGTACAGTGCTACTGTAAGATATTCACTGTGTTGTACTAAAACTAGGCATGTTTTAAGCTAAAAATTCAAATTTCAAATTTACTGCTGTGTGTGCATGCGCATTCGAATCTGAACGGAGAGGTACAGCACCGGGTTTTTGTGTAATGCGTTTCCGAAATGCAGGCGCTAGTGCCCGTCTTACTAGCGAATGGCAAAATGCATGTAACAGCTAAGAAGTAGTGGCATGAATGCGAAAACGTATTTGTGTGGTAATAATTCTTTCACGTAAGTCATTTTTGA
Source organism: Tubiluchus corallicola (assembly GCA_030141605.1). Classification (NCBI taxonomy): domain Eukaryota; kingdom Metazoa; phylum Priapulida; class Priapulimorpha; order Priapulimorphida; family Tubiluchidae; genus Tubiluchus; species Tubiluchus corallicola. Next base: position 34,762 of record JAQGDQ010000533.1, on the reverse strand, counting down.
AAAAATTCTATGTTCCCTTTCAATATTTCAATTAGTAGGTTTTTTGACCTACAGTTTAAGATTGGGTCTGGTTTTGCTTTAAACTTTAGTTTTTCATTACCACTAAGTCAGTGCTGACATCTGTTTGTACATTTTGAAGTTTTCAAAGTTTTGAAGTTTTTTGGCTCTCTGCAAAACACACCAGCGACAATTTTAGCATCATGACACCGTGAGCTAGAACAATGGATACAGTACGCTATACACAAAGAAAAGAGAATTTCAAAAATACCTATGGTGCTTTTACAACTCGGCTTAAAGAAAAACAGGATGACTTTTCACATGTTGTTCTATTTTGAAGTATGGCAAAAAATTTACATTTTAACACTTATAATAACGCCAAAGTGTTTCTGATAATTAAATACCAGCTTAAAACTTAATTAACAACTGTTAAGCTCAGCTACTGATGACACCACAATAGGCCTTTTCACACTTTCGTTGTACGCAGGCGCGGGTTGCTGTAGGACAAAAGTTAAGTGTACCACAGCAACGCATCTTAACTACAGCCATCACGTAACACGTGGGTAAAACAAAGCCATCTGCCACATCAGTTCAGTACTTCAGCTGTTTTACATGGACTTTACTTAATTATGCATTGATTTGTGGGTAAAAAAATTGCCTGCCACATCAGTTCAGTACTTCAGCTGTTTACATGGATTTTACTTAATTATGCATTGATTTGTGGGTAAAAAAACTGCCTGCCACATCAGTTCAGTACTTCAGCTGCTTACATAGATTTTACTTAATTATGCATTGATTTGTGGGTAAAAAAACTGCCTGCCACATCAGTTCAGTACTTCAGCTGTTTACATGGATTTTACTTAATTATGCATTGATTTGTGAGTAGAGTTTTTTACTAGCAGGCTCTTGCTAGGGAACAAGAAAATATGAACTAGGTTTGCTTCTTGCTAGCTGTTAAAACTGATACTATTAGAGTAGCATAGGTTGCGAGGCATTGTCAAGTGTACACAAATGTGTTGTCTGGTACACTTAAACTTTGATATTTTCACGATCATCATCCATTGGTGGAACTGTGACAAAGCTTACTGAACTTAATTTTGAACAGCAGAAACATTCTACGAGCATGTTGCACATGTTTGCAAAAGTGAAATATGAAGAACAGTGCTACTGTATAACATTCAGGGGAATACACAAAAATTGGGCACATTTGATTAGAAATTTAAATTCCAAGCTTGTGTACATCTGTGTCGTCATGGGATTTCATCGCAAATGTACGCTAAGTCAGAAATGAACTCAGAGGTACAGCGCCTGTTTTTTGTGCAACACGTTTCCGAGATGACCATTGACCAGTGCGCTGTGACCATTTAACTAGCGCATGGTAAAATGTATGTAACAGGGCGCGAAAGTGAAATTAAACATCTGTGATAATAGTTCTTTCAGGAAAGCCACTTTTAAGCTCTCTTTCAATGTTTTATGCTTAAATTATTTTAAGCCATACTTTTAAAATTGGTCCTGGACTTCTTTAAATGTTGCCAGTAGACGACGTAATTTGTACGAGTTCTGTATACGCAGTATTGTTTAAGAAAAACAATCTTTATGCATATAGTTTAAGAAAAACAATCTTTATGCTTGAAATGTCAAGAATTTAAGCTAAAAAATGGTAATGCATTATTATGGAAACCTGTCAGTGATATAACCTTAGAGCAGCCCTGAAACTAGTAGCACTCAAAATCAAGTGGATAGGCATGTTATTATCATTGAAAACACATTGTATGTCAAACCTATGATTTTGTCCGAAGCATTGCAGGCCAGTGCAAATCTTGTTGTATTGGAATAGATTTCCATGGTCCGTCGTAAAGCTTGTTGAGCTCCTTCTGTCATGCTGAAAGAGAAAGTTTTCACTTTACAGGTACTAGAGCATATTAGCTGTCACTATAAACCAAACATAATGACAACAATGGGTTATGTTATTTTGTCTGCTACATCACAAAATTCTGCAAATGTATCGTGTTATGTCTTGGTTAACACTCTGTTATAAAAAGCACCATTGAAGCTGTATTTAATCAATTTAGTCTTCATAAATAATGCTTAAAAAAATTAGTCTAGAAATTTTGCATCACTTACACACTGCCCTGCTGTGCACAGAGCTTGCGTTAGCAGTAACGCTGTATAAAACCTGTAAACTTTAACTGCCGCGATGACCATTAAGCGCAACCATATTAAAGATAAGTCGTTCGAAATAAGTTTAGGTAACATTGAGTTAAGAAAAAATAATCAGACCATTCGTAGCGCACTCTTTGTCAAGCAAAAATATAAATTGCTTTATATTGTCAATAAGATCAAGAGTGAGTTTTTATTGAATCAATGGGAAAAAGATACAGTTTTATCAGTTGACATGAACATTTTAAATTAAGAATTCTCTTTTCTAACTACAAACAGGTAATTGTAATGTTAACTAACATAACTTTGTGTGGAAAGTTTTTTTTAGGATGACATCAAAACGATTATTAGCTGATCTCCTGAATGTGCACTAAGCGCTTAAACGTTTAACCAACCGCTAACTGGTGCAACCATTCAGAAAATCACTAACCGTTTAACCATTACTCAGCCAAATTTTCTACGTATCCGTATTAATGAAACCTTGCATCTTTTCTGAGTTGGTGTATGCAGTTAGCGATGTCCTGCTTACATAAAATTTACAACATTGTTTCAACTAATCTGGTTGCCTAAGAAGCATCTAAACGGTAACTTGCAAAAAGTTTTTCACTCGCGCATGTTACGAGGATGATGGATATGTTGGATATTCTTGGTGGCACATGCCAGATTTGAACAGCACCGCTTACTCGTGCAAGGAGTGAATGAATTATTAATTTTAAAATATAAAAATGCAAACGAAAACAGACGAAATGCAAATATGTTTACCTAAATGTATGTGGTTATTATTTCTATGATTGTATAATGGGGTTAGAGTTAGGCAATTTCTTCATTGCTTCACATTAGTTGCTTCGACTTCATATTAGTATGTCAGGTGTTTTCGATATTTTCAGTGGCGGATTTAGGGGGTGGGCTCAAGGGGCCTGGACCCTCCCTTGCACAGTAATTGTTACAACACACCAAACTAATATTTTCTCTGAATTATAAGCATTAGAACAATTTGCTAGATCCTAAAGGTGCCTTATATCTGTAAAAATCATATATCACAAGATAAAAAACGAAGGTTATATACATCATGTATGCTGTATAGTGTATATCAATACAGTGGTATGTAATTTTGAGTCAAAGCTGAGGTGACACCTGTTCTAAACTAGTGAACTTCCTAGAAATGGTTTCTATAAGGCAGAAAAGTGGTCTGAAATGCAGCAAAATGCATTGTTGTCCGGGTGGACCTCGCAGTGGAGGCTTACACTGCTCACTCAGACACCCTAACTGCTTTTCTCTTGGGCCCACCGTTGTTCTAAAACCTGTATCCACCTTTGATGTATGATGTCATGGGGAACGTGTAAACGGTTAGTTAAAAGCCTAACCATCTCAGCCCTAATGCGCACAGATATCTCATCACCTGTCAGCTTCGTCAAGAATAACGACTTTATGTCGACCTCTCGGCAGCGTCACCTTCTGCTGAGCAAACATTTTAATTTTATTCCTCACCACGTCAATTCCTCTAAAAGCAAAAAAAAAATGAAAAATTAGCAATACATTTTCAGGCACTGCCAGTTAAATGGCTTTCAGAAGCAATTGTCTACCATACTTTCTTATTATTGTCACTAGATGGAGCCACATATTTTTCACAAACCACGAGTCAAGTGCTGACAACACTGTATCCTACCATCCGAAAAACTTTTTACTATACCAAAATTGTAAAGGCTAGTACATTCTATGCAGTAAGTTAAAACAATCACCGTATTATTCACACATGGTATATAAATACAGTGTCAAATAGCATTATTTAGTATTACTAGCGCACACGCACGCACGCACACATACACACACACACATAGCATTATCATTTGATTTTTATCTGCATATATGTCACACGTTAAGTTGGAAACAAAAAAGTGTTTAAAACATAAAAACTTGCAAGAGAATTTTATCTATCTGAGAGGCACCTACAGAACGAACATAAACGTGTCAGAGTACTAAAAAAATTTAACAAAAACAATTTAGCCCAAACAAGTCGTGGACAAAGGAAAAATAGTGTAATACGCAAAATTGTAGCCAATTAATTCGACACAAATAGTTTGGCATTAAAGCAAAACGAATTTATAAAATATTAAAAGGAAAAATATTGTTCCTTCAATGATGATTCACTTTCACGTTCGCGTCGTTAGTTTTCGTACATACATACATTTACATACATATGTTTTTACATACGTTTTGCCATTTGCTAGTTAGATAGACACAATGCCTGCATCTTGGAAATAGACCGCTGATTTGTGTTCAGTTGCGATGTAGTTCTCAGTTCATTTGTGATGTAGCACACACTTTTGGTGAAATCGCATGTTGGCACAGCGTTAAGTTTTATGGATGCAGCGAAATTTGGAAACAGCAGGATTTCGGTTAAAAATTTTTTGGATTCATTTCGTTTCGTTGGTCAAAACAAAAACTTGGTAAAGTTTTGTTTCGGCAAATTTTTTCTAAGAAATTTGGTGGAAATTTTGCGAAATTCGGTTTCGATTCGTTCGGTTTATTTAAATAACTTCGGATGTGACCAGTAAAAAGTTCCTTTGTATAATTTGTCGGACGATTGCCGCGATTAAACAATACAACTAAGACTGGCAGAACCAACCGACAATTTTTCAAGAAAACTGTTTGCACGTGGTAGACTGGCAACTTGAACTAGCTCATAAAATTTTGCCATTTGGGGTGATGCGCACAGATGCTGTGAAGTCATTCACCTGCCGATGCTTTCATTTCTACGATGTGCGGACACGTGGTTTTTTTGTTAATTTAGCAGAAGAAATTGTGAATTTTGCGTAGATTTATAATTACTGTCAACACTATTCGGTGAACTTAGTGTAACTGTGTCAAGTGCCGGTAAGTCTTGGTTATCAAACCAAGCAAGCGAGATTTTTTATTCATTGGGTTTTTAACACAGCAGTTTTAGGATTAATGTAAAATATTCGAGACTCTGATACAATAAGTAAAATGTTGGCTACACGATTACTGATTAAGCTGCAATATTAAAGTAATTACCGTATATACTTATGTGCAAGTCGAATTTTTGGGAGGCGATTTTAAGGTGAAATTTTTGGGGTCGACTTATACTTACGATACGTTTTTGGGAGATGTCGTTTAAGAGTCGTCTACAATACGAATATGTAGAGAAATAATCCTTCATTATACGCTGGACTAAATGAACACTCATACTGTGATACTTCACATCAGAGAATATTTGCATCTTGACATTACTTCACAAAATTAACAAGTATTACTGTAATTTATTTTAACTTATATGAAATTAAGTTAAAATCTATATATTACCGGTAAATAAACTAGCGACGGAGCACTCGATCAGAACATGGAAATCACCAATGCTGTGCAGGTGCTGCCGCCTGTCAGCTTCCGCTGGCCTTGTATATGCGTGTTATTGTCAAAATATCGATTACCAATATGCACGCGTAGATAAAACACAACTATGCAGGGGTATTAATTTTAGTAAATTATTATTTTTTCTTCAAATGGGAACGTGATGAACCACAAGATTTAATTGCATCATTGTAAAATTAATACTGTTTACTAAAGTCAAAGTTCTGACGTAGGCCTATATTCCTATATTCATTTACCCTGGAAGACCTTAATATTTTATGGTCGACTGGTAGACAGGTAATATATAAAATGATGCAAGTGTTGGTCTTAAAATGCACATCGACTTGTACATAAGGTTAGCTTGTACACACGTATATATGGTACTATATTGTTATCTTTTAATGAAAATTGATTCAAGTATTGGTTACTTATTGGTTGAGTTATCAAGGTGAAATTTGCAGACATATCAAGGGGTTTACGTAATATAAAAATTTTACCTTTCCAAGTGTGAAAATAAACCCCTTTTGAAAAACCTGCTGAGGCCACCTTAACTACTGAAACGGTTAAATTCGGTTTCGGTAAAAGTTTTTTTGTAAAATTCGGCTCAATTCCGTTTCGCCAAAATAAAGTTGTAGAAAATCGGTTCGGCTAAAAAGGTGTGAAAAATTCGGCACCGGTTCGGTTTGATAAAATCGGGTTTCGCTGCATCCCTAGAAAGTTTGGAATTTAAATTTTGAACTTGAAATTCACCAAGTTGTGTGTAAATCGCAGTCAGTGCTGCACAGTAGTGATGTATTTCAATTTTCGCTTTTGTAAACATCTGCAACATGCTCATGGAATCCTTTTACCATCTGAAAATCGTGTTCTTTTCTGACATCATCACTAATTATATTTACACCCATTAATTAACTAATTAAGTGGCCATCTAAACAGGTATTTAATGATCAGGTACATTTTGGCATTATTATAGACCTGCGTTAAAATGTTTACGTTTTACTATACCTTAAGATGGGATAGAATCTGAAAAACCGTCCTGTTTTCCTTTAAATAAAGTAGATTCAATACAAATCAACAGTTGATTTTCCACAGACAGGTTGTAATACACAATGCTTAAAACTTACCTTTCGTTTGACGCATTCAGTTCCAACACGGCATCTTTGAATGATGGACCAAGAAGTGCTCGCCAGAGACAGAGGATGCTTGTGGTTTTGCCTGTACCTGGTGGTCCCTAACAAATAAATAAACAAACTGTTTATCAATGCCAAAAATAAACAAAGAATATTTTTCATCATCGGAAAATTTCAACAAAGCTGTTTGTTATTGTGTGATACATTTCCCTACTAGTCTTTCTTCTCTCTTGCACTGCGAGAGCATGACCATTATTATTAAGACTAAGATCAAATGTAGAACAGGACTTGCTGATTTTAATACTTGTACGATTCTAGAAATTTATACATTGTTAAATTAGCCTCTTCGTTGAAAAAATTTAAGCAGCCGTTGGACCTTCCACTGAATCACCACGAAAGATCATCCACTGAAATACGATCTAACAGCTAACAGGAAACTTCCACCTCATCATCTCAGAGATTTCATCATCTGTTTCAACTTTCCCAACCTGTATATTCCACAATGTTTTAAGTGTTCACATTGTCTATAATAATCACAAAGTTCTCAAAAGAACTATCACTACCGCCGCCGCCACCACCACCACTATATAGGCCTAGTTAATTATCTATACAACACAGTCATAATTGAAAAGTTTCAATTAATTCTGAATAAGATGAGTCATGGACATGCAATCAACTTAACATGATTAACAGACAGCTCGGAGAGACGGCAACTAGTGCCTATTTTTTAACAGACAGTCTGACAGACAACAATGGAAAAAGTCAAGTCATAAAATGAGGAATTTCCAGCTGCAACGGAACTGTAAATGTTTTTAAGTCCTGAGTTCTTGGGAAAGATAGATGGGGTATAATGATGCAAGATGCAAGGTTGTCCAACATGTACAATGCCCCAGTTTCTTTAGGTATTTTAGGTGAAGTTAGTGGTCACCATTAATACGAGTAGTGTTATGCTGTGTCGGAAGGAAGGAAGTTTGGCTTAAAGCTGAAAATTGGACCACAAGTACACATTAGTGTACTTGGTACTGCATGTGAAATTTTAATGGCTTCAGTAGAACTTTGCCAACACAGCAAAATACCTCTTGGACTGTGGAGTCATTTTTTCTCATTTATTTTTCAAAAGCATTTTAGAAGCTCATAATTTACTCATCTGTCACAATAGTCAAAATGAAGATATTGACACCTAGTTAACATGGTTGCAATATGAAACCAATCAGCTTTTTTGCTTCTATGTTTCTGAAAATCTATAAATCGCAATCTGTCACAAAAAAATGAGTTTTCTACAAAATTGTAAATTGGGCAGTCGCGAATAAAAATAAATGGCATACACTTTGCTTTAAAAAATCAATAACTCAAAAACTAGGAGTTAGGCTCTAAAATGTTGAATTTGTTCATCACACGCACTCAGGTATTTTTGAGAATTTTTTCAAGCAAATCTGAGATAGAACTTAGAAAGTTTTTAAAAATCTTGATACTTCCCATTCCCCATTGAGGATACTTGTCATTAAATGAAAATTTAAAATCAGGTATAAGGAATCCATGCATGAAAAAATTTTACGTGTGAGATTGTTAAGCCTTTGTGTAAACTAAGGTAGATACATGGAATGAAGGCATTTCATGCTCGATGGCAATCATTGCAAACTGCACGCATGAAATCTTGGACAGGTTACGAAAGAGGCAAGTTTAATTAATCAACATACAGCAATAATTAAATTTGGCACATTTCCTTGTTTGGCGAATACAGAGAGACGTGCGACTGTTTGCTGGTTGCCGACAACATCACTCAGCTCCGTTGGCCTGTATTTTTCGACCCTAGAAGTAAAACAAAAAATCATGTACTTAATCAAAATAAGTTAAACAACCACAAAAAAGTGTGGTTCTAGCTCTAATTTCAGTTACTTATGCACTTATAAACACTTAAGTTATATTGCGTTAAATATTGGTTTATTTACAAGTCATAAACAGGTAAATTACTCACCAAGGAAGTTCATAACCTGTCCTTTTTGAAGTATGTGCTTCAGTTCTTGGCGCAATTGTACGCTTAAAAGCATTGTCTGCTGCTGCATTTTCCTTGGCCGTGTTTTCCGCAACATCTTCTTCGATGCTAATTTCCATCACTTCATCGGCAGCCATGCTGCACAAAGTTTCCCGCCAAATAGTTCTGTAACAGCTCGCTAAGTGGCAGCAGCAAGCAATTTCAAATATGGCAGCGTGGTAGTTGTAACTAGTTGAGTATGTGATTGTTGTGTTTTGCTTACTCCTCCTTAATTTTATCGCAGTTGTAACAAAACCAAGAACGCTTAACTAATACTGTAAAACATTTAAAACTGATCTCATAGTATTAATGTGCTGCCTGAAATTACTGCCGTAGCCTGAAATCTTCAGTAGTTTTTTCCTAGAATTATCAGTGATGTGACCAGCGTCTAACAACAGTCTGGGAATCCCGTTTGAGAAAAAAATCCGGGATCAGCAGTCACGTGGTTGCGAGATGTTATTCTTGTAAAGTTTCATGAAATACCGCTCATTAATGTTGCGTAATGTTAAAAATACAAAAATATAAAGACACAAAAAGATCAATAATCTTGACGCAAATTCTTACAATGCCTCAATAAACCCGCTTTCACCATATGTAGTAGGGAAACCAACAGAATGTGACTTTTCAACAGCGCTATAGTTGGCAGTGGTAGCTTAAGTTCGCCTAAAAACTTTGCATTTTTCTACAAAATCTAAGTATCCGTTCAACAAATAACTGGTTCAGTAAACCAGATATACTGAATAGATAAACTGAGAGGTTTAGGATCAGAACATTAATGAAAACAGAAAGTATATATGCAACTAGCCACAATATGTGTGCAATGCATGCCAACCACATGTAAGCTAACACTTCATGTTGATGTTATCGGTTTTTTTGCTTTTAAATTCAGTTAAAATTTACAAAACAATTTTGAATTTTTTGGAGCATAATTATTGTGACGTTTTATACTTCAGTAGCGTAATTGCCTTGTATCTACAGTTACTGCTGCACGAAACGCTTTTTTGTATGTGATGTTGATGACTGATTATTAATTCTCCAGCAATTCACAATAGTTTATTTCTCTTGTGATGCAAAGAAACAATAACTCCGGAATTTTGTTTTCCAACAGGGATTCCTGGAATGCTGATCACTGAGTTTTTATATTTGATCTTTTGGTAAGTTTTGTAGTGCAGCTTTAAATTCAAGGCTCTATAGATTTTTTGATAAGTTACATTAAAAATATTGAACTACTTCAATACTATCCTGAATGCATTTTCTTCAGTAACTGTTATGGCCCGTTTATACATAGGGGCGATTTCTGGCTCACTTTCCCGCTGTTAATTGTTCTATGTTATTTCAAATGGTGCAATTTATACATAATGTGGGAAACTGCGCATCAAACTAATTGCCTGCGCTGATTACTCCCTGAGCAATTTTTTACAAAACCCGCGCGGTTTTTCTGTAAGCAACCAATCACAAGTGGGCTCTGTTAATATAGCAAAGGCACTACTTTAGCAGAAAAAAGAGATCTCTACACATGTGTTTATCAAGTGCTCATTGTATCACTCAATGGCTGGTAATAATATTACAAGTGGAAGAGAATCCAGTATTACCTGACAGAAGCCTAACTGAGTACAAAGATTGTACAAAAAAAAACACTTTTCACAAACAATTTTTCAGTTTATCTGTGGTGAGTAATTTATTTTTTGTGTATGTAGTATGTAACGTTGTAGATATCGTGTAATGGTGGTGCATGTATTTTATTTTTTTATTTGTGCGTGTATCAAATCTCTCTCTCTCTCTCTCGAGGAGAACACGGCATCAAATTTTATTCAAATATGGTTTTTCTTTCACATCGGTCTGCTAAGTCAACTTCATTTTTTTCATTTTCCTCTCTTCTTACATACATTCTTTGCTGCAAACCATCAAAACATTCTAAAGGTATATGAGAAAAAATAAACAAGCAAACAATCACAGTAAATAATTATAACCGTTTATGTTTTATTCATCTTCATTGCCTGTTGATATTAAAATTTAGTCCTATCTTCTAACAGAATTCTGATACCATTGCTGATCATAAAGACGTGTACGTAGCTAAAATAGCAAGAGTGCCAAGTGCTGGGCCTAATTTTTTACTACTACTGCTGCCAAACAAGGACAAAGATTCAAGTGTCAAATTCTTGTTGGCTGCATTGAAAACAGATTATGGAATTCTGCGGTACCTGGAAGCTGATTTCGACAGACAGTTTCGAGCAGTATCTCAAAGCCTTAGGTGCGTAAATTTAAATTTGACAAAATTCTACACGGAAAATATAACATTTAGTCATATTTATTTTACATAACTTCAACTCAATTTCAACCCAAGTTTTTGTTAAGGCAACTATTGACAAACTCAGCATATCAATAGAAACACTGGAAACCAAACAGCTAAAATTATAAACCGAAAATTATTTCAAAAGTAGCAAAAAACTAAATTGTGTATCAAACCTGAGATATAATTATCTTTACTTCTTTACAACCATGCAGGTTAAACAAGAGCAAGTTTAAATAATAACCTGCTAAACAGTGAATTAAATTTAGCACATTTGGGCACATGTTTTGTTAGGGAGTTAAAATGTTAGAAAATTTTAGTTGAAGCTTCAATTATTTGGTTTTTGTTTGTGCAGACATTTTGTCTCGTGTTTTATAGATACTGATTCCAATTATGTTGGATTCTATTTTGTCTTTGGCGATGCTTATAATTAGTTCAGGTAAAACTTAGGTTTGAAATAAGATTACACGCTATCCTGTTGTAGTGATTGCATGCGGTACTTCTGACTTGGTATTTTGCTTTATGTTAGTAGCTGATGGTATATTCAGACTAATGAGTTTTCTGGTGGCGAGTTTTGCAGCAAACTCGCAGTGTGAACTGTTTTACGAGTTACTGTCAGCAAGAAATTGCAAACTCTCTGACAGTTATTGTGAGTTGATTTCATGTCTGGTATGAACACCTCCGCGAGTTCTCTCTGACAGTTATTGTGAGCTGATTTCATGTCTAGTATGAACACCTCCGCGAGTTCTCTCTGATAGTTATTGTGAGTTGATTTCATGTCTGGTATGAACACCTCCGCGAGTTCTCTCTGACAGTTATTGTGAGTTGATTTCATGTCTAGTATGAACACCTCGGCGTGTTCTCTCTGACAGTTATTGTGAGTTGATTTCATGTCTAGTATGAACACCTCGGCATGTTCTCTCTGACAGTTATTGTGAGTTGATTTCATGTCTAGTATGAACACCTCGGCATGTTCTCTCTGACAGTTATTGTGAGTTGATTTCATGTCTAGTATGAACACCTCCGCGAGTTCTCTCTGACAGTTATTGTGAGTTGATTTCATGTCTAGTATGAACACCTCCGCGAGTTCTCTCTGACAGTTATTGTGAGTTGATTTCATGTCTGGTGTGAACACCTCCGCGACTTCTCTCTGACAGTTATTGTGAGTTGATTTCATGTCTAGTATGAACACCTCCGCGAGTTACATTCAACACTTCTCCCTGCGAATAGAGAAGGGTTGCAACAGCTTGCACTTACTGTCGAAGAGTATCTCACTCGCAGCAAGTTTTGCTGTCTAGTCTGAGCACACTTGCGAGTTACTTGACAAATTAACTGAGTAAGATAACTCGCTAATATGAATACGCCGTAGGTTTTCAGCTAGTGAATTGGTTGCTACGTTACTATAATGAATGCTCACAATACTGGCATTTTCTATACCAAAACTGTATAATCGAACATTGGCTGTGTGCATGGAAATCTTTTAATTGGAATTTGTGCAAAACATTTATGAATGTAAATTTTACCGCTTTTAACAGAATGCATCGTTCGACAAAACATGCCGTAAAACGATGAAGTTGACAAATTATTTAAGCCAGTTTGTAAGTTGTATTGTAACTGTCCTTTTCTGTGGGTATTGAGACGTCCAAAGATACTGTATCACTGCTCTCCAACAAGACATTAAATATTCTTTTTGCTCAGTATACACTATAGCCAACTTAAACACAATAAACAGTACTCATTGCAATAATTGTGTGGTATTTGATGTCACAAAGCGTTTGATGTCCAAAAGAATAGCGAATGTGCTCTCTTCTTTTTAGGGTTGAATTATGTCACCCGAAAAATGGCTAATGCAGCAACGCCAACTGTCAATATAACAGTAGAGGGAGACACTTATACAATCTCCACGACGACTGCAGTAAGCTCACACGTCTGCACATTTCAGCTGGACACAGAGTTTGAAGAAGAAACAACTGATGGGAGGCTCTGCAAGGTTTATACCATCCTTATTTTTTTTTTGCAAAGCTTATGAGGTGTTTAGGTTTCTTGCACTTGTTTCGATCTAAATTTGATGGTACAGTAGGTACAGCTTAATTGACTCACTTTGGGACGGAAGTGTTGTGACGCAATTAGCCGACGGATGTAGCCTATTACTACTATAGAAGTATGAGGCATGACTCATCAGCTTGGTATGCATTGCAAAGGCTATAAATAAATTTTAAAAGCGAATTAATGACAAAATTCTTATGTGCATTATTTGAGAATACTAGTTTATATAAGTGAATTAATAAAAAAAATGAATTATGATTAATCTGATTATTATCACAGAAAGCTAAAAAAAATTCATGCATGATCAGTTGCTTTGTTTCTTCACGAAGAAGTTGGTTTATGAAATTCTCATAATGATAAAAACATTGAAAATCTGTTGCGGTGCGCTGCACATATTCACTCAAAACACCCAGTCAGCTAGTGCTTAAGCTGCAGTTGGTGAAGACCTTGCTTCCCATGTGAAAAGCAGCGGGAAGCTTCAAAAGCAAACTGCTGGGCAAAAGATTAAATGTTTAGCTTCCAGAAACAACGGGGTTAACTGCACTGGATAAGCGGGTGACAGATTCAAAGCAAAACCGTTATGCTAACATATTAGCATGTATGATAAACGTACTGTACTTACTTACAAACAAAGCTTCTAACATGACTGTTCCTACGCACATGACTTACTCATTACTCATTACTCATTACTTAGCATGACTGTTTCTACATACATTATAGTGCACTAAATGAACATAAAGATGACATAAAGCTGTACTTAGCTTAGTATGACTGTTTCTACATACATTATAGTGCACTAAATGAACATAAAGATGACATAAAAGCAGTAAAAGCTCTTGGGCACATGCATGTGTGTTATTTTAAGTACGTGAAGGAAAAATATCGAGTCAATTATGCAGAGTTATTTGAGTCGATTACCGACAGTTTTTATACACATTTGAATAGGAGCGGCTCATACTAGACGTTTTTGCGTCAATTAGGGAACTGATTCTATTAACAGTGATTCTAATAAATGGTGCCTGTATTATGAAAAAGCTTGTGATTTTCTTAAAATTTGTAGTCAATTATAGGTAATAAAATATTAATCGCATTGAAACCTAAGTTATACCTAAGTTTAGATACAAAAATGCCTTTCACTTTATAACTTGTCATGAAAAATGTTGCATGTTTCTCTAATATTTCTTTTTTAAATTCTAAAAGAAATTACTGCTATTTATTCAAAGGATTATTTTATAAACAAGTTGAGCACATTCAGCATATTAGAAACCTGCCCAGCGAGAGCTTTTCAGTATGTAAATTCTTGTCCATCAGTGGACGAATCTCAATGCAGTGACGTCAACCAGTTCACCTTGTGCGGTCTCACCATCATAATGACAAATGATATTGTCTGCATAGTACTGCATACTGTAAAGCGGAAAAAGTGTGAGCTAAATTTGTGCGAAATCAGCTTCTGCGAAACGATGTTTTTGTAATGCATCTATTGAAACTAATTTAAGATGTTAAAGATTAATGGAAGTGATTGAGAGAGCATGAAATGAAGATTTCTTAATAAGGCATATTGTTAACTACTGTGTTATACTATTAATAAACCTGTTATACATTATTATAACATCCCCACCTTTTTTATATATATACACAAACAAAATATTTATATTTGCATAAACATATATGTATTAATAACCTTGTTATAATGCTAAACTAGAATGCCAACATTTTTTGCGGTTCCAAAATAGGCAGCATAAAGAGATTTCACTACATTATGAAAATATACTTTTGCTGGCACCTGCTGTCGCATTTGTAGATGAGTATTGCTAGCTGTAGTAGCTTAAGTTGTGAAAAGTGGGTGGCTCTAATTTTACTATAACTACAATAACATTGCCAGTTGCCCTTTTATAAATCAGTGCTTACTAGCAAAGAAAGCAGACATGCTGTGCAAAGAGCCAGAGGTGGCTTTAAGTACAACTTATAAGTGCAGTTTGTGCACCTGCAAATGATATTTTGCTTTTGCCTTCTTTGTGAAATTGATAAGCATGCTCTAACTATACAGTTTATTGTGTTCATATACATAGGTCGGTCTTAAGTTTGCACATAAGAGAGCATGGAGTCGTTTAGAGCATGTCCGTACATCTGAAAGAAGCTGCTTGCTAACTTATAAAACAGTCATTCCTTCACTTAAGTCCTTCAATTGTACTCAAAGATTACTCCGGGTATATCAGAAGAGGATAGGATTCGATGGACTCGTTGCAGGTTATCCGCTGATAGGCTTCTTATAGAAACTGGAAGATGGAGGCAGAGACTGAGACAAATGCACGTATGTGACTGTGCACTATGTGCTATTCAAGCTCTATTGGTACAGTTCAAGATGAAGAACACGTGCTGTGCCATTGTCAAAAAACAGCATTTGTTAGAAACAAGACTGTTTTAACCGTATTAACAGGGACTCTTTATTAAATATTTTCACTCACAAGGACACTAAGTTAGTCATTAATATTGTCTAATTGTTTTAAGTTATTTCAATTGTTACATGATCAGTTTGTTTATTGTTCTTGTTGGACTAATTTCCTTTTTGTTAAGTTCTTACCTTGTGTATTTGTAATTATTAGTCAATAAATCTAATCTCATTTAATCTAAATCTATAATTGGAAAGCCAACAATAATAAGGTTTTTCTAGCGTCACTGCCTATGGAACTAAACACGTGAAATAATCAGTGGCAAAAGACACCTATTCATTTTTATCTTTGGCTATGAATGGGTACTGTTTTACAACTTGGGTACAATCACTATTATATGTAAATAATGGATAATTTAATGTCAGTTCATATAATGAACATAATGGTGAATATTTTTTTGAGATATTTATTTGATGTTGTTCTGCTTTTAGTCAGTTGTGACAAAAGATGGTGCAAGGTTGTGCCAAAGTCAAAAGTGCCTTGCCAGTGGAGGAAAGGATACTCAAGCTATTAGGGAAATTGTTGGAAATAAAATGATTCTGGTAAGATTACGATAAACTGTTCTTTAAATTCACGAAAATTGTCATTTTTATTGTCGTTTGAAAATATAGGATATAAAACCTAGAACTGTTTCTTATTCTGTGTGATTGATATTCACGAAAAATTATATTAGCCAGCGTATGTAGTGTATTTACTATTATAGAAGTACGAATCATCACTCATCACATTAGTATGCACTTGCAAAGGTTTTAATGAATTTTAGAAACGAATACTAATTTGAGAATACTAATTTATATATATATTATGCATATCTTCATATAGTATAGTGTACAAAAGCGACGGTAAAAGTGACATAAAAGTAGTAAAAGCTCATTAGTCGTGCACTAATATCTTATTTTAACTACGTGAAGAAAAAATATTGAGTCACTTATGCGGAGTTATTTGAGTCAATTGCCTGCAGTGTTTATATGCATTTAAACAGGAGCTTACTCAACTATTGCAGGAACTGCATGTAGAGGGCGTTGTTTGTACGCGAACCTTTCAGCGGATTTCTCCATGAGAAGGAACACACAGGAACGGTTCAATAATGAGGAGCATCGTTTAGAGCAGCCTCTTCTCATTCACTTAGCGGAGGAGCGAATCTCGGGAGGATGCTAATACTAGTAATAGTTGTGTTAATTAAATGCAGGTACTTCATCTCTTTTACCAGTATTTGTCATATACATATTAACTTTTATCACTTTTATTATCGTATCAAAATTCACCGTAGATAGCAGCACAGCATTAGAAATCCATTTCCTGTTTATTAAAGGAAAGACAAGCCCTTTCTGGGAAGTTACGCTCATTTCAGTGTTTACGAAAATATCAGAAAGTTTCAGTAATAAAAAATTGACAAGTGCTTCACGTAGTTAGTAAAATCACTTTAAAGTTACGATCATTACCTTCTCAAATGCTCCCATTTCAACTGTCCTTGCATTTAGGTCATAAAGACCGCCAGCTACGCTGTAATTTTCAAGTGAACAGCGGCTGCCTCCACACCTGAAAATTACTATACAGTGATAGTATACATTAACTTTATACAATAAATTATTTTCTAAATTTGTTTTCTTTAAACTGTAAAACCATCACAGGCAAATACGAGCTGCATCTAGTATCAGTTTAAATCATAAGTCTTGCATCAAATATGAGAGCTGCTTATAGTTCACTAAATACTTCTTGCTAGATGTATTTTAGCAGATTGTTATGAGCTTGGTTTTATGTCTTCCATTATAGTATTTATTTTGCTTAACATTTGTTAAACATATGCTCAGATGAACACATGATATATTGATATGATTTATTTCACATTGGATTTTAAAGTAAGCATATCGGTCATAACAGATTTTCAGTAAATTGTCTCTGTTACTGTTTACAGTATTTCGTAACAACAGTGAAGAATTTTATAAATGATAGCTTGCATAGTTACTGGTCGTTCTGGCTAGCGAGATGCTCGAACTTGCAAGTGCGAACAGCTTTGCAAGTTACTGTTGGCAAGAAATTGCAGCGAATAGAGAAGCGAGCGTCAGCTTGTGCTTACTGTCAGAGAGTAGCTCAGCAGTCTAAACATGCTTGGAGTTACTTGAGTTTATTTGGCGAGAAAACTCACTAGTCTGGACGCGTGAAACTAGCAGAAATTAGCCATTAGCAGAAACTAGCCACTGGCAGAATCCTTTACATTTCATTATGACATCCAAATTTTCAGTTTGGAATGAGAGTTTTTGATTTATTGCATTTTTAAGTCTTAATGTTGCTGTTTTGTGAATATTTTGAAAAACTGAATTGTATCGGGTTTTCCCCTTATAAGTTTTAAAAGCTTTTATATCAGATAATTATTAGTTGCCAAACAGTAAAGTTAGCAATCGACCGTCGCATTGATAAGTTGACCCTATTGAAATACAGGAAATGCTAACGATGTTGAATGGTGTTGGTAATGTAGGTAAATTAGTAAGAGTCCATTAGATCCTTAAGCACAGAAATGGCAGACAAATCACTTCTGTGCATAAACATGTGACAACACTTTTGTTATTCAGAAGAAGGTGACTGATACTAAAACTTAAGTTTTGTTGCGTGGATGTGTCTCTTTTCTCTTCACTATGGTTTTAACCAATGCACCAGAGTTGTACCGGATCGGAATTGGAGATGTTACTCCAACCATAGCATCGCACAAAAGTTTCACCTCATCCAACATCATTGGCGTTGCTTGTAATTTTTTGCAATCGAGAACATTCATAACACTCAAGAATTTACTGCTTGACAAGTATAAGTTTCTGGTGTTGCAGTTTTTAAAACAGATCGATGAACTTATTTAAAACGATTTTTCCTTGTCCAACTCATATTAGCATTTATTGATTTAATGCATATCTCTGTCTCATAATCCAGTATTAATTAAACTCGTTACTGTGCCACATACTGCATTTTGCCAGCTTTTTGTACGTTAACTTTTGTATGCTAACGTATGTTTTTTATGTAAATTCTTAACGATGATAATCGCTAATCACTTATTGTAAGGTGCCATGAGTTCACATCTGTATGCTGACGTGTTGCGTTTTGTTACACGTGACGTTAAATCATGTCTCTGAGATTGAATTTGTACTACAGCAATTTTGTGCATTTTTGTAGCTTATGTTATGTATTATATTATTGTAATGTTGCGCATTTTTTGAGAAAATGCGGTTATTTTCTTCACACATATTATTTAAGTACATAATTTAGCCCATATTTTATATAAAATTTATGGCTGCATTGGTACGGTAATTGCCAAATCGGGTGCATGTTTGATTTTCATGGTGTTTTGTTGCCATTTAGTATATGTAGGAGATGTCACTAAATTAAATTATTACGAAATTATGTATTCTAGTGCCTATTAATTTGATTAATCAAGGTTAATTAATTAGTCTGTGTCACGCCCTTGATACTGAATGTTGTTGAATTTGTTTCGTTTTATTTCTTTTTCTCATGCCTTTTCTCTGTTGCTTTTTCGCAAACCGCGCCCCACCGTTTTAGAGGTAGATACTTTACACAGCAACAGAGTGTTCGTTTCTCTCTCGAAAATGGATCGGGGTGGGCCAATGGACGGTTGTTGAGATGTTCATCTCAAGAAATTTGCATTTTGTGCACTTTGATGATTTTTTTGCAAAGTATGTCAACAACTGATTTCTAATGTGGAAGTGTTAATTTTTTCTGCATATGTGGAAAAACTAGTCATTGTGCACTCCAAAAAGAAACTATTCAAGACTCCTATCTTGTCATTAGCCCATTGCTATGGTAAATACAGAATTTGAGACTCCTGTCTCGCCATTAGTCCATTGCCATGGTAACTACAGAATTTGAGACTCCTGTCTCGCCATTTGGCCCATTGCTATGATCTAAAAATTCATAACTGCCTGAAACTATGTTTCTAGTTTGTATTTAATGGATTCATTTCACAAAAGTTTTTTCATAAAGTCAACCCAACTCAAGCTGTATCAAGTGAAATACGGGTTATGAGAGTCATTGATGCGAGTTAAATGAGAAATTCAGAGTTGAGCAAATGATTCTATGTTTCCTAGCAAATGAAACATCTTTATTAATTTTACCAAAAACTGTGGAATAAGGAACCTACTTTTTGTTAGTTGCCGAGCGTTCCTGAGTAAAAAAATCTCATTAATCGTGTTATAAAAATCTATTTAGTAATGTTCTTTATTGCATTTGTTACGTATTTACATCTATAATAATATGTGTTATTTTGCTAAAGGCGTTATATTTATTATTACGCAATTATCTGGCCGGTGCAGTTAGCCGGTGCTAGGTCCGACATTACAGTTACGTAATGTATGGCACTTTGTGAACTGGACAAATCGGGTAACCCGCACATGTTACCAGCTTCATCACCCAAGCCGCATGCTTACGTACGTGTCGTTACTGGTGTTGGCTAAATTAAGAATCTCGCTACTCGTGTTTAAAACATGATAGTATTTATATTACTATTTAATTAATGCTTTTGTTAGGCATTTTGAGATGTTTAACGACGTCAATTTGTTGAATATGTACAGCAAATTTTAAGTGAACCATCGTTTAATTTTTCCACGTGTTTCATAGAAATTATATTTACAAAGTGCCATGTGGATTTATATTATTATTTACACCTTTTATTAATGCTTGCTTGCCTTTTATGTATTACATAAGGTGTCAGTCGAAAATAAACGGTTTAAATTAACAACATCCTGAGCGTCTTGGTTTTCAAATGGCCTTTACATGTAATAGCATCATGTACTTAGTTGCAAATTTACATGTTTATTATTTTTATTAGATTCCAAATGTTACTTTTGACAAAAAAAACCCAAAAATACATTTACAGTACTGAGTGCAGAGAGCTGCTGTGTATACAGAACACTGTGTAATAAATTCAGCATAATTATGTAAATAAAATAGGCCTATGCATGTATTTGCTCAGCGGATGGTCGAAGACCAACTTGGGCACCTTTACATATTGTGTGAATTGTATGTGAGCGTCAGTTTGTGTTTCCTTAGCGACAAGAACACAACTTATCCAATAAAGAAATAAATGTCTTGCCCTCTGCATGTGGAACACATGGTGCAATAATCACTGTAACTGGATTCTTATGGTCACGTTCAGCCACTTAACTTAATATACTCCACGCAGAACTCGGTGTCATAAGGCAAAACGAAAAGTCTTTTACTTGAATAGATTGTTTATTAATAAGAAATATGATAACAACAAGAGAAAGTGAATGCTAGATAGTCAGCGCTGAAGAAGAAACTGAAAGAAAGAAATTTAGTAATGTAAAGTGATTTGCTATGCATAAATAACTAACCTAGATTCCGTGGAAGACATTGTTTACTGAAATGCGTGCATTTAGCAAGTGACAATAAATATACAATTAATACACAGAGATCTTTGAGACAGCGAAACAAAACATGATCATAATTTCAAATGTGGCGGCGGATATCCGTCGCACGTTCCGCACGCATCAATACTCTCTTGTTACATTATAGTGGTTATACAAAACTACATGACATTTCAACACTATAAAACAAGGTATCAATGAAAGCAAACAAAAATTTATTCCTGTGTCCCCTTCTAGTCTTCCCGTTGCAGCAATTTGTCCAAAAATCCAAAATAGTTGCTGCCCACTGGGTCTGATTAGAGTAAGTTTTTGTGTCCAGACTTTGAATGAGGCTGACTGGTCAACCGATTTCCTGCTGTTGGTTTTCGTACAGCATTTTGCTGACGGATTTCGTTTATTCTGCAGATAAACATCCTGCACCACCACCAAATCCAACACCCTTGGGTCCGAAACTTCTGCCATAGCAAGCTGCAAAATAACGAGTTAGACTCAGGTGACTACAGATCATTTACAAAAATTCCAGATTATTTTACAGTTCTGCAATATGGCATCTGTAGTATGCCAAGTCTAAATTGTAACAAAAGAAGACTGAGAAACTGGGTGTATAGAAACCATGTGTGTATCTGCCGACCTCTACTATACAGTTCTTTTAACTCCACATTTATTTGATACAGCTGGTATACTTAGCTAATTGCTTTGCTGAGCTTCAAAGTTAAAGTCAATGACATATAGAACAATAACAACAACTTCTCATTGCCACATTTGCTTCAGCTTAATAACGTCTTTGGAGATGCATATTTCGCAAATCTAAGTAACTTGTCTTCTCCAAAAATCTACTATATCCAACATCGTTGTTTCTGATGTCTTAGTGGGTTCATAATTCACCTGAACAGTACAAATTAATTTTAGGATAAAAAGTGTACCACAATTTTGCGCACTTAGTTTCTGACAAACACTCTGGCACCATCTGTTGAGATGAAATGTAAAATATATGACGATATATTTTTGATTGAATATTTAGAGTAAGGAAATCCATCTCCTCTGTGCACTAATTTAATAGCCTGCAACTACAAGGTTTCACCAGAAAGTTGAATCAACTTTTTCTCCTTGAATAAACTTACTTTTGCAGTAAATCTCGGCTTCTTGTACACATTCGGCACCAGACTCCAGTGACTTGTGGCAGTCGGCACAGTTGAAGCACCCTTTATGCCATGACTGTAATAACAATAGGAATGCTGGCATTATTTCCTTGAGTAAAAAACTGCAGTTACTATAAGTGCCACATTTCTATAACGTGAGTTGCTGCACATCGTAAACGTAGTGCAAACCAATATGACCCATCAACACAATTTCCTAAAACTTTACTCAATGGCTTGTATGATTATGAAAATTTTATACGTTATTTCGTCGTATGCCCAAGTGCAGAAGACTTATTTATTATATTTCACTAATCACTTCCATGTGAAATAACAAAGTCATCAGTTCTTTGGCATGTCGATTAGTGTTGCTCCGGATACACTTTTTTGCCAGATAGCGAAAACTGGATATCATCGAATATTTCCTCAAACTGACTTCCGGATTCGGATTATAACTTATAGGTTAGCTAAATTCAGATCGAATATGCGGATCAGTTCGGATAATGAAAAATTAGTACATTTGCAAACTAAAGCGTTTTCATTTAGTCTGTCAAAAAAGACCTTAAAGGAACTTGCCCGAAGATAAACCGTATTATCACGCACAAACGAAAAAAGATAAGTGTAAAATTTTCGTCTTGAAAACACAAACATAGGTTAAAACAATGTCTACGTTTTTTGGTAATATTTTATTTAGTTATTTCCCGCTGTTAAATTATTCGAAAACCGTTTTCAATTGCATATTACAAAAACCCGATAGTGAAAATTTTCCAATATCAAGTCTTTATAACTACCAGATAATATCGATACGAATACTTGTATAATCTCGCGAATACCACCATTTTCAGATACGAATCAGATATATGGAGCAACACTAATGTCGATAAGTCTGCTATTAAAACAACAACATTATAGCTACCATTATGCCCTTATTCATTCCGCTACTCATTCTTACATATATTCGTACATATTAGTTTTTCATCTGACACCATTGCCCACTGCACTCTGCGTCATGCAAGCCTTGTGACATACTGTCACTAAGAGATTTGAGCAAACAATTCATAATTCTATAGTATGTGCAACAAAAAAAGCGAACAGCAATGAAGGAACTAAATATCAGAAATCAGAATAAAAGTGTAACATAAAAAAGCAGTGCTGTATTTGCATAATGACACAGAACTGACATCATCATGAACTTGCAACCACTAAACAATGACAAAAATACCTTCGTAATGTAAAAAAAAGAATTATGGTACAATTTGGCAATGGTTAGTACTTGACCACTTGTCCTGAGAAATTGTGTCGTTAACCGGTGTTCTCTTCAAGCCGTTTTAACGACACACCAGCTGGCCAATGTTGCAAGTAGTGATTCACTGACCTTTCCTCCGCCGGTTCTCTTTTCGGCGGCATACACTGCCTTGCCACATCGGCCACACCTTTCAGCTCCCGGAGGGATATAAGATGAGCCAGCAGGACCAGAAGTCGGCTTATTACTACAATAAATAAAATAGAGTAGAGGCATGCAAGAATGTGCACAAATGTGGAGATACTAAACAAGAAATAGCATAAGAGAGAGTGAGAGAGGGGACACCATCCCAACTATGCAGCAAGCCTAAGGTGAACAAGCTGTGCTCCGTGTTCTGTGCTCATACCTGGCCACCACCCAACTTCTTTTCGGCTGCATAAACCGCCTTTCCGCATCGCCCACATCGATCTGCACCTGGGGGTATAAATGTGCTTCCCCCAGTTCCTCCTGGGTATGTAGGCTTATTACTGCAAGTAAACAACAAACCACTCTGCCTAGATCTGCCCTTGTTCATTAAGTAAGCAGGTAAAACTGCCGATGTCTAATATGTCCTGTAAAATGTTATGTACACGTTTAGCAGATAAGTAAATTGTTTGACCTGTTAAAATAAAGCCACACTTTCTAAACATGGCCCTGCCCAGGTACATAGAAACTTTGTTTCTTGTGCTCAATGTTGAAATTGCTTTTTCTTCTTTTAAACTGTAATGCATTTATACATTTATATGAAGCCAGCATTAGCACACTGTCTGTTTCCCAAATTCTGGTAGACACTAGTTGTATTTTATATGTCACTGAAGTTTCCTTTTTTGAGTCTACGTCATTAGCACTTTTTTAAGTTCATTATAACCTGAACTCATTTCTCATCCATCTACTGTACATAAGAAGCAACAAACCTCATTATGCTTCCATCAACATTACCCACATGTTCACCAGTGTCCATGGATAAGCACCCTGCACCACCTCCAAAACCATAGCCTTTCGGTCCAAATTTTCTGCCATAGCATTGCTTGCAGTATAATTTGTTTTCGTGTTCTGTTACGTTCGTTGACTCCAGCATCTTGTTGCATAAATCTGTAATCAAAAATGGTTTTCATTTTACAAAAAATAATTATACTTGGAAACTTTTATCACTAACCATTTGACACTTTTGATCAGGATTTTTGTCCAAACTTCTCACCTGTTTTCACTGCCTTTAGTCATTAAAGTAGCTTGAACTTTTATTTGCAAATCATTGAACTATTACAGTATAAGCTCGTTTACAAAGACTTTGTCAACGCATTCGAAGATGATTACATTGTTCTGGGGTTTGCTTTGTTTGGCCTCTTTTTCACCTCTCTACACAGTTAGCATTATGGAGCTTTTATAAGTTCACCTACCACACTTGAAGCACATCTTGTGAAATTTCAGGCCCCCAGCGACCTTCTCCTCTGCGGCGTATACGGACTTGCCGCATTTTGGGCACTTTGCTGTCTGTGGTGCAACGAAAGGCATTTTGTTCTGCTAATAAAATAAACATTACAGTTAATGCTTCTCTAGTAAAACCTAACAGTTACAATGTATACAGGTTGAGCTGCTGGATTTACGCGCTCACTTCTAGCAAAGAAAAAGCAGCCAAGTTAAGAATATCATAGGTTATATCGTCTAAACATATAATGCCGATTCACTCTGAGTTGTATGTACTGGTTCTCGTCTGAATCCAAGCTTTTGACAGTCAAATTTCACACTACATATTTGGCGTTCCACTTTTTGAGAAATTTCCTAACTGTGATTTGAAGTAATCTCTGTCCTTTTTCTACCAGAAGTTTACTTCTAACTGATTCGTTGCCCAATTGCATCAAGATTCTTAAATGCACGTACATGGAATGGAATGAACCAACAATTATTAAACCATCAAAGCTAGACTTGACTAAATGGAAGCAGATGAAGGTGAAAAGGCTGAAGCTGATTTTGCATTTCAACTAGGGACAACATTATTACGAGTCTTTTATTGGCGCCGAAATACAGATACAAAATATACAGGTGCTGCCCCCTATTTATACGGCAAATATACTTTGCAGTTGATACACCCAAAAACAGTAGTTAATTCTACATATATAATTTAATATGGCAATAACAAATAAGATATATTTGCAGTTACTTTCTTTTTTCTATAAACAACTCAAATTGGCTGGTTTTATCTAACAAATTTTAGAGAATGGGCTGGCTTAGATCTCTTTTAATGTATCATATTACATAACCATATACAAATAAATAATGCTTTATATACTTTTATATAATTATTTCACATATGCATGCATGCCACACACTTTTAGCAAGTAAATGTAAAAAAATTATACTTTATATTAAAAAGTTTTGTTATCTTCGCTTTATGTAAAATGTGTTCAAATTTCAGCACTGCGGATTCTTTGAATGTGCTAGAACTAAACTAAACGGATGTCACGCAATACTGCTTCTGGCTTCATCTACCCTTGCTAACGATACAATTAATTCGTTGAGAATTTTGTTACTTTCATACTTTATTTGCTGTGAGTCCATGACGTTATGCTACATAGTGTAGTGTATTAATACATCTTTTAGTTTTCACTTTCTTAAGAATTCGTTTATGCCGCTAATGCGTCTAGACAAATAATTTTTTCCAGATTCCTGAATCATATGGCCGCCCCGAAGAACTCGAGAGTCTCGCAGCGAATGGCGGCAGGGCTTGCCATTCTTGGATGCGCTCGCTAATGTCAGCTCTCTTATCAGCTGCCATAATGAATCCACACGCATCGTCTGCTGTACTGTGTCTCATATTTCTTCTAGGCACTTCACCAAAAATAGCCTGGCTTCCAAAAATACTTAATGATACAGCAGGAAGAATCCTGTGCACAGCGGTTCATCGTCGTACATTCCGCTGGCAGAATTAAGAGGACAGAGTCTCTGCCACATAGTTAACTGTTAATATCTATTGAAGTAAGATTACAGGCATCCGTCGAGTCTTTAAATTTTCTTCTTTTGACTTATTTGTTTTCTTCGAGTCGTTATATCGTCTTGACTGGTAGTCGTTCAGGCATGACTGGGTGGCGTAAAGTCATAAAAACCACTTCCACAAAAGCCTGTGCCTTTCCCAAAAACACAGGCTTTTGTGGAAGAAGAGAAAGAAGAAAGAAAACAAGTATATACTCATATTCGTATAGAGTTAGAAAAGATATAAAAAACCTCGTCAAAATGAGACGAATAATCTGAAGTTTAACTTCTGAAGCAAAAAGTGACAAAAACAACTACAAAGGCTTTTTACAAAGAAACTTGAGCTGCAGTTATGCGAACTTTTGTTAAAAAAGAAATTACAAGTCTACGAATTCGAAAACAAAGATTACAAGTCTAAAACACATGAATTATGTAATTACAATGCACAAAAACTCCTATTTGAGTCCGCCCTGAAGCATGTGGCCCAGGCGACCCTGGTTAAATGAATAACAAACAATGCGTATTGATTTCTTCTGTTTAATGTTTATATTCGTATCCCATGCTGTTTCGCAAAACAGTTTAATACCAATTGCTAGGGCAAGTCAACTCTTCTAAAAGCGAAAACGACTCTCCTACCAAACCTACCGTTCTTTTTATTACACATAACGTGGGCTGTCAAATCCCCTTTTATGAATTTACTTAAAAACATTATGCGGTCATGATCAAGTATTAACTGCAATCATTTAAAATTTACACTATAAAATGTCTCGGCTTTCAGTTTCACACTTCAAGAACTGTAGACTGTCAGCTCTAAAGAAACGTGGAACTGCGCCAATTTTCAGAGGATGCAGTTTAATGCAGGCGTCGAGTAATGTACAGGCTGCAGCTGTCAGATAATGCAGTGTTCAGCATTTAATCACAAGATATTCAATCGCAGAAATAGGCGTTCAGACGGAAACTCGTTAGCCCTATCAACAGGAAGGTAAGAACAGGCCAGTCCACAAATATCAGGTGCTACCTGCAAGGAATTCCCTAAGATGCTGAATGTGTTTCATTCCGAATGCTTCATTACGGTAAAATCATTAGCATTTCATGGAAACACTAATAAAGAGAAAGAGCCCTGCAAAATACCGTTACGTGATGGATAATTTTTTATTGGACCAAGTTATTAGAGTAGTTATGCATGCCAGGAATGGATGTCAGAATGTAAGAGAGATCGGAAACACCTGGAATTGGTGAAAATGTATAGTCAGCTGGAACAGAAGACTATAAAGTGAATTGTAACAACTACAGACTTATGGCAGTGCAATAACTCGTCCAGTAACTCTAATAGTTTTAACTCTGCATAAAATTTCAAGAGCATATTGTCCAGCTTTCAGGTACATTAATACCTTAGTACATTACGCCCCATTTTGACGCCAACCTCGCTTTGCCGCAAAACAAACTGTCTATATTCGCCATAGGCGTGTTATTGCACCTCGTTATTTTGGCAAACTCACTTAACGCCAACGTTTGCAGTCGCAACGTTGACGGTATAAAGTGGTTTGAGTGAATTTCTTTCAGGTAAAGTATGACTGAGCACTACCTTTCAACCTACCTAGGTAAAAAGAAAGCACAATTCCATCTTTCGGTAATGTCTAGGAAACGTAAAGTAAACGTTGAGCTAGGAAAGGTAAACCGTAGCACGTGCCTCCATTGGCCCACCAAGTAATAAATGAATAATTTATAGATTATGTGTAAACAGAAAAATAGTACTACGTAGTTAGTTCGTTCAGAGCTTGGCGGTAGCAGCGATGTCAAGTGAATTAAACATTAAGTTCTTGGGGTTCAGAGGAAATAAGCTACACGATACTACTACATCAGTACAAAGTAGTTGATTATTAAGAGACAAGTGCCATCCTCCCTTCTGAACTGCAGGCAACAGTCGTGCGAATCACCAAGTTGCTCTGTTCTGTCTAGGGACTACTCTAGTTGTTTCTCCAATAGTCGGTAACTAAAGAAAATTACATATGTGTAAATGGAATTTTAGACCTGAATCTGCAGTCCAAGACTTTTTTATTTTACTTCTTTCTCAAAATCAGTGAATTGCCGAACTACAGTAGTTCATTCTCTTTGAAACCTGACGTCCAGCAGATGTCATTAGCGAGCCCATACGCACAAGGTGGAGCTGATGAACTTATTAACAAACGTCAACAGAAGTCTAGGCAACAGAATAATTGAGTACTGCAATAACTGACCATAGGGTGGCATTTACAGCCTATTAACACACTACAAGCATTTGTAGCTTGAACCATTTGTGTACTTAAGAGATACAAGTAGTTTGCAAGAAAAATATTTAAATGCTCAAATAAGTGTTGACGAACTGAAGCGTTTAATCCCCTGGAGTCAGTAGAGAAAGAAACCCAATGATTTTACAAAATGCTAACAAAACCAGAGTGGACTTTGGCATTTATCTAATAATGAGGCTTCTGGCGATGTATTAGTCACTTTGTAACCTAATCTGTGCCCCATGTTTACACATGCAAAACTTTCGACGCCTAGGACTTAGCACCAAGATGTTTTCATGAAGCCATGTGGCTGTTGATAGCTCCCAGGATGGTAACCTACTTTCCAACTTTTCTGACCAACAAAACTAGACCGAATCAATTGACCTGGTCAAATTTAGGTGTGAAATATGTATGTCGCAGAGAACGAATTCCTGCATGTTCCCGACTGAGTGGATTAGGCTGCTTTTACGAAGTAAAACACTTTCAGTAGAGCTACAGGAAGGGTACAAGCCCTAGATGTTTGTCTCGATCTGAGTCTGATGAAAAATAATCCACTGGCTTTCCCAACGTGTTACCGTAATATCAAAGTCATTAAACCGCTTTTCAAGAACAATATTCAAGGTTCTAAGCAGAACGAATTGCACTGGAGTCAACAAAATAAACTGCAAAATGGTATGCAATTACGTGTGCAGTTACTAGTAATTATTAGTATAATTTTCTTAAACATAATTAGAAAAAGTGTGAAGAGAAAGAGAATGCAAAAACAGAATTTAAATCACCACAAAACTATATGCGTATTATGTACATTGCTGTGCATACTACTGAACCAGCAAAATAAGAAAACCATAACAGAATAGACATAAATTAATTGTGACTAGACCAGTCGTGACACAAAAACGTCTAATAACTTATTTGAAAGTACAGTCGTGTGAGAAATTTTTGGATATGGGCCTATTAATGCTTGTACTGAAGTTCAACTCTGGCTAAACAGCAGGAAAGCCGCAAAATTGCCTTCACACCTCCTTTTTCCTCCTTTTCCATCGCCACGTAAATTCCTTCTTACAATATATACGTCTTTCCTACTTTCTTATCTTCCTGTATACTAAGGTGGTAGCATGTCTTTCCTACTTCGTTATTTTTCTGTGTACAAAGCTAGCAGCGTGTAACTTCAGTGTGCCGGTTACAATAAACTTTGCAGCTCTAGGAATAGGTAACTCCTTCACTCGAACAATTGTAAAGAAAAAGTTAAGATATTGTACTGCACCGTATAACTGCATTTTAACCTAAACATGAAAGTAATGTAGTACCACACAAAACATTCGAAATAACCACACACGTAATCGTAGCCAACCATTTTAAAATAAACAAACAAATGAGAAAATAAACTTCTTACCTATTTGCGGTTTCAGCCTATACCTTCAGGTAAAGTGCTATAATGTCTATCTTTCCCGGATACACTGTCTGTATGAGACATGCTACTTCAGCGTCCTGAATTTTCTAACTATTTTGCACACGGTACTAACCCACCAAGGAGGAGTCGCCAAAAGACACAGCCAAACTTCACGCCGGCGAAAATGTCATTGGGGCGGACATTGGTTATGCCTTCCCTGACGAACGAGTCATCCGCGTAGGTGACTAACTCACCACTCATTGTCAGAAAACAAGTGAAACCTACAGAAATTGTAAAATGCTTCGTTAATGTAGTGAAAATTCTCAGTGCTGTGCAAAGGCAGGAATTTTTACAGCTGCCCCAGTTTTTGAATCTCGTCTGCCAGGCGATGACATCATCGTTCCATATCTGGCTCTAGTTCTGCATCAGAGGCCGAAAATACTTCCCAGCTCAAAACAACATCATAGCGCCAAGACCGGATCCATGCCAGAGGGTGTGCTGTATAATGGGCAGACGTCTTTTTGGCCATATGTATGACGCATAGAGTAACACCTGCTGCCAACCATAGGCGTCCAGTAACATGCAAAACTCAAAGTAAACAAGTGAGCTATGAAAATAATTGTATATCAGAGATTTGAAACCACCTCTTTGACTACAGGTGGCAGACGTAGCCATGCGAATAAATAAACAGACGTGTTGATAGATCGTTGCGAAAAAAGCCAATTTGATGATAAGAAAAGAGATTCTCGGGGGATCCCCCGAGCAGCAGGGAGATTGCCCGATGGGAAACCATGGCGACCAGGGAAGCTAAAGTTACCGAGGGACAAATTTGGCGCAGTGGCATGGCGGCTATGAGTCATCCCGGCATTTGTGCCCGACTCGAATTTCTGTGTTCTCATGTATTACAAATGCCATTGCGGTTAAACTGTAAAAAGGGGAAACGGGAAAAGCATTTATGGCTGGAAGTTTCCTGCAAAAGAAATGTTAAAAACGCCGCGTTATGCTGTGAGATATTTGCAGTAATTCGATAATGTTAAAGGAAAGGCCAACCCTTCAGGGAAATTACGCTTATTTCTATGTTCGTAAAAAATGTTATAAGGATTTATTAATAAAACTGCAATAAGCGCTTTCAAAATAAATTTAACGTCGCGATCATTTTAAACACTCATTCTTCCAATAGCGCATTCGTCTTAAAGAAAACTGGCGCACTGTCAATCTTCGTCAAAAGTATAATAAGTTATTACAAGTTAGATAGCTAATTTTGTAATAATTTTGCGTGAGAATTAGGTAAGCTGCAGGAGTGTGAATTAATTTAAGCACCGCGCTCTCACCGGAAGCCACGAAGCGCTTACGAAAAGTTACGAAGTCTCTCATTACGTCATAATTTTCAAACGAATGACGACAACCACCATTCATTTCTATTCATAGGTAGTATATTTTATATTTATGGGCAGTTCTTTGCAAATTTCTTTGTTATATTTTTTGTAAGTGATAACAGTAAAATGAACACAACATGCTGAGTGACTTGTTCTTCCCTTTAACACGCATTTGCTATCAGTCTAATTTACAGCTGCAACTGGAGGTAAACGGCTATAATGACAGTGTGAATCGTGCCTGCTTAGAAAGACACAAGCGCACGTCAGTTATAAAAACAATTCTCCAGATAAATGCCTTCTAGAATAAGCTTTCCTCATAACTTTCTCACCAGTACACTTTACGAGAATAATTATTGAAACAGTTTATGTAGTAGTAGTAGTAGTAGTAGTAGTAGTAGTAGTAGTAGTAGTAGTAGTAGTAGTAGTAGTAGTAGTAGTAGTAGTAGTAGTGGTAGTGGTAGTGGTAGTGGTAGTGGTAGTGGTAGTAGTAGTAGTAGTAGTAGTAGTAGTAGTAGTAGTGGTAGTGGTAGTGGTAGTGGTAGTAGTAGTAGTAGTAGTAGTAGTAGTAGTAGTAGTAGTAGTAGCAGCAGCAGCAGCAGCAGCAGCAGCAGTAGTAGTAGTAGTAGTAGTAGTAGTAGTAGTAGTAGTAGTAGTAGTAGTAGTAGTAGTAGTAGTAGTAGTAGTAGTAGTAGTAGTAGTAGTAGTAGTAGTAGTAGTAGTAGTGGTAATAGTAGTAGTAGTAGTAGTAGTAGTAGTAGTAGTAGTAGTAGTAGTAGTAGTAGTAGTAGTAGTAGTAGTAGTCGTCGTCCTCGTCGTAGTAGTGGTAATAGTAGGTAGTAGTAGTAATAGTAGTGGTAATAGTAGAAGTAGTAGTAGTAGTGGTAATAGCAATAGTAGTAGTAGTAGTAGTAGTAGTAGTAGTAGTAGTAGTAGTAGTAGTAGTAGTAGTAGTAGTACTGTAATAGTAAAGTAGTAGTAGCATAGTAATAGTAAGTAGTAGTAGTAGTAGTAGTAGTAGTAGTAGTAGTAGTAGTAGTAGTAATAAGCAGTAGTAGTAGTAGTAGTAGTAGTAGTAGTAGTAGTAGTAGTAGTAGTAGTAGTAGTAGTAGTAGTAGTAGTAGTAGTAGTAGTAGTAGTAGTAGTAGTAGTAGTAGTAGTAGTAGTAGTAGTAGTAGTAGTAGTAGTAGTAGTAGTTGTTGTTGTAGTAGTGGTAATAGTAGTAGTAGTAGTAGTAGTGGTAATAGTAGTGGTAGCAGAGGTAGTAGTAGTAGTAGTAGTAGTAGTAGTAGTAGTAGTAGTAGTAGTAGTAGTAGTAGTAGTAGTAGTAGTAGTAGTAGTAGTAGTAGTAGTAGAGTAGTAGTAGTAGTAGTAGTAGTAGTAGTAGTAGTAGTAGTAGTAGTAGTAGTAGTAGTAGTAGTAGTAGTAGTAGTAGTAGTAGTAGTAGTAGTAGTAGTAGTAGTAGTAGTAGTAGTAGTAGTAGTAGTAGTAGTAGTAGTAGTAGTAGTAGTAGTAGTAGTAGTAGTAGTAGTAGTAGTAGTAGTAGTAGTAGTAGTAGTAGTAGCAGTAGTAGTAGTAGTAGTAGTAGTAGTAGTAGTAGTAGTAGTAGTAGTAGTAGTAGTAGTAGTAGTAGTAGTAGTAGTAGTAGTAGTAGTAGTAGTAGTAGTAGTAGTAGTAGTAGTAGTAGTAGTAGTAGTAGTAGTAGTAGTAGTAGTAGTAGTAGTAGTAGTAGTAGTAGTAGTAGTAGTAGTAGTAGTAGTAGTAGTAGTAGTAGTAGTAGTAGTAGTAGTAGTAGTAGTAGTAGTAGTAGTAGTAGTAGTAGTAGTAGTAGTAGTAGTAGTAGTAGTAGTAGTAGTAGTAGTAGTAGTAGTAGTAGTAGTAGTAGTAGTAGTAGTAGTAGTAGTAGTAGTAGTAGTAGTAGTAGTAGTAGTAGTAGTAGTAGTAGTAGTAGTAGTAGTAGTAGTAGTAGTAGTAGTAGTAGTAGTAGTAGTAGTAGTAGTAGTAGTAGTAGTAGTAGTAGTAGTAGTAGTAGTAGTAGTAGTAGTAGTAGTAGTAGTAGTAGTAGTAGTAGTAGTAGTAGTAGTAGTAGTAGTAGTAGTAGTAGTAGTAGTAGTAGTAGTAGTAGAAGTAGTAGTATTCGTCGTAGTAGTAGTACTCGTCGTCGTCTTCGTCGTCGTCGTCGTCGTCGTCGTAGTAGTAGTAGTAGTAGTAGTAGTAGTAGATAGTAGTAGTAGTAGTAGTAGTCGTCGTCGTCGTCTAGTAGTAGTAGTAGTAGTAGTAGTAGTAGTAGTAGTAGTAGTAGTAGTAGTAGTAGTAGTAGTAGTAGTAGTAGTAGTAGTAGTAGTAGTAGTAGTAGTAGTAGTAGTAGTAGTAGTAGTAGTAGTAGTAGTAGTAGTAGTAGTAGTAGTAGTAGTACTGGTAATAGTAGAAGTAGTAGTAGCAGTATCGGTAATAGTAGAAGTAGTAGTAGTAGTAGTAGTAGTAGTAGTAGTAGTAGTAGTAGCAGTAGTAGTAGTAGTAGTAGTAGTAGTAGTAGTAGTAGTAGTAGTAGTAGTTGTTGTTGTTGTTGTTGTAGTAGTAGCAGTAGTAGTAGTAGTAGTAGTAGTAGTAGTAGTAGTAGTAGTAGTAGTAGTAGTAGTAGTAGTAGTAGTAGTAGCAGTAGTAGTAGTCGTCGTAGTAGTAGTAATCGTCGTCGTCGTCGTCGTCGTCGTCGTCGTCATCGTAGTAGTAGTAGTAGTAGTAGTAGTAGTAGTAGTAGTAGTAGTAGTAGTAGTAGCAGCAGCAGCAGCAGCAGCAGCAGCAGCAGTAGTAGCAGCAGCAGCAGCAGCAGTAGCAGTAGTAGTAGTAGTAGTAGTAGTAGTAGTAGTAGTAGTAGTAGTAGTAGTAGTAGTAGTAGTAGTAGTAGTAGTAGTAGTAGTAGTAGTAGTAGTAGTAGTAGTAGTAGTAGTAGTAGTAGTAGTAGTAGTAGTAGTAGTAGTAGTAGTAGTAGTAGTAGCAGTAGTAGTAGTAGGAATTCTTGTTTGAAGTCGGCTTTTTGGATAAGCAGTTAACATAAGCTCAAGAAGTTTTTGCCGACTGTAAATAACAAATCTACACTTGCATTGCAGAGACTATTGTTACCCCACTTTTATCGTAAATACCACGCGCCAGGCAGGGAAACAGCAGGTACCGTTTCGAAAGTCAGCTGCAGTATCGAACTTGCAGACTGACAGCGGACGCGTTACCAATAGACTATGCCATCTGGTCAAATTGCAGTAACAGTGAGTGATTGGTCTGGACAATTTTCTGTATGATAATCATCTGTTATTGAGGACTTTGTCAACTGGAACGATGTTGTTGTTTACCAACTTGTTTCGTGAATTGTACCGGCCTGAGATCAACGTGCAAAATAATAATTACGCACTAGCGAGAGGCTAAAGTCTATGCTTTATAAAGAATTAGGTAAAAACGTACCTACTATAAAAATGTTATTAATTTTAATAAATAATAGAT